>CM021102.1:236743925-236868878 GCA_007115665.2 Sequoiadendron giganteum | reverse complement strand
GGTATAGGGGTTGAGGGTGTAAGGGTTGAGGGTTGAGGGTTGAGGGTTGACGGATTAAGAGGGTATAGGGGTTGAGGGATTAGGGTTTAAGGGTTGAGGGTTGAGGGATTAAGAGGGTATAGGGGTTGAACCTCTATCTTTCTCCCACTCTCACCCTCTCTCCCTCCCTCTCTATGTCCCACTCTCCCCCTCTCTCCCTCCCACTCTCTCTTTCTCCCACTCTCCCCCACTCTCCCCCACTCTCTCCCACTCTATCGTTCTCCCACTCTCACTCTCTCTCCCTCCCTCTCTATCTCCCACTCTCCCCCTCTCTCCCTCCCACTCTCTCTTTCTCCCACTCTCACCCTCTCTCCATCCCTATCTATCTCCCACTCTCTCGATCTCCCACTCTCTACTTCTCCCCTTCTCCCACTCTCTCTTTTCTCCCACTCTCCCCCTCTCTCCCTCCCTCTCTATCTCCCACTCTCCCCCTCTCCCTCCCACTCTCTCTTTCTCTCCCACTCTCCCCCCACTCTCCCACTCTATCTTTCTCCCACTCTCACCATCTCTCCCTCCCTCTCTATCTCCCACTGTCCTCTCTTCTCCCACTCTCTCCCCCTCTCTCCCACTCTCCCCCTCTCTCCCTCCCTCTCTATCTCTCTCTCTCCCACTCTCCCCCTCTCTCCCTCTCTATATACTAAGAAAACCAAATTTCACATAACACGCTCATGTTATAACGTGAGCGCATTTTTTACTCCACTAAAATGGTAAAAAACCCTATATACCCATTATTTGAAGGCCCACATTCTGCATATTCCCTTGGTTCTGCACGTGCTTCGACAAAAAATAGCTTTTTGATGATGTGAAGTGTGCAAGCATATTTTTCACCACCTTTGCATGAAATAGCAGAGTTTCCACATTGAAAGACATTTAATATCAATTGAAGTTTGAATTCCATTGAAAATTGATATACAATTGAAGTGTGGAAGGGAACAAGCTTTTGAACAAGTCAAATTATTGTGGATTTTGAAGAAAGAAGAAGCTAAGGCTACATAATTGGGTTGAACTCCTCCATTTGAAAGTTTGGTTTTTAAGGTATGTGAAGTCTATACACATTTTCTTTCATTCTATTATGGCTTGATTTCATTTCTATTTGTCATTATAACCTTAGGTTGTCAATGCACATTTTAAATTACCATTATATACACAATTATATACACTTGCCAATTACCATTTTAATCTTGATGCAAAGCATCTACTAGGATCCACAAATCATCAAGGGTAATTTTGACCCTAACTTAAATTGAAGAAGATCAACAAGAAAACTCAATCATATTTTCATCAAAACATTAGAACTTGGTTTCAACTCTTTTTCAGACTCAAAAAAATATATTAACCATCATAAAATTGATTGTAACATAGCATAAAGCTGATTAGAAACTCATAACCATTCACAAAAATTCATCCTTTAAGACAACTCCAAGCCTCTCCCATTCCTCCAAAGGGTCCAAACACCTTCCAATACCTCTGCACAAACTGATGCAGTACAAGGGAAGAATTCAACACCTTTCTTGACACACTTATTCAACTATATTTCCCTTCACAAAATATTTGATTCTTATACTCAAATTAGCATTAAGAGTTCCCAATTCCTTAAGGACCTTAAAAACACCTTGAAAATCTTGAAAATAACTAATTACAATCAACGAGGTTCCTCAAAACATCAACCAATGATTATGTCATTCACACGTTGTCTTAAATCTTTCGTAATGGCACCATTGTTTACAAACACAAACTATTATTCTTAAGGCACAACCAAACCATTATTTGCTTAATAAATCTTTGTTTGAGTTAGTACAACAAAAGTGAAACCTTTCAGAAGTCTTCCCTTATACACAAAATTAGTTCCTTTGTTCACTGTCCACATTACTAGTAGCCAAGCATCTACAAACTGTCACATGTATCTCCCAAACTATGCACACACTTCAAACTAGGATACTCATTTTTGATGCAGAGTTAGAGGACCCAAAACCATTGAAGATGTCAAATTTCCTTCAAGAGGCATCTAAGAATATTAAAAAGGTGTAATGGACCAATCCCAACACTCCTCCAAGCTGGACAACAAACATAAACATTATTTCCATTTCACCCTTGGAATCTAGTTACTGTGCAAAACTAGTTTTGGGCCCTTAACTCCAAAACTTTCCAAAACACCATGAAAATAAAAGAATGATTATAGTACCAATTTTAGAGTTGCAAGACATACCTTAACCCATCACATGAATTCTTTGGGAAAACTTTAAGAAAACTGACCCTTTCACTATTTTAGGCCTCCAAGTAGGCCAATTTTACAAAGGAACTACCCTTAGATCATCACACCAGACTTCCAAACCCAAAAATAGTCTTTAATTAGGTCTCAAAATAAGATAATTTCTAGGTCTTAGTACCTTACCCAATCAACTAGGCTTCCAATACAAAAACTCCCATTTTTCAATGCAAAGAGGGAGGGTTTATAGAAACTCCTATACCCAGGCCTTCCCAGACCATTCCAAAGCATCAAAAATCTTCAAAATACCCTGCACAAGGTCAAAATTTCATTACATAGACCACTCCTTCAACACTTTTCCAAAATCACTCCTTGGTTCGTTAAATTCTCATGGAAAAGTGCTTGTTTGAGCTAAGAACCCCATCCTATTGTCATTAGTTTCATTCCAAGGAATGTTCAAAAATAAAAGACCCTAATATAACAATGTACATTCCATCCCACTAAGAAACAATTCATAATAGTAGGTGGAATAGTCATTTCATAATTAAATCCTACTCAAACCCTTGATTGGCTTGAAATGAGCAGTTTCAGAAAATTGTCAATTGCTCCCTTCAAACATAATGTTAAGCCCTCAAAACAGATGAATTAGAGAGTTAAGACATGTTCCTACAATATTATATTAGTTTTCTATCAAGGGGAGGCTGTATATATGCATACAAGTGCACAAAAGTGCAAAAAAACTAGTGAATTTCTGCAAAAGAGCATTTTTTTTATCAAAAAAATGGATTTCAAAATGAACAAAAATCCTCCCTTCGAGCCAATGGAGGTTGTTTAAACCTTTTTCAATGAAAAAAAACTCCCCCCCAATTCCTATAACTAACAAACAACCACCTTTGAAAGCTCATATAACCAATACATGGAAAATTTCTTTAATGACCCTCTTACAACATGAAGATACCCAAAATTGAATCAAATTTCAAAATGGAAGCATAGATTTTCAAGGTGCTCCTACACCACAAACTTATCAAATACTCACAATGCCATTACACTCATTAGTTTTCAGAATCACCATCATGGTTATTCACTTTTAGTTAGGAATGTGCTCTGGCCAGCCTAGTGCTTCCATAATTTGTACACATTTGTCTACATGCTAGGTTAACTTTTGTACACGATGATTGTAAGTATTATTTAAATGAAGCCTTCAATAACATATATTTTTCAACTAACTTCAATCGATACATTTCTCAGGAACTAATATTCATCTCATTACCATGGTACAGATAAAATTATTTGCCATGCCGAAGAAAAAGACAAAGAGGAAACTAATAGACGAAGAGAAGGAAACCTTGAAATAAAAGGATAGTTCGGGTGGTGACATATCGTAAAAATAAGAAATTGGAAACGATTGATGAAAACAAACCGATTGTAGAGGAACCTCAACCATCAAAAAGAGAATGGGAATTGGCAGCACAATAGGCACGAATACGAAAGCATCATCGTAAGATAGATTCAAATACCGTAGTTGGGGACACACCCTCTACGAAAAGTGAATGTGAAGGGACAACATTAAGCACAAGAGAATATGGAGGGACACCATCTAGCACAAGTGAATATGGATGAACACCATCTACTGCAAGTGAATATGGAGGGACACCATGTACCACAAGTGAATATTGCTGGACACCATCCAACACATCTCAAGTTGACAATACATCATCACTCGGAATTGATGAAGAAGGTATGCCATCATCCCCATGTGAACCTCAAGGTATGTCTTCTTCTCCACCCTCGATTGAAGGTACGCAATCTAGCCCACCTCAATTAAATATTGATAAAATTTGTAATGTTGAGATGTATGTACCTAGGAGAACACCACCTAGAATTTTGTGTAGAAAGCCAAAGTATTTGATTGATATTGATGATGATATTTTATAGCACATGGAAGGTAAGATTTCAAGACGCACTTGTAGAAGATATGCTGATAAGATTTGGGAACGATTCTTTGAAAGGCTAAATGAGATTGTAAGATGTCAACTATTTGTTGAAACGACGCGGGGTGTAAAGTATAGGAATGTCTTGAAGACTCTTGGGTTGAGAACATTGAATGCATCGAGTGAAGACACTATTGTGAAGAATATAATGGATGCTTATGAGAGTGTGGGTGGGACCTCACACTCAAAGGATAGTAATGTCACCTGATGTGTCATTACATCGACTTTGCTAAGCTGTCAAACAAAGAGAGCTCGTCTAATTAAAAATATTAGTGAACAAATTGGAATTTGTAGAAAAAAATTATCAAGAGCCATTCAAAGGCGACAAAGAATTGAGGGCAATGATACAAATGAATTATGGGCATTCTCGGGGAGACTGTCACAAAATGATAAAGAAGTTGTCCAAGCCTTCAGAACACTAATTTAAGAGTATTGGAAGAAAAACACAAGGCCATCTCTAAATCAAAGGGATGTGGTAAGAAGGAGAATCAGTAGTCAGAATCATGAACCACATCCAAAGCATTTTTTGGATATGACTCAAACCCAATTCTTTCAGAAATTTGAAAATGATTATCCTCAAATTAGTATTTCTCAAAGATTTTTTGAAATGCTTAAACCTTTTTATGTCAAGATAAATCACACACACACTACTTGTTGTTGTAGACTACATATTGAGTTTTCTAACCATTATGATTTTTATCGTTCTATATGTTTAGATTTGCATACTAACGATGTTTGCGAGATTGTGGCATAGAAGCCATACCAAAATCTTCAAGAGAGTTCTTATCAGAAAATTTATGTGAAATAGAGGATGGCCAGATATTCTATAGGACAACATGCTTGGATGGTTCATGCAAGTGTTGTGGTGGCTTCCAACGTATGCCAGTATGTCAGCATATGGAAAGCACATATGAGGTGGGACAAAAACTAGTAGAGTTCGGGAAGTATAAAATAGTGGCATATGCTACAAAAGATGGGTCTCAAGAAAAAAGGTGTGATTTGGTTATTTAGAAGATTCTAGTGTACCAATTTATGACCATATTTTGTGACAGTATACTATCTGAGTATGCAATGCATACCCATAGAGCCCAATGGTTGGACACGTAGTTCATGCTATGCAAGGACCTTTCCAGTTAGAAGCATAGTACTCATGGTTGACTTTGTAGAGAACTATACTCTACAACCACAACATGAGGTGTAGTCACGGTATTACAACTCCACACAAGTTTCAATATTTGTGTACATAGCATTCGTTCATGCATCTGATAGTACAAATGAGCAAAGGAATTTATTGAGGGAGTACCACTTTTACATTATTGATGATCGCACACATTCTCCAAAGTTTGTGCAAGGTTACTTCTAGATGTTCTATAGTGGTTTGGCTCAGAGGGGCATAGAATACGATCAACATATAATATGGTCTGATAACTGTGCAACACAGTTCAAGAACTCACACATGTTCTACTGGTTGTGTAGGATGCATGTCATTACAGGTGTTCAACATATGTGGAACTTTTGTGAGGTTGGACATGGAAAGGGGGAGCATGATGGTGTAGGAGAATGTGTGAAAAGAGCATCAGCACGAGAAGAGTTAAAGTATAAAGATAGTGCAAAGTTGATAGATGAAAAATCAATCGTCAAGTGGTGTAATGCTTTGATGGGTTTAGGTAATGAAGGTACGTCTTTAGTTAGTAGATTTTTTTGGTTGATCAGTGATACTAACATTGCACCATATGAAGAATGTTGTACACTAACAAGATCGATTGAGGTAAACTCTTTCCTTAGCTCAAATTCAGGTTCATGGAGTATCGATACACAAAAGATGGCATGCTTTTTTTCTTCATGTACAATGCAAGCTTGGAATGATTGTGAGTCAGGGGAGTCAGTTGAAAAATGGTTCACAAGTTATCTTAGCCCACTTCACATGTATCACCCTCCGATGGCATTGGAACTGACACTAATGGAATCATCGATCGACTTTCACTACGTATCAGATCTAGTTCAACCAGGTGATATATCTACTTTCTTAGTTGTTGAAATTCCATAACATTATCTTACTTTGTACTGTATTCGTAATGTTGACAAATTTCAAGAGATTTTTTACACATATCAATGCAGGGCATGTTTATGTAGTTATTGCAGATGAAGAAAATGAAGAGGGAACGGACTATTACTTGTGTTGTTGTGTTGAGACCAAATTTTTTTTGCAGGCCCCAATTATAGATGGAGAAAACATTGAATACCCTACAAGCTCAGTTGTGGTTACTGGAACATGGCTTAGAAGGTGCCCACATTCAAGTGTTAAACATTGGCTATTTCAGGACTTTGACATGCATCATAAGATTCTTCATTACTCGAACCTTGTCATGGCATCGAATGTTCATTTGACCAGATATAGGGGTAGACCTTTGAACAAGACGTTATGGAAGGTCCGTGAGTCTGACCATGAGGCAATAATCGACACAATAAAGAGTACAGCAAACCCAGATGGTTCATCGGATTAATTTGTAAGTATATGCACATTGGTTCTTATTAATTTATACTTGTATGCACATTAATTTGTTTGATGCCAATGCTATCATCTTCTTTTACAGTGATTGGTGTCCCCTTACAAAAAAAGCAGATATATGAGCCATCCAAGAGAATGTCAGCTAGAAAAGCAATGCAACATCCTTATTTTGATGCTTGCATGCAAAATCTATAAGTGCCTTCCATGTATTTTTATTTCATTTCCATTTTGGATGCTCTTTTCTTTTTCTCTTTTACTTTGCGTATTTGTAAGTAAACTACTAAAAATTGATTGATCTTTCATTGCAGAAAATGCTGATTTAAGAGCCATCAAAGAGAATCTCAGCCAAAAAAGCAATGCAACATACTTATTTTGATGATTTTGACAAATCTCTATTTTGATTTCAAGCCATTATAAGAGAGTGTGTGAAGCTTAGCGAGGGAATCTCAAGTTACTCATTTGAAGTTAACCTCATAATGAGCACCTATGATGTAGACATTTAAAGAGAATCTTGAATGTATGAGTGACATTGTAAAATATCTAAGAGAACAAAGTGCCAAAGGCATTGTAATAAGATTTAATTACATAATGAGATATACTCAAATATTGTAAGGTTGGAGTTCATGTTTGGTGTAGTAGCACCTTGTTTTGTAAATGCCTTGAGTAGGAAAATTTGCAAACTTTGAATTTCAAAATATAAACAATGTGAAAAAGGTCATATAAAGGTGATGTAAACAATTTGTACACATTTTTTTGCAACTCGTGTGACCAAGTGGACTGTTCCAACACGTTCGAATAGGTATTTTTATGCTAGGAATGGTCCTCTTTCACACCGAAACACGTAGAATCGCTATGAGCTATGTTCCACCAGATCGATCCCTTAAGGGTCCAAAGTGCAAAATGGCTGCAAACTTCAACATGCTATTACTCGGATACCATGACACTTAGAAACTTCTCGTCTGATCCTACAGAAAGGCATTGGGCCCCTCTAGTGTAGGAGCACCCTTAGGTTGCCTTAGGTTGTTTAGGACTTTGAGGAGGTCTAGGACAACTAAGCAATCTATCTTGGTTCATTTGTGTGTGTGCCTTAGTGGCATTTTTGTTGTGTCTTGCTCTGATGATGGTCATGTTGACCATAGAATAGGTGTCAAAGGTTTGAACTCAAATTGAGGTTTAGGACTTAGGACTTTGAGGAGGTTTTGCAATTTTTTGAAAATGTTCCTCAATTAGAGATACAAGTGGCCAAGGAGAGGTTAAGGGAGAGGATAACTGATTTAGTGACCCTATTTATGGGATGCATTGGCATGGGAGTTAGGTTGGAAGCACTTCTATTGTTTAAAGTTTTGGAAATCAAGGAAAAAGCTTATGTGAATTCAGTTTGAAATTCTGGTTTTTGGTATTGTTGTGATGTTTTGTTGGATTAGTTTGGCACTATAATTCATGCATAATGTAGGATAGTAGCTTTTTGGATTTTGTGTGGCATTAGATAGCTTGTTAGTGTAGGTTTAAGCATTGTTTGTAATTAGTTTTGGTTTTCAACTGTTGCTGGTCTGAACCAGGCAATTTGTTTAGAATGGAGGGTTAGTTCACTTTCCCACCATACAAATTGTATGGCCCTTTGGGAATAGTGACTAGACTCCATGGTTGTACATATAATAGGAGTTAGAACTCTTGAAAACATAGGAGCTTTTATGGTAGTCTTCTCCTAGGCGAGCCAGGGAAGAGCCCGACTAGGAAAGACCAAAGTGCAGAGCACTAAAAATTGCAGAGGTGTTAATTTTATGACAATTTTCTTTTTGGAGAAGGAATATGTGAGACTTACCAAGCTATGATAACAAGGAGAAGACTCTACCAATCCATCTGGTGAAGGAAGAGCTTAATAAGTTGCAGAGAAGTCAGGAAAGGGCTTAAAAGGCCTAGTTTTGTTCACTTTCAGATTAGGGCTTTATATGATCAGTTGTGGCCCAAGACCCCAAAAATATTTGAGAGGTGGGCATATGAACTAGGAATCCCAAGAAAATATTGGAAGTTACTTGGAAGAACTTTGTGAAAAACCCTGATCCCTTGGAGAAGAAAACCTAGTTTCTAGGCCTGATAGAGGGGTTTGGTGAAAGCCCCTAGAACATGGAGTTAGGTGGATCCCTAATACCCTTGATAGGATGGATTGAAGTCTTTGAAAGCACCTTCACACCTCTGTAAAACTAAATTCAAGAATTTGGAGGATTAGTAGCCTTTAGCGTGGATTAAGGACTAAGGCTAGTGTTTCAATAATGCACCTAGTTTTGACTTGGTAGGAGGAACTTAATTGATAGCTGGGTTGGAAAGGTGAACCAAGGGATCCTAAGAAGGAAAAGGGTCCTATAGGTTTCATATTGTGGAGAAAGACACCCTAGAGGTATTCCAAGCAAGACCTAGAGCATGAACTAGTGATTGATTCATCCAACCTCCCTATCAGATTGGTATCAGAGAAACAAAAGATTTGGGATTGAATATTGTATGTCAAAGCTTGAGTCTAGTGGTTCTAAAACCATGGTGACAAATATAGAATTGGCCAAGAAGGTCAAAGATCAAGAGGAAGACAATAGGCTATTGAGGGAAACAATAGACCAACTTGAGGAAGCAATGAGTAATGTACAAACCAAAACTGATGCGGTCAGTGATAAGTTGGAAGGAAGGGTACCCAAGAGTGAAGAGGTTGTAGAGGAAGACAAGATCCCTGAACCTGACCCTATTCTGCAAGAAGAGCCTTTCTTGAAGGCATTGAAAGCTATGAGTGGAAAAGCACTTGAAGGCATACCATTGTTTAGTGGGAAATTGGAAGCTGATCTAGTCATGGATTGGATAGAGGGAATGGAAAACCATTTTGAGTGTGATGGAGTCACTGAAGCACAGAAGGTAAAGGTGGACAAATCAAGATTGAGAGGTTCTGCCTTGACATGGTGGAAGTTCATCCAAATAGAGAGGGAAAAGGAAGGCAAGAAACCTATCTCCACTTGGAAGGGAATGGTTGCCAAAGTGAGAGAAGCATACATGCTAGATGATTACGAAATTCAGTTGCATAAGAAAAGATAGAGCTTGAGACAAAGAGACCAAGATGTAAATTCCTATATAGAGGAGTTTCAAAAACTTTGCATAAGGTCTAATGTTTTAGAGGATGAAAGTCTTAAGGTGGCTAGGTACCTTAACGGTTTGAAGTGGAACATAAAAGAGGAGATGACTCTTCTCACTCCAAAAACAGTGCACCAATCTTATCAATTGGCTATAAAGATTGAAGAGAGAAGTAAGAGGAAACAAGATCAGGCTTCCAAGAGTAGAGGAAAAGGCAGAGGTCAAAGAGGACATAGAGGTGGATACCAAGGTAGAGGGACTAAACAAAGAAATCAGGGAAAGTCTAAACTCACACAGCATGGAAGTGAGACAACTTCTAGAGGAGGCTATGGAAGAGGTAGAGGATATCAAGGAGGTTCTAACAAAGGAAGAGGTATAGGAAGAAGTAACTCTTACTTGTCTAACATGAAGTGTTACAACTATGGTCAAGTAGGACATCCAGCTTATAGGTGCCCAGAGAAAGCATCTTTTTCAAATACAGAAAAGAGAGTAGCATATGCTCAAGAAGACACTATGAGTGTCAAGTCACCAGAGGTTAGTCATATTGAGTCAGAAATGGGGGAGAACTTGATGTTTAGAAGGGTTCTAATCAGACAACTAGTTAAGGAGGAGCCAAAGCAAAGGAGAGCCTTATTTAGGGTGAGATGCAAAATACTTGGGAAGGTGTGCAAGGTTATAGTGGATTTAGGGTCTACTAATAACATTATCTCAGAGGAGGTAGTGAGGAAGTTAAAGTTGGAGAAGGTACCCCACACTAATCCTTACAAGGTGACATGGTTGAATAAAGGGCAGAGTGTTCTTGTGAATGAGCAGACAACAATGGAATTCTTAGTTGGAGGGTACAAAGACAAACTGATTTGTGATGTGTTGCCTATGGATGCATGCCATCTTCTATTGGGCAAGCCATGGAAATATGGTAGAGGAGCCATCTATGATGGAAAGGAGAACACCATCTCATTCAAGAAGGATGGTAAAACATTCAAATTACAGTCACTTTTGGAGGAAGGAGAAGAGTAGTCAAAGACCCCTAGTGTCTTGTTAAGAAGTGGCAAGGAGTTTATCAACACTCTACAACAAGGGGGTGAAGGATATGTTGTTATGGTGCAACCCAAGGAAGAAGACAAGACCAAGAAGAAAGTTATACCCGAAGCAGTCAAGAAGTTGCTTGTGAAATTCAAGGACATAGTCAGTGATGGAACACCAGCAACATTACCTCCAAAGAGAGCCATCAGTCATTAGATTGACTTCATACCAGGGGCTTTATTGCCAAACAAAGCAGCTTACAAGCTCACACAAGATTAGAACTTAGAAGTGGCCAGGCAAGTGCAGGAGTTATTAGACCAAGGACTAATTAGGAAGAGCATCAGTCCATGTGCAATACCAGTTGTGTTAGCAACCAAGAAAGGTGGTAAGTGGAGACTATGCACTGACTCTAGGGATATAAATAGGATTACAACCAGATATAGGTTCCCTATTCCTAGGATTGAGGATTTGATGGACTGTCTTGGAGAAGCTCAGTATTTCACTAAGTTGGATCTCAAGAGTGGATACCACCATAGTAGAATTAAAGATGGGGATGAGTGGAAGATAGTTTTTAAGACAATTAATGGGTTTTATGAGTGGAGATTTATGCCATTTGGCCTCTCAAATGCCCCTAGCACATTCATGAGGCTCATGAATGAAGTGCTTAAGGATTTCACAGGGATATTTATGGTGGTATATCTAGATGATATACTCATCTTTAGTAAGACAACAGAGGAACATTTGAAGCATGTGGAGATGGTTCTTAAAAGGTTGCAAGAGGAGAGGTTAGCCATCAACCTAGAGAAGTGTGAGTTCTTCAAACAAGAGCTTGTGTACTTGGGGTTTGTAGTATCCCAAGGATCATTGAATATGGACCCAAGCAAGGTGGAAGCTATCCTAAATTGGTCTACACCAACCACCAGGATAGAGGTAAGGAGTTTTCATGGGTTAGCTCAGTTTTATAGGAATTTTATAAGAAACTTTAGTGGCATTTGTGCACCAGTACTTGATACTATCAAGGGTGGCCTAAATACTAAGTTTAAATGGACTCTTGAAGCTGAGAAGGGTTTTGAGAAATTGAAACAAGAAGTGGCAACTCAACCCATCCTTTTGTTACCTAGTTTTGATAAGCTATTCACAGTGGAATGTGATGCCAGTGGAATTGTAGTAGGAGGAGTACTAAACCAAGAAGGCAAGCCTATAGCTTTCTTTAGTGAAAAGCTCAATGAAGCTAAAAGGAAGTATTCTACCTATGACTTAGAATTATATGCTCTAGTACAGTCTCTTAGGAAGTGGAGACATTATCTCCTACTTAAGGAGTTTGTTGTGTTTACAGATAACCAGGCACTTAGCTACATCAACACACAAGAAAAGTTGAGTGATAGGCACTTGAAATGGATGGAATACCTCCAAGCCTTCACCTTTACCATCAAACACAAGAAGGGACAATTGAACAAGGTGGAAGATGCACTAAGAGGTTGCTGACAATGCAAGAGATTCAATTCAAAAGCATTGGGATAGAGAGTTTCAAGGATCTATATGGAGAAGATGAAGACTTCTCGGAGGCATATAAGGTATGTTTTGATTTTGAGAATCACTTTCACAGTCAATTCTCAGAGTATACATTGTAGAGTGGACTTTTGTTCAAGGGGAATCAGTTGTGTGTTCCCAAGGGTTCAATGAGAGAGAATCTCATCCAAGAGAAGCACAATGGTAGTCTCTGTGGTCATTTTGGTATCAACAAGACAATGGAATTAGTGCAAAGGTTCTATTATTGGCCCAAGCTGCCAAGGGATGTCAGAAGGTATGTGGAGCAATGTGTAGTTTGTATGAAAGCCAAGGAGGGATCTAGCAATGCAGGTTTATATCAACCTCTACCCATTCCCAACAAACCATGGGAATGCATTAGCATGGACTTTGTGGTAGGACTCCCTAAAACTAAGACAGGGTTTGATAGTGTCTATGTGGTGGTAGATAGGTTCAGTAAGATGAGTCACTTTGTTCCTTGCAAGACCACCCATGATGCTAGCTATATTGCTCACCTTTTCTTCAAAGAAATTGTGAGGATCCATGGATTTCCATTCAGCATTGTATCGGATAGAGATGTGAAGTTTATGAGTCATTTTTGGAAAACTCTATGCAGCAGATTGGGTACTAACTTGTCTTTTGGATTAGCTTACCATCCTCAGACCGATGGAAAAACTGAGGTGATTAATAAAGTGTTAGGTAACCTTCTAAGATGCCTAACCAAGGAGTATGGACAAACATGGTACTTGGTCATATCACAAGCTGAATATGCCTACAATGACAGTGTGAACTGGACCATAGGCAGAAGTCCTTTTGAGATAGTATATGGAATGCACCCAAGAGGTGCGTGTGAGCTCAGAGATCTAGGAGCTATGGAGCATAAGAGTAGCCATGTAGAGGATTTCTCTCAGACCATGAAGGAGATTCAGGAACAAGTGAAGAAAACAATCACAGAGGCTACTCACAAGCTGAAGACTAAGGTGGATATGTCTAGGAAAGATCTCCAATTTGTAGTAGGTGACTATGTCATGGTCCACCTCAATAAATCTAGATTGCAGAAAGGAGCACCAACTAAGTTGCAGATGAAGAGAGTGGAACCATGTAAAGTGTTAGCTAAGTATGGTAAGAATTCTTACAAGGTGGAGCTTCCTGCAGACCTAAGTATTTCACTAGTGTTTAATGTGGCTGACTTGATAAGGTATAAAGGTCTAGTGACTGATATGGATCAAAATAGTAGGGATGTTTTGGAGGATGTGAGTAATGTAGTCTTACCACCTAAAGACAAGCTGCAAGCAGAGAGGATCTTGGAATCAAGAGTGAAGAAGTCTAATAGGCACAAGGTGTCCATAGAACATCTCATCAAATGGAAAGACAAACCAGAGTCTGAAGCTACATGGGTGGAGGAAGCTCAGTTCAAGAAGCATGGTATTGACTTGTCTCTAATCTCTCCCCACATTCCTTAGTGTTTGTGCAGAGGGGGGGAGAATGGTGCAGGAGCACCCTTAGGTTGCCTTAGGTTGTTTAGGACTTTGAGGAGGTCTAGGACAACTAAGCAATCTATCTTGGTTCATTTGTGTGTGTGCCTTATTGGCATTTTTGTTATGTCTTGCTCTAATGAAGGTCATGTTGACCATAGAATAGGTGTCAAAGGTTTGAACTCAAATTGAGGTTTAGGACTTAGGACTTTGAGGAGGTTTTGCAAATTTTTGAAAATGTTGCTCAATGGGAGCTACAAGTGGCCAAGGAGAGGTTAAGGGAGAGGATAACTAATTTAGTTACCCTATTTATGGTATGCATCGGCATGGGAGTTAGGTTGGAAGCACTTCTATTGTTTAAAGTTTTTGAAATCAAGGAAAAAGCTTATGTGAATTCAGTTTGAAATTCTGGTTTTTGGTATTGTTGTGTTGTTTTGTTGGATTATTTTGGCACTGTAATTCATGCATAATGTAGGACGGTAACTCTTTTGATTCTGTGTGGCATTAGATAGCTTTTTAGTGTAGGTTTAAGCATTGTTTGTAATTAGTTTTGGTTTTCAACTGTTGCTGGTCTGAACCAGGCAGTTTGTTAAGAATGGAGGGTTAGTTCACTTTCCCACTGTACAAATTGTATGACCCTTTGGGAATAGTGACTAGACTCCATGGTTGTACATATAGTAGGAGTTAGAACTCTTGAAAATACAAGAGCTTTTGTGGTAGTATTCTCCTAGGCGAGCCAAGGAAGAGCTCGACTAGGAAAGACCAAAGTGTAGAGCACTAAAAATTGCAGAGATGTTAATTTTATGACAATTTTCCTTTTGGAGAAGGAAAATGTGAGACTTACCAAGCTATGATAACAAGGAGAAGACTCTACCAATCCATCTGGTGAGGGAAGAGCTTAATAAGTTGTAGAGAAGTCAGGAAAGGGCTTAAAAGGCCTAGTTTTGCTCACTTTCAGATTAGGGCTTTGTACAGTCAATTGTGGCCCAAGACCCCAAAAATATTTGAGAGGTGAGCAGATGAACTAGGAATCCCAAGAAAAGATTGGAAGTTACTTGGAAGAAATTTTCGAAAAAACTTGATCCCTCGGAGAAGAAAACCTAGTTTCTAGGCCTGATAGAGGGGTTTGGTGAAAGCGACTAGAACATGGAGTTAGGTGGATCCCTAATACCCTTGATAGGATGGATTGAAGTCTTTGAAAGTACCTCCACACCTCTGTAAAACTAAATTCAAGAATTTGGAGGATTAGTAGCCTTTAGGGTGGATTAAGGGCTAAGGCTAGTGTTTCAAGAATGCACCAAGTTTAGACTTGGTAGGAGGAACTTAATTGATAGCTAGGTTGGCAAGGTGAACCAGGGGATCCTAAGAAGGAAAAGGGTCCTATAGGTTGAAAGTGGTGGAGAAAGACACCCTAGAGGTCTTCAAAGCAAGACCTAGAGCATGAATCAGTGATTGATTCATCCAACCTCCCTATCATCCTCTAGAAAAACCTCTCTCGATTTTGGCTATCTTGGAGTGGTTTTTTCGTGGCGGTGGATTTTCACTTGATGGAAAAAGCATCAAAATTCAAGTAGTGCAAAGTTGCAAAGTGGTGCAACTTTCATTTTGCAACTTGTGTGACCAAGTGGACTATTCCAACACGTCTGAATAGGTATTTTTTATGCTAAGAATTGTCCTCTTTCGCACCGAAACACGTGGAATCGCTTTGAGCTATGTTCCACCGGATCGATCTCTTAAGGGTCCAAAGTGCAAAATGGCTGCAAAATTTATCATGCTATTACTTGGATACCATGACACTTAGAAACTTATTGTCTAATCCTACAGAAAGGCATTGGGCCCTTCTAGAAAAACCTCTCTCGGTTTTGGCTATCTTGGAGTGGTTTTCTCATGGCGGCGGATTTTCACTTGATGGAAAAAGCATCAAATTCAAGCAGTGCAAAGTTGGAAAGTGGTGCAACTTTCATTCTGCAACTTGTGTGACCAAGTAGACTATTCCAACACATTGGAATATGTATGTTTATGCTAGGAATGGTCCTCTTTTGCACCAAAACATGCGGAGTCACTCTGATCTATGTTCCACCGGATCGATCCCTGAAGGGTCCAAAGTGCAAAATGGCTGCAAAATTCAGCATGCTATTACTTGGATACCATTACACTTAGAAACTTCTCATCTAATCCTATAGGAAGGAATTGGGCCCATCTAGAAAAATGTCTCTCAGTTTTGGCTATCTTGGAGCGGCTTTCTTGTGGTAGCGGATTTTCACTTGTTGGAAAAAGTGTCAAATTCAAGTAGTGCAAAGTTGCAAAGTGGTGCAACTTTCGCTCTGCAACTTGTGTGACCAAGTGAACTATTCCAACACATCTAAATAGGTATGTTTATGGTAGGAATGGTCCTTTTTTGCACCGAAACACATGGAATCACTCCGAGCTATGTTCCACCAGATCGATCCCTTAAGGGTCCAAAGTGCAAAATGGCTGCAAACTTCAGCATGCTATTAATCGGATACCGTGACACTTAGAAACTTCTTGTCTGATCCTATAGGATCATGTTGAGCCCCTCTACAAAAAATCTCTCAGTTTTGGCTATCTTGGAGTGGTTTTCTCGTGGCGGTGGATTTTTACTTGATGGAAAAAGTGTCAAATTCAAGCAGTGCAAAGTTGCAAAGTGGTGCAACTTTCATTCTACAACTTGTGTGACCAAGCAAACTATTCCAACACGTTCGAATAGGTATGTTTACACTAGGAATGGTCCTCTTTCACAGTGAAACACATGGAATCACTTCGAGCTATGTTCCATCAGGTCGATCCCTGAAGGGTCCAAAGTGCAAAATGGCTACAAACTTCAACATGCTATTACTCAGATACTGCGATGCTTAGAAACTTCTTAGCTGATCCTATAGGATCATGTTGGGCCCCTCTAGAAAAATAACTCTCAATTTTCGCTATCTTGGAGTGGTTTTCTCATGGTGGCGGATTTTCACTTGATGGAAAAAATGTTAAATTCAAGCAGTGCAAAGTTGCAAAGTGGTGCAACTTTTGCTCTGCAACTTATTTTACCAAGAAAACTATTCCAACACATTCAAATAGGTATATTTATGGTAGGAATGGTCTTGTTTTGCACCAAAACATGTGGAATCACTCTGAGCTACGTTCCACTGGATCGATCCCTTAAGGGTCCAAAGTGCAAAATGGCTGCAAACTTCAGCATGCTATTACTTAGATATCATGACGCTTAGAAACTTCTCATCTGATATTATAGGATCACATTGAGCCTGTCTACAAAAACCTCTCTAGGTTTTGGCTATGTCAGAGTGGTTTTCCAGTGGTGGCGGATTTTCACTTGATGGAAAAAGCATCAAATGCAAGCAGTGCAAAGTGGTGCAACTTTCGTTCTACAACTTGTGTGACCAAGCGGACTATTCCAACACATCCAAATAGGTATGTTTATGCTAGGCACGATCTTCTTTTGCACTAAAACATGTGGAATCACTCTGAGCTATGTTCCACCGGATCGATCCCTTAGGTTGGAGGAGTCTAAAGTTGCAAATTTGTAAGTTTCTTAAAGCAACAAATTTGAAATGATATTGAATGGCCCAGTTAGCACTCATTACATCTAGGTGATGCTCACAGAGGTGAGGCACTAGGCCTTTCCAGGAGGTCACCCATTCTAGTATACTCTAGCTCAAGCGCTTAACCACAAATTTTTTTCCCCAAGGTTAAGCCCACTTAGCTTGCAACCCCATTTGCAAAACCTTCAGCAAGTGTTGTGCCTTATGAAACATTCATTATAGAGCCCCTTTAGCTCATCAATTGATAATTAGGAGGTATTTTCTACAATGTGTCAAATTGTGATATTGCTATCAGGATTCCATTGAGTAGTCATTTGTAGTATTAGATATAGCTCTAGCTTCTATAGTATTGCACATGATTGCAAATAGTTTTAAAGATCTAGATGACATCAATAGTTCACATTACTCAAGAAGGATGAACATCTTAAAGACATTTGCGGAAATCAGGACAAGTAACCTTCTTGTGGACTTAGGGTTGCAATATTTGATCTACAACATGTTCCACCATTTCTTCAGTAGGATCAAGAACACACATGTAATGAAGGTGTGTTTGTAGCCATGAAAGATTATGGTTCGAACTATCATGAAGAGTGATGTTTTATCTCGACCAACCATATCTATACCATGGTTTTTTTGGAAACAGGGATGGGTTCTCTCTTCATCGGCATATACATTATTCCTCGATGTGTTCACACTAGTGTTACAAGACTAGAACTCACCTCGGACTTGACAAGCCATTTTTTGACTTGGACTCGAGCTCGGAGCCCAGACTCGAAAAATAGAAAAACCTAAGAAATTGAAAGATTTTTAAGGATTTAAAACTTGTTTCATGCACCCTTTAATAAATAAACCTTAAAGACACAATAGCATCATCAAATAGAAATTACTATGATCCCATACACAAACATACATCAATCACATAAGTATAAGCACAAATTTTAGATGAAGGAAATAACACATTTAGATATATAAATATTGTGATATTGCTATCAAGATTCAATCGTGTAGTTTTACAAGTCAAACTCATTGACCCATGATTCATCAGTAGTGGTTCGCAAGAACCCATCTCTCATGATAATGAATGGTTCATAAGGAGGAAGAGAAATCTTCATACATTTCTTCTATCACAAATGAGATAAGTGCTTGGTTTCATGAAGGTCATGCGACAACCATTAATGGTGAGTGGATACATGAAGAACTGATGGAGAATGATAATGGCTTTAGACCAAAGGAAAAAAAAATCATTTCAATGATGCAAGAGGTTTTTGGTTTCACTACCAAAATCAGTCTATGAAGAATGCATGTGAAACTCCTTTTGACCTTGAGGGTGTTCTTACTACATCTCAAGGATCATGCATTGAGGATGACATAAATCAATGCTAGTGCTAACCAATTAATAATTATACATGTGAATAAGTTAAGCATGTACATGTCAATAAGGGAAGTACAAGTACTCAAAAACATGTAAGCCTCAAAAAGTATACACACGAATACATAGTATACAAAAATTAAAACAAAGTATATGCACGAATATAAGGTATATGCATGAAAACATGTAAGCCAAAAAGTATACATTTGAATGCTCATAAGTCACAAAGTATACACGTAAGTTGTAAAGTATACACTTGAATACACGTAACTCATATCTATTGAACCATCAATTTAGAATGCTAATATGAACATGCATCGATAAAAGATATTTGTATTAACCAAATAGCCATGTAGGCATACATCAATATATGTCCATACAAGTATGAAATATATGTACAAAATAACCATATAGGCTTACGAGAATGCCATCTAGGCATACAATGTCAAATATGTACAATACTACCATGCAGACAGACAACAAAGGACTCTGGAATCAAAAGTCATTGCTCTCCATGCCCTAGAAATAAAATATTTCCCTTTCCTTTTCGCTCGGATGGCAATAGGTCTGTCACTCATTTTCGCTGTGCTCGTGGAGTGCTCCCGCTACTCCTCCTAGGGTTTAGTTCATGGTGAGGTTTTAACTGTTACAATAAGAAGTAAAGACATGAATATATAGAAATTACATTATAAAATTGATATATTTGATAAAATAATCACTTACATCCATCTCACGATCTCTCTCCATGAGGGAAATATTATCACACCCATGCTCAGGCATGCTCAAGCCTTGTATAAACCATACAAATAGAAATTAAACTACGTGAATCAATAATGGTTTGATTTTTCACTAACTAACATCTATAACAACAAATGTAAATTGAAATGTACTAATTTTCCTCATACCTCTTTTGTCAGATCCATCAAGGATTGTATAGGAGATGTTATACCAATATCCATTGCCCTCATCACATTCGGAGGTGTATCGTCTCACAACAACTAAAAATAAAACAACAAATTATTCAACGTAATCAATGATGTGCATGTATAAACTACACAAATATATTAAGTACTCAATTCATTAATTAAACTCTTTATTCTATTACCTACGTGAAGGTTTGAGTAAATCCATTGCCACTGGGAAGTGTTCCATCAAAACCTCCAATATTAGTCTGTTCAACATCCAAAATTGCATATTAAATTACCATTCGTAAAACAATGCCATTAACATGCAATAAATTTATAATTGTTTACTACTTACATACCCTAGCAATAGGTGTACTACAAAAATAGGTTGGTGGGGGTCCGGTGTATCCAATCTCAACACTGTGACCTTGCAATTTTATTAAAATCATAAAACATTTTTAGTTAATCTTGCATTTCAAAATCAAAATTTAATAAATTAAATTCAATGAACACATGTACTAACTTTTACCTGACTATCAATGCCATATGCCTTATGAAAAATTCCAGCTGCCCTCTCCATCTCCATAGCTGTAGACGGATCTTGCATACCAATCTCCTGAGGTTTGATGGGGTCATGTGAACAAGTAGCCCCGCAAAATTGACACACATGTGTTTGAAGGCCACCACTCGAAGACTCCCCTGGATGGCACTGTAGAATAGGGATAGTATGATGGATGACACTCTAGGTCAAAGTGTTAATTACCTGCAATGTCTCTACGTCAGCACTTTCCTTTGCGATGGAAGGCATAACAATGTGCTCATGAGGTGGCCTAGCGAGAGCTCATCTACCTTGCCACGTAGGATCCGACTATTCACCAGGTCTATCCTGAGCTGACCCCCCACCTCTCCCCTAGAAATCCCTCATATCAAAATAATTTAGGATTTTGTTTAATATGAAATCACTGTACAGTTTCCTAAGGAAATATTGCGGGACCTCGCAATTGTTGCATGGTGGGTAATTGAAGACCATGTACCACCTATCATAAAACTGGTCCCTAATCTGTCGGTGGTGGCACCAATGGATAGGAAACCTCTTCGCATTGAGGGTAAGATTTTGATTTGTGCATAGGTCGAATAATGAGCACAAATCATCTTTTGTAATCTTTAAATCCTTCACATCCTTGTATGATAGTTTATTTGCATAATAGTCCCTAGCCACCTGCCTCCTATCTTCCCATCCAGTTATTTTTTTGCTAATTGAATCTACGTTTTCTAACATATCTTTCAATGAATTTGCTAGGGTGATTCTTTTTGTGGTTGAACCATTTGGATCACTCAACCTATTGATCAAATCCTCAATTTGTTTTTTGTTGTTCTCAATTTCACTCATTAAATTTTGTTGAGTGCCAGGAGGGAGTTGAGTGATTGGTGGAGGAGGTTGATGATTTGGTTGGTCTTCTTGTTGAGGGTTTTGAGGGTTTGTAGGTTGATTTTGCATCTCCTAAAAATTCAAACAAATAGATATCAAATTCAACCTAAAACTAACAAATTCAAAACAAAAACCATAGAATCCTTACCTCTCACAGCTCCTCCTCGTCATGGTGCCATTGTTGTGAAGAAATATAGATTGTTGGTGAAGGGATTCTCCCCCTCGAATGCGAGTGTGATATTGTGGGGTTTTTGGCCATGGGTGCAACAAAAAAATTAGTTGAAATGCAAATGAGAGATTTGCATTTGTTTTTCTTTCTTTTAACAATAAATAACACAAGTGCGTTATAACGCGCTCGCGTTATTTCTTTGTAGCTGCCTAGACCTAGCCTAGGCTTAACATAGACATAACGCGAGTGCGTTATAATGTGCACACATTATAATGCGCTCACATTATGGTTTTCAAACTTTTTTTTTTAGGGTGTCCACGGAATTGCTACCCATTTCCATGCACCTGCCCGAGCCGCAACTGTCAAATTTTGAGTCACATGTTTATATGCAAGTCGCATCTGTAAAAAAAAAAACTGCATGTGTCTGTCAACAAGTCTAGGTTCACAAAGTCTATATTCCGAGTCTCAACTGTGACCATGAGTCGCATCTATCAAAAAATAAACCGCATCTGTCACAAGTCAAAATTACCAATTGACATTCGAAACCTATTTTTAGTCAAATCACTGCATGCACATTGTAAACCGCATCTATCAAAAATAGAACTGCATTTGATAGGTGAAGCGCATTTGATTGTCAACAAAAATTGAGAAAGCTGCAAACCAAGTCCGAAAACACAATTGTCATTTTTTCGCTTCTGTTTCTTAAGATCAACCTTGGATAGAAACTGGAAAACTTTGCTCAAAAACAAAAACCTTGCATCATTAGGGGTCATATACCTCCTAGTCATAGTCATCCTAAGATGCATGCATATAGATACTTCCTAGGAAATTGCATATCACAAAATAGATAACTTTCCTCGTCATTGGATACATTCATGGTCCGATTTGTCACAATCATTGAACCTAGTCACTTTAGTCCTATTTGTGAATCTTTCCAGCTCAACAGTCTAGTTTGGGAAATTCATTTGTCAACTGTCTTTGTCCTATAATTAGGTTCCTTGGTCAAATTCAAATCCTTGCATGCATTTATTCCATAGGTGGTAGGTTATACCCATTTTAGAATCATTTACCATCATAATCTACTCAAAATTTTGCATATTGTCTATCCTACTATACGTCATCTTAGTATACGTCTTTTTATAAATCATTTTAGCAACATCCTTTATTGTCGAAAAATCCAAAAACATAGAAATAGGACATATCAGCTTTTAGACATAGTCTGCATTACCCCATTTTGAGAAACTTTTCATGGTTGAAACAAGGTCTCAAAAGAAACAAAAAGCAATATCAGACCCCAACAAATTTTTCAATCCTTTCGCAAATCAACCATTAGGGAAAGAAAGACCACACAGACCTTTGCTTGAAAAACACATCACTAGAGACACACATGGACAATTTTACATTGAAGACATAGATGCCACCGTACAAGATCTTGAATTTGCATCCTTCAGGGATGAGTGTTTGGAAAATGATCCCCAATGCTATCTAGCAAAGTTTCTATTAGAAGGTGCCACACTACCACTAGGATTTGACATTCATACTTTGAAAACACCGTCTATTCAACGACACAAACTGTGACGTCAAGTGTTTCTATTCCCCAAATCACCATAGCAATACCAACTGGCATACCAACTCAAACATCGTCAATTGTAAACACAACCCCTTTCAACATAACACAAGGTTTACAATTTACTGCAAGAGCAACTTCATCAAACCCCTTTGGCACCAACATGATTGGTAAGAGATCCAAAGTTGGCATGAATATTCCTATACCAAATCAGATCATTCAAACAAGAAATATTCCTATACCAAATCAGACCATTCAGATAGGAAATATACCTATACCAAATTAGACCATTCAGACACGAAATATTCCTACACCAAATTAGAACATTCAAACAGGATATATTCCGAATCCAAATCAGAACATTCAGAGAGGAAATATCCCTAATCCGAATCAGAACATTCTAACGGGATATATTCGCTTGCCAAATCATAACCCGTCATAGAACATGGCATTTCAGAACACCTACATTGATCCAAACAACACAAACAACATGTCCTTGACACAAGTAGATGTTCTCCAAAACCAAATGCAAATTCTTCAAAAACAAATGGACAACATGTTTATGTCAGGAAAACGAACTATCTCAGTGCAAGACCTCTGTCCATGCCCATTTGACAAAGCGCTTTATATGACACCCTTCCCCCATGGATACATTATACTGAATTTGCCTAAGTATAATGGGAGGAAGAATCCTTTGGAACACATTGGATAATTCTCAACGACATGCATGGACATATCATATGACCCCACATACTTGATGAGACTATTTCAACGAATCCTTATTGGGATAGCACTGGAATGGTTTTCTAAATTACCATATGGTATACGATCCTGGGGTGAATTAGCTAAGAAGTTTGTCGAACACTGTACCTTTAACATAGACAATGAAGTAACAATAGCAACCTTGTGCCACACAACACAAGAAGATGGTGAAAATTTGGCCACTTTCTTCTAGAGATGGAGAAGTCTAGCTAGCAGATGTCCAATTGAAATACCAAAAAAATAGGTCATGATATTCCTCAAAAACATCAATCCAAAACTGAGAGGTGACTTAAGGGTACATTGTTGTACTTCATTCCTAGACTTGGTACAAAAGGGAATCATCCTTGAAAAAGGCCTTATTGACAAAGGCAAAATAAAAGTACCAGGCAGGAACCCGGTTGTCCAACATCAAAATGCACCTAATGATAGAAAAAAATTCAGGTCTAGAAAGAAAAATGTTACAAATGACATCATTGTTGATGCTAAAACCATACATACGGGACCAGTTATCACACTTAGAGGTTACAACCCCAATCAGAACATGATGAATAGTCCAGATCAAATAGCCAATTATGTCCAAAATTCACAACAACAATGACCGCAAAGGAGATTTCCTACATGTGAATTTACCCCTTTAGGGAAACCAATCGAGATAGTTTTCAAAGAGTTGATTAGACATAATCTCATTAAACCTTTGGAACCAAGAGAGTATGATCCTAGACAGTTTCAACCTTCATGGTGGGATGACAATGCCTATTGTGACTATCATCGAACAAAAGGACACAACCTACAACAATGTCAACAACTGAATAATATTATCCAAGACTTTGTTGAAAACAAAACCATAGAGGTCAATGGGAAGAAAAATACCAAGAACAGTGATCATAAGGTCTTCACAGACTCATTACATGACCACACGAAAGGAAAGGCCTCCAGTTCAGGAACCAAGAATAATCCATCAGCCAATTATACCAATACCAAGTATGACTATGGTAAAGGAATGATCATAAATCACCTCCGAGCTGCAAATAAAAATGTCAATACCATCATCATTAAGAATAATCTAGAATGTGTTGTAAACACACAAAGAACTAAGATAACTATTCCAGGTCCTTCTTCTAAGCCACCTACACAAGCTTCCAAGTTTCAGTACAATCTCCTCGATTAATTGAGAAAAACCCCCGCATAGATCTCTATTTTGGAACTATTGACTTTATCACCTGAGCATTGAGCCATTCTTGACAAAGCTTTACAGAACACGACTATTCCTACAGGCTTACATGTCAATTGTTTTGAAGAAATGGTGGGATATTTAACCAACTCGCATCATGCCACATTTTCCCAACAAGATTACTCAACTGAAAAGTTTGATCATAATGACCCATTACATCTTGAAGTCCTAGTCCATCAAACCAAAGTCAGACGAGTCTTGGTAGACGGAGGAGCACGTTTGAACCTGTGTACCCAAAAATTGGTTAAGGCATTAGGATTCTTAGAAGAATGCGTAGAAACCTCTAAAAGTATAGTCATCAAGGCTTACAATGATGAGGAAAGATCATCCAAAGGAGTTGTCACACTCCCTATCAGAATTGGCCTAGCAATTATGAACACTAGCTTCCAAGTCTTGGATCTCACCCTTTCATATAACCTATTGTTAGGTAGACCTTGGATACACACAATGAAAGCCATACCTTCAACATATCACCAATGTCTTAAATTCTCGTATAATGGTACCGAGATCACGATTGATGGTGATCTAGATCCTTTTCAATATTGTACAAGCCTAAGGTAAATTCCACAATGATAGGTACCCATTAACCAAGAAGCTTCATCATCCACTTTATCCCTATATGTTGACCCATCACATCTTACCAAGTCCATTTCATTCAAACCACCATCATCCACTCCTAAGGTCGAGATCCAAGATAAGGGCTATGGAGAATATTACATGAAGGCATCCTATTGTGTCAGTCAGCTGATTCCACCTAAGGCATATGGTCTACCCATGGCAGATAGAAGATAGTCAGTAGTCACATTTCATGTTCCCCCTACAATGACATTGACCAAATGGGGAGAGTTAAGTGAAGAAATTGTGGATCAAGGTGATATTAACTCCTGGTTGTACCAGGAATACAATGAATACCCCTCGTTGTCTATTCAAATAGGTAAGGACCAATATGGAAAAGGCTTTAAGATAATGCAAAACGAAGGCTATAACGGGCATAGTGGGTTAGGACTACATCAAAATGGAAGGACGGAATTGATCATTGTCTCACCATGAATGAAATACCTAGGGCTAGGGTTTCAACTGCTTAGAATTGGGTTTCCTAGTACTTCATCACCATTTCAAGAGGAAGTGAGTGCTTCTACAGACATAGAGATATCTCACGAACCACTTCCCCCAGTTTTTGATGAATCTCCTGACTCAAGCGATTGTGAATGAGATTCCCTTTCCTCTACCAGTACCATGAACATAGATGCTCTATTTCGAGAATTGGAACTAAAGATAAAACCTATACCAAAACCATCTAGTCCCCATCATAGGAAACACTTGTGCAAAGAAGAATGGCATAAGCACTATTATTGGGAAACCCTTGATCATGCATCTTGGGCACTTGACAAACCATCTTCTGATGACTCAGCCCTTACAATAGTCCCACAACAGAGTTTACCTAGCCATAGGAAAAAGAACAAGAAGGAGTTAGTCCAAAACTTATGTGACCATGTCAACCACTCTATATTCACCTTGTCAATCTTCCACCTTTGATAACTCCAATGATGAAATGCATCTCACATATCCCGAACTTATCGACTGGGATAAACAAGGTACACCCATCATAGACACATTTGATAATGACAAAGCAATAGCTGAGTTCATGGGACTTCAAGAAGGTATACCAAGAGGGGATCATAAAGTTGGTTTTACCATAGACTTGGATGACAAAGCATATTTTGGGGAGTCTATTTACACCTCTAGTTGCAAAAATGAAAATAAAAAGAAAAAAGATGAAAATGAGAAAAATGATGAGTCCCTAGGTGAAAACCGAAAGGTTCCTTTGGACGAAGAAATAGTCAAAATAAAAGATGTATCCGAGGGCGAAAACCTCTCTGAGGCACCCAAGGATAGAGGTTTAAATATTCTCCCCATTGAATAGGAAAAGTCACCAATGCTAGTAGAAAAGTCTATTGAGGTCAACATAAATACAAAAGAAAACCCTCGGCATATATACTTTGCAGCATCATTGACAGAGGCAGAACAACTTGAGTTTAAGGAATTCTTCGCAAAAAGATACATAAAATTTGTATGGTCATACGTTGACATGCCTGGGCTAGATCCAGACCTAATATTGCACCATCTACCATTACATCCAGGTATTAATCCAATCAAATAGAATTTAAGGAAAATGCATCCATAGATTGCTCTACTGGTCAAAGCAGAACTTAAGAAACTCTTGTATGTTGGATTTATAATAACTATAGACTATGCTGACTGGATTTCAAATCTTGTACCAGTGACTAGACCAATTGGGGGCATCTGCATTTGCGCAAACTTTAGTGACATCAATAAGGCATGTCCAAAGGATGACTTCCCTTTGTCGAACATAGACATGATAGTAGATCTTATAGTAGGATACGAGATGCTATCCCTCATGGATGGTTTCTCTAGTAACCAAATCAAAATCGCAGTTGAAGACCAACACAAGACAACTTTCACCTGTCCATGGGGCACATACTGTTGGAATGTTATGCCTTTTGGCCTTAAGAACATAGGAGCTACCTATCAATGGGAAATTAATACGATTTTCCATGACTTTATACATACTCTCATGGAAGATTATGTAGATGAAATTATAGCTAAATCAGAAACAAGGGAAGATCATTTGAAGGTTCTAGACAAGATATTCCAGAGGCTAGAGAATTACAATGTCAGGTTGAATCCAAAGAAGTGTGTCTTTGGAGTGAAATCGGGGAAACTTCTAGGGTATATCATTTCTAGAAGAGGCATTGAAATAGATCCAGAGAAGGTAAGAGCTATCATAGAAATGCCTCCTCCAGTCAGTATTGGTCAACTAAGAACCTTACATGGAAGATTACAGTCCATCAGGAATTTCATTGTACAACTGGTAGACAAAATACACCCATTTCAACATTTACTCAAGAAAGGAGTACCATTTGTGTGGACACCTAAATGTCAAGATGCTTTCCAAAAAATCAAGGACTATTTGCTCACTCCACCAGTCTTAATGCCACCTACAGATGGAAAACCGTTGATACTATACATTTTAGCAACTCAGTTGGCATTAGGAGCTCTTCTCGCACAAAATGATGATCAAGGTCATGAAAGAGCAGTCTATTACATCAGTCGTACCTTGGTCGGATATGAATTAAACTACAACAATATAGAACTTGTCTGTCTTGTGGTAGTCTTTGCTACCCAAAAAATTCAGCACTATATGCTCAATCACCAAATAATGTTGGTTGCAAAGATAGATCCCCTCAAATATCTCCTAAGTAAGGCAACATTAACAGGTCGATTGGCTAAATGGGTTATGATACTTAGCGAGTATGACATACAATATGTAGAGAGGAAGGCTATAAAAGGGCAGGTGATTGCAGATTAGTTAGCCGATGCACCCATGAAGGCAAACCATCCTTTAGTGGTGGATTTTCTTGATGAATTTATCTTCAACATTGACACAAGAATAGAATGGAAGTTATACTTTGACGGATCACATACAAATCGTGGTTTAGGAGTAGGTATCCTATTTGTTACAACTCAAGGTGATACCTTTCCTAAATCATTTAGGATTGCTTTCCCTTGTACCAACAACATAGCAGAGTATGAAGCCTTAGTGATAGGATTAAAAATGGCAACTCAATGGAAGATTAAGAGTCTACATGTTTTTGGCGATTCTTAGCTTGTAGTCCAACAAGTAAATGATAATTATGAGACTAAGGATGAGAAACTTTCCCCCTACAAGTGCATGGCCGAGAGTTTCAAGCAGTACTTTGATGAAATTACCTTTCAACAAATACCACATATTCAGAACAGGGCTGCAGATGCTATGGAAACCATGGGTTCCTTATTGGATATTCTGAGTAACGTGCCTAAGTTTGATTTTTTGGTTGAAAAGCTATTGGTCCCTGCCTATGATGTCCCTGATTCTGGGATGGTGTCTACAATTGTTGGTCCTAATTCCCCTTGGTATAAAGACATATTTGACTATCTAACTGACCAAACTTTACCTCTAGACCTGTCAAATAACCAACGCTGAACCTTTATCCGTAAGTCAGCTAAGTACACCATCATTAGAGAAACCCTATATAGATGCACCTTAGATAACGTCCTAATGATATGTCTCGATGTTGAAGAAGCACAAACAACTTTGCGAGTGGTGCAAGAGGGTATATGCAAATCCTATTCGAGTGGTCCTACTGTATCCCATAAGATTATGAAACTAGGTTATTATTGGCCTACAATGGAGAAAGACTCATATATCTTTGTAAATAAATGTAGATAGTGTCAGATACACAGAGATTTGATGAGAGCACCAGCATAGGAGCTTCATCCGATTACATCACACTAGCCCTTTGCCCAATGGGGACTTGACCTCATAGGTAAGATACACCCTCCATCATCCAATGGTCATAAATTCATCATAACCACCATCAAATACTTCACCAAATGGATTGAAGCTATTCCCATGACCTACATCATCGACACACAAATATCCAAGTTTATCCTAAACTATATCATTTATTGGTATGGTGTACCCCAATCCATTATCAAAGACAATGGCCGCCCATTCAAAAACCAAGAAGTACGCCATCTATGTGAAGATTTTCATATCAAACATCATTTTTCCACCCCGTATTACCCACAAGGTAATGGCCAAGCCAAGGGATCTAATAAAACCATTGTTAGAATCCTGAAGAAAAATGTCAATGACACTAGTCATGACTGGCACCTATAGCTAAATCTTGCCTTATGGGCTTACCTAACAAGCATCTGTACTCCCACTAGTGCCACTCCATACTCCCTAGTATTCGGATCCGAAGCTATCTTACCTATTGAGGTTGAAATTCTTTCCCTGAGGGTATCCTTTCACATTGACAATGAAGAATATCATATATCCAAATTACAAGATCTAGAATTACTGGATGAACAAAGATAGAAAGCATTAGACCATTTGCAAGCATATTAGAATCATCTTCATCGAAGCTATAATAGGAAAGTTCTAAATAGACACTTTGACATTGGTGACCTAGTTTTAATGGGAAATCCCAAGAATCAAGCTAAACGAGAAAATCCAGGAAAGTTTGAATCTAACTGGTTAGGGCCTTATATTGTCATAGAAGCTTTTGCGTCAAGAGCGTACCAACTCTCTACCCCTGAAGGAGAGCCACTTTTGTCACCAATCAACAACCTGCATCTAAAAAGGTTCTATGTGTAGCTTCTGAGAATCTATGTCTTAATCTAGAAAATACAAAAAAATGGCTACCTTGATGAAAACCTAGCAAACAAACGTCTTTGTAACACCAAAAAAATTGAAAAATCAACAAAAAAGTAAAGAGAAATAATTTGTCCAATAGTGAAAACCACTTCGGTGGTGCTATGGATAAGTACCATGGTGAAAACCTGGAAAACAAGCGCCAAGTGTAGTCAAACTTGCTCTTCTGTCTACCATCATTCCAATCAGACTTTTTCACCATCACTCATAATAAATGGTTGTCCTATCCATTGCTTGGAACGATTGACATCAAGTCCATTCCATCACATTCGCCACTCCATCTCACATGTCTTATTCTCGACTGGGGGCAAATCCTTATTATGTGCCATGACACCTTGTACATAGCATTACACCATCAGAAATGTCCTGAAAAAAACCAAAAATAGTAGAAAACTTCAAAAAGACAAAAAAAAAAAAAAATCAAAACATGTCAGAAAATCCCAAAAATAGAGTCAAGTTAGTCATGTTAAGTCAGTCATAGACATAGTCAAACTACATTGCCTCTATGAGTGGATGTAGGAAAGGCCATTAGTTGATGTGCCCCTGAGGCATTAGGTCTATCTGTCTAGGTTTGTCATGTATCACACACATTAAAAATCATGACTCTTTGTACATTCAAAGTCATTGGTTGTGTCGAACTACGAAGTCTCTGCGTGTACAACATAGGCAAGGCTAATCAATTTATGAGCTCTCGAGGCCACACTAGGTCAACACAATAGGGTTTATCACATTCACTATCACACACATTGCATACCACCATCTTAAGTACATATCTTCAGTCAATTATGCCAGTTAAATTTGGTTGAACTATGAGGTCTCCGCGTGTACAATGTAGGTGAGGCTAATCAATTGATGAGCCCCCCAGGTCGCATTAGGTCAGTCCTTTAGGGTATAATCTCAAGTCATACACTGTCAATATACACACACACTTCTCATCAGTCAAGGAATCAAAACAAGTCATGCACCAACAAGGAAACATCTCAAAATTGTCATCATGTCAATATCAAACACATTGCCAAAGTGATCAACCTATGTCTTAGCAAGATATGTCTTTCTTGTCAACATGCATTGTCAAATTGTCATAGCCTCATGTAGTTTGTTGCATCAACTTCATCAGGCTCCAACATCTTATATGGCATGTGTCTTTCTAAAACTAGAATTTGTCATGCTTTATACAGATAGTCACCAAGTCAAAACCAGACTCAACGTCTTATTGTGGTATGTGTCATTCCTCACATTATGCTATGTCAAACATCAACAATCAAACAATCCTACAAGATCAACTTTTGGCGAATAATTTTATTTGGCTTTATGAATTTATATCTTATTTTGTCTTATCTTTTTATCGATTTGTGAATTTAGTCTGGTTACTAGCTTTCTCAAGGATGTCCCTTGAAGGATTTAGAGAAGCAAGGATGTCTCACGACTCTTTTTCTTTAGCTACTGTCTGTCAACTGTCTTTTTAAACTTTAGTTTTTGAGTCATGTAACTAGTTTCCTCAAGGATGTCCTATCAAGGATTTAGAGGAGCAATGATGTCTCATGACCCGTCTTTTATTTTGTTTGTTGTCCATGGTTTGTCTCGACAAAACGACTAGGGCAATCTTGTCCTTAGTATGAGTTAAGACACTCCTTGTCTATGACTATCTATTTTTCACAAATGGATGACTTTGTACACTATGGTCTATCTCATATCATAGTGTGTACTATCCATTTGTGTCATGTCCTGCCCAATGATGATAATGAGCAAGCATAGCATATTTGGCAAAATATTGAAGATCATATGTTTTTCAATCAATCAACCTCTGTTATTTCTTACTAAAATTTTTCATTCATTCATGCTAACATTTCTCTTCTTTGACATAATGATAAAGTCTTGTGACACAACAAAAACATTAGATAATCTGCATATGCATACATTCTATAAACATTTCATATAGTTACATTGCATTTAAAACATATAGGAACATATTTACGATATCATTGCATAATAGGAATTTCATCATCATAAGATACATAATGGAAACATTACATGCATTTCACCATCACATATAAATAACATCATATAGGGAATTACATCCATTATCATAAGTAAATAAAGACATCGATAACATCATAAATTGTATAAACTCATCATGTAGAAACATTCATTCATAACACATATACATACATCATTTAGGAAACATAATCATATAGAAGCAATGCATCACCATAAAATAGAATTGCATATCATATAGAAGCCCCAAAATCATATATATATCGCTCAAAATAACATGTCACACTACAGTGTCAGAATGTACTCAAATAAAAATGAGCTCACAGGCTCTCTGATCAAAATACAATGTCTACATATAAAACATATCAACGTGTCCCACTCCCACTACTGTCATGTGGTGAAGGTGGGAGAAACTGCCTCAGAGGTACTCTCTATGAGGTGGAAGGTCTATCATATGGACCTATCCTTGGTGGTCTTACCACACCCTTTGTACTCTATGTCCTGGTATGACTCCTGCTCTATGATCTCTAGCTACGAACCTCTAAGAAGCTAGGAGCTCATCTCTCTGTTGGTACCACTGACTCATATAAATCCCTATAATATGATGCTCTCTCAACTAATCTAACTACCTCACAAGAAAAACCATCAGATGAGATGCCACTACAAAGGCATTTGACCTCTGTAAACTACTGCTCTATCTCCTATCGTTGGGCTATGGCCTGATCCCTCTCCATAAGTGCACTATCTCTCTCTGCATGGGTACTGTCTCTCTCTATCCGCATGGCATCAAGCTCTGCGGTCATCAATCTCAGTCTCTCCTCTATGGCCTCCCTATCACTATCCCTAGGGGGATCATCCTCCCATCTCCCCTCCACAATCCGATCTCTGAGCTCTCTCTCCTACTCCTCCATAAGTGCCTCCTCCTCAACATCATCCTCCCCATACCCTACAAGATCACAAACAGACAACTGGAGGTCTGGAGCTCTGATACCCTGTTAGAAACCAGGATCACCTGCATGCAATCACCTGTCACATGCAAAAGACATGCATAACCAAAGAGGATGTTCTGTAAACCTCAAAGTAAAAATGCATTATTGAGAATCAATTATTACAAATAGATCAATTCTTATGAAGGAGATCAAGAAACCCTAAAAGGGAAACCCTAAATGAAACCCTAGTGTGCACACTTACTAATTAATCAATTATTAATGTGCCTAAGTTTAGCTTAAGTACCTAAAGTAATAAGTGACTTAATTAATTAACCATTATGATATAATTAATTAAGCATAATAACTTATTACTATAACATTTTCTCCAAAGAGAGAGCCTCCCTAAAAGATCTAGGTTCATCTTCAGTACGGGAAACAAACAAAATACGCAATAGTAATTTGATGAGCTATACCTGTCAACTAGATTTTTCTGCCTTATGGACCTCCTCAAGTTAGGAGTAATAGGCTTTACCTATTCTTCTTTTATGTGATGATCATGTACATCCTATAAACTATTTGAACCCTCTTCTTCATCTCCATCCTCAAATCCATCTAATTATTTTTCAATGTCTGCATCTTCTTGCTTCTTAATGTTTGTCTCAAATTGCACTATATTTTTCTTATCTTTTTCCTTTGATTATTCTTCTCCTTAGTAAGATCTAAGTTCCCTGAAAATACATCTTTAGACAAGATAATTTTATGGTTTAGAGGATTCCAAAGCTTATAACCTTTTACTTTCTCACCATAGCCAACAAAGATGCATTTCTAGATAATTTTGGATCTAATTTAGATCACTTCTTTTGAGGAACATGAATAAATTCCTCACAACAAAAGATTGTTAAATGTGAAATAGAAGGATTTCTACCAATCCACACTTTATAAGGAGTTTTATCAACAAGATCTAAATAAGGAGATCTATTAATCAAATAATAAGTAGTACCAACCACTTCTTCCAAATATCCATATGACTGGTGGCCAAGGTGCAGGGTGCTTGCGGGGGCTGGCTGGGACCGGCGGGCCGGTGGCTGCCTGGTGGCGCGGTGGCAGCGCTTGCCATTTCTTCTAGCAGCACAAAAATTTTACAAAAAATGATGTGGTTTTCATTTTTTTTTTTTTTTTCGCCTCAAAGTGTGTGTTGGAGAGGCCATACGGCCTCCCTAGCAATTTTTTTTTCCTTCTAGACAAACTTCACCAAAATCGATGATTTGATAGGCATTTCTAGGGTTTTGGGGCACTGCGAATGCGATGGAAATGTCCGTTTTGCTCCATGATGCTCCAAAAAATTGGCTACCCCCAGATCTTTCAAAAAAGATTCCTGTGGAAACCCTTGCACTTGAAACTCACTGAGAGGCCATATCTTCAAATCACGAATAGTCAGCTGCAGGTTTGGAGCTCTGATACCATGTTAAAAACAAAGATCACCTGCATGCAATCACCTGTCACATGAAAAAGACATGCATAACCAATGAAGATGTTCTGTAAACCTCAAAGTAAAAATGCATTATTGAGAATCAATTATTACAAAGAGATCAATCCTTATGAAGGAGATCAAGAAACCCTAAAAGGGAAACCCTAAATGAAACCCTAGTGTGCACACTTAATAATTAATCAATTATTAATGTGCCTAAGTTTAGCTTAAGTACCTAAAGTAATAAGTGACTTAATTAACTAACCAGTATGATATAATTAGTTAAGCATAATATCTTATTACTCTAACACCCCCCTTAAGATGAACTTAGGAAGAAGCTAAAACACTAGAAGAAGATGCATAAAAGCAAATATGGGTCCCGACAACTAGGCCTGATCAGGTACCCATTTATAGAAGCAAGAAAGAGGTAGAGAAGGAAAACCCAGTGGGATCAACCCCCCTACAATGAGATGACAAGCTACAAAGAAGCACTGGAAGAACACTATAGAATAACACTGGAACTGAAATCTGCAAGCAAGGAAAGATACTTCTGTCTACTACTGAAACTAGATGAGATTCACTGATTGACTCAAGGAATCATGAAAAAAGCAACAGCAAACTCGATGCCTCAGAACACTCAAAAAATCCAAACAAGAACAACCCTAGAATCTATGAAGCAACATTCAATTATTGAATGATGTATTACTGAAAATGAAGTGCAAAGATGCAAGTTGCACTCTCCCAACTATCAAAACATCCAAGTAATCTTCAAAACACCCATCGGGTCAAATCTGGATTAATGATAAACTTGGGATAGACACAGAAAAAAGTGCATGGACAGCAACATAGAGCTCCTCAATACCTTTCCAACGCCGCAAAGATAGCGAAAATCGGACATCGTGGCAAAAAGTTATGAGCTTAAAAGAATAAAAAGTACATCTGAATTCAAACAGTAATAAATGTAGTAAAACAGAAAAATACTGTAAAATAAATTGCACCATAGGATAGCTCTCGGAACTAGCTTTCCGGTGATATCTCGTTTGCCTGATTTCGATACCGTATGCCCAAGTTATGCCAAAAAGAAAAAAATGCTCCTTTAGGGAAAATTAGGGTTAAGAGGGGGCAAAGAGGTCGTACGACCGATGATGTCATACTGACGTCATCACTTCAATGGAAAAAATTTGACTACCATCTGGCCGTCGCTTCAAAAAAATGCCTCCCTTGCAAAAAAAATTGACAGAGCCCCTAGTCGCTGATATGACTAGGGGCTTGGAGCTAGAGTTGGCCGAGCACTAGGCGCGGAGCTCCCGGTCCCCCATATGACCAGCGGCCGAGCTGCAGGGTGCCCATGGGGGCTGGCTGGGACTAGCGGTGCAGGGTGGTAGAGCCACCGGCACTGGTGGCGGGCCGGTGGCCGCCTGGGGGTGCGGCGGCGATGCTCGCCATTTCTTCTGGCAATGCATAAATTTTACGGAAAATGATGCGGTTTTCATTTTTTTTAATTTTTTTCGCCTCAAAGTGTTGTTGGGGAGGCCTTGCGGCCTCCATGGCAAAATATTTTTGCCTTCCGGACAAAGTTCACCAAAATCGATGATTTGATAGGCATTTCTAAGGTTTTGGGGCACTGCGAATGCGATGGCAATGTCCGTTTTGCTCCATGATGCTCCAAAAAATCAGCTACCCCCAAATCTTGCAAAAAAAATTCTTGTGGAAACCCTTGCACTTGAAACTCACTAAGAGGCCATATCTTCAGATCATGAATAAGAAGTTGCAGGTCTAGAGCTATGATACCATGTTAGAAACCAAGATCACCTACATGCAATCACCTGTCACATGCAAAAGACATGCAGAACCAAAGAAGATGTTCTGTAAACCTCAAAGTAAAAATGCATTATTGAGAATCAATTATTACAAAGAGATCAATGCTTATGAAGGAGATCAAGAAACCCTAAAAGGGAAACCCTAAATGAAACCCTAGTGTGCACACTTAATAATTAGTCAATTATTAATGTGCCTAAGTTTCGCTTAAGTACCTAAAGTAATAAGTGACTTAATTAATTAACCAGTATGATATAATTAATTAAGCATAATAACTTATTACTCTAATAGAAAAATGATTCTTAGCTATAGGACATGTAGGAGGAGATGATGGTTTTGGATAGTTGTGACACTTGGGATCTTGTTAGTTTTCCCAAAGGAATGAAGCCCATTGGTTGCAAGTGGGTATTTAAAAATACATTTATGCAAATAGTTGGTTAGAGAGATACAAGGCTCAACTAGTGGCTAAAGGCTACTCCTAGAGAGAGAGAGTTGATTTTGGTGAAATTTTCTCTCTTGCTGTAAAATTAACTTCTACTAGATTTCTATTGTCTATTGTTGTTTGTTGTGATTTTGAGATAGAGAAAATAGATGTTAAGATTTCTTTCTTGAGCGGGGATATTGAAGAGGAAATTTATATGGGACAACCTGATAGTTTTGTTGTGAAAGGAAAATAAAAATTAGTTTGCAGGTTGAAGAGATACTTGTATGGTTTGAAATAGTCACCCAGGATGTGGTACCAGAAGTTTGATACTTTTTTATTAAATTTTGGTTTTATTAGCAGTGAGGAGGATGATTGTTCTTATATTAAAGTTATTGATGATCACATTATAATCATTGTCTTCTATGTTGACGATATGTTATTCATGGGTACAATAGTAAGGTGATGATTAGGGAGATTGAGACACAAATTTCTAGCACATTGATATGAAGGACTTGGGGGCTACAAAATATATTCTTGATATATGGAAATAATTAAAGATCGAACTCACAAAATCTTTGGTTAAGTCAAAGTAAGTATGTGGATACAATTTTATGAAGGTTTAATATGCATGATTGTAAGCTAGTTAATATTTCATTTCCAATTGGTACAAAGTTGAGGTTAGATATGTGTCCTAATTTTGAAGATGATTTTGAATATATTTCTAAGGTTCCTTATGTTAGTGTCATTTGTAGTTTAATGTATGCAATGGTTTGCAGTAGACTAGATAAAGCCTAAGCAGTGGGAGTTCTAAATAGGTTTATATATAGCCTTGGTAAAGATCATTGGAATTTTGTTAAGAGGGTATTTAGATATTTACATGGTGCTTCAGATTACTATTTGGTTTATCATGTCACTGATGATATGATCAAGTCATTGGATTTATAGTGGTTTTTTGATACAAATTGGGCAAGTGACTAGGATAGTCAAAGGTCCATAATTGGCTATAAATTTACTTTATTTAGAGGTGTAGTGAGTTGGATGAGTAAGAGGTGGCCTAAAGTTTCTTTCTCCACCACTAAGAAGATTATATGGATGCTACACATGCATCTAACGAGGTGATATGATTACGGAGCCTTGGTAATGACATTGGTTTTGATTGCAAGACAACGAGGATTGGATGCAATAGTAAAAGTGTTATTTTTTGGCCAAAAATACTATGGGTGATCCCACAATACTGGTTTACAATTTTTGGGCAAAATCGACACTGAACTGATTTTTTTTAACCAAATCTTCACTTTCAAGCTCCTATAGTGTCTAAACCATGAGGAATTTGAAGACGATGCAAACTAGTGATTTGTGAAGTTTTGTCTATAGATTCTAAATATATTTTTTTCAAAAATTTTGGAATTTGATTGCACTTTTTTTTTCATCCCCTTCAAAAACTAGTTTTTATCAGTAAACAACATTTTTAAGGAGTGATGCTCACCGTATACAACATAAAATTTTTTGTATGAAGGATAAAATTATAATTTTTTTGAATTTATATTTTTAACTACGATATCTAACCAATTCATTTGGTTTCATAGACTTTTATTAAATATTTTTTTCTTAATCAAGTTTCGAAGTCAAACCAATTATAATTCAGACATAGGCGAATTGTATACAACATAACTTTTTCTATATGTATCGAAATTCAATTTTTTTTAATGGATCAAGGAAATCAATACCTAGTCTAAACATATTTTTCAAGATTTTATTTTGATAATCTACTAGTTTTCCACATGTGCATAACAAAGAGCTTGATTTTTGGTGAAAAACTTACATTCACAAGAAATAAAAAATAAATATAATAATCAAATTAAATTTAATTAAAATTATAATTTTTTGGAAGCTTATAACAAGGAATGCATAATTAAAAAAAATAAAATTTAAATGAATTCATTTGATCCCCCAAAAGATAAATCAAAAGTGGTTTTTTATCAGCATTTTGATAGGTGTAAAGGAGACTCCGTTATAGAAATTGTTTAAAACTAGCGAGGTTCTATCCAAGAGGGATTGGTCTAAGGTGGTTTGATCAAACCCTCTTCAATTGGAATCCTTTAAATGAAACTTTTCAAGGCTTAAATCATTATATTTTCTAAAATTATGTGATTTCAGCAAAAATCAGGATCTCCCAGAAAGTGTAAACCACTATTGTGGCAACACCCTTATGTGTCATGCTCATACAAATAATTTTGATGTTCATTATCTATAATGCCCCGCCATGTAACTGTAAAGGAAGTTGTAACACAATGCAGAAGCGTACAATTTTTTTTCTTAAAAGTGCATTGTTAACAAGGAAAATGCACAACTCTACTGCAACAACCTCCAAGGTACACGACAAGATTACATCTAATATCAAAACACCCACATAAACTCTTATAAAGCTTTTAATTAAATTACTAATCATATAATTAAAAGAACATGCATACAAAGCATTAAAGATACTAACACATAGAATATAATATAACAATCTTTAGTTTACATTACTTAATAAGTAAGATTACAACAAGAATTCACATCACACTAACTCTATAGATAGGTTACATTTCTCATTCTCTGAATGAGGTTAATCCAATAAACGTGATTACAAATTACAACTTTCCACCTCAAATACAAATGAGGGGTGATAAATTACATAAATCAACTGAAATGAATATAAGCATGAAATGTAACTGGATCCCATGAGCTCTCCCATCGGAAATCTCGTCAACACAAACAAGAAGAAAACCCAATGGAGTACAGTGCACGTTCCACCCAACCAAGTGGTACCCGAAGGCCAACCCCCCGTGCTAGGAGATAGTAACAAGGATTCCTAGACAAGACCATCTACCTCTAGACATAGGCTAAAACATAACTGAACCAAATCAAATACAAATACATCACTTAACACAATGGTTACAATGCTTCCAAAGTTAAATAATCAATTTCATCACTGTTACAAACATACTATTGACTTAAGAGAAGTGTCATCACAATGTTACATGGGATATCTTGGTAAGTCTTCTTAGGCCCCGAACCCCATCTCGGGATCTCCTAGAAATCTCTAGCGACTCCCAGACCCTCATACAAATCAATGTAGAATTAATTATCTCTCATAGAGACAAGATAACGATCTTGCCATTCCAGGCCTTCTCGTCTTATCCCAGGTCTATACAAGCCCTTGTGTCCATGAGTGAGGCACAACTACTCTTATTAAGTGCTTAATACTAGCTAATCCTCTAATAAGTTCATTTACATTATGATTGGATTAACTACTTACAATGAGTTACCCTGGTACCACTTTGTGTGTCGGCCCTCATTGCAAGCCACTCCTCTAAGACAACACGTGGAACAACTCCACGTGCCAAGGGTGCACTAGTGTGACCTAAGGATATTAAATTCCTATCCAAAACACAAAAGGCCACACACCCCCATTCATGATAACCGGGTAATTAACTAGGCACAAATCTACGCACTACCTAAGACAACTCAAAGGTTGACTACCATAATAGGACAACCCCAATGATTAAAAAAAAACCCCATCTAGAAGACTTATTAACCCTTACTAAACAATTTCCCCCAAGGCAAAAAAGAAATTTACCTTTAAAAAGAGCAATTAAATGAGAATTACATCTACTTTGGATTTCCTAAATCCAATTCCTTTGATAACAATCATTGATTTATTGCTCAATAAAATTGATTTAATAATGTCTCTTTCAGATAAGAGATGAACTTTAATCCAAATATTTAATTCCTTAATTGCTTCTAATTGATAATAATAAAAGAAAGCCAATCACTTCTTTTGATCAAAATATATATATCATTTTAGAAAATACTATTTCTTCAATTCCAAATAAATCATTTTAAAATCAGTTAATTCATCTATTAAACACTATATCTGAAAATCAAATATTTGTTCTTTCAAAATATATTATTTTAAAATAAATCCATTAATTCGACTATTACAATTCAATTTAAAATTTTGCCAATTTCATTTAAAATAAACCATTATTTAAATCGCCAACTCAATATATATATATATATATATATATATATATATATATATATATAATTAAATCCATCATTTAAATATTTAGATATATTTAAATATTTAAATCATCATTTAAAATAACTCTTAAAACATGTCATTATTTAAATTGACAGTTTAATATATATATTTAAATCATCCTTTAAAACATTTAAAATTTTCTCCAATTACATTTAAAATAAACCATTATTTAAAATCAACAGTTAAATATATATATATATATATTTGAATATATATATTTAATATACTATATTATAAAAAAATACCAAAATCATAATATAATATTAATGAATACTTAAATATACATATATATATATACATATAAATATATATTACTATATACTTATATATATATATACATATATATATTAATATATATATTCTAATATTTTAATATTAAATATTTAAATATTATAAATTATAATATATAAAATATAATTTTTATTTTTTTAAAGACCAAATTGAAAAGGGTTTAGGGCATGGCTTTTAGGGAAGAGCACCGCTAGATTTTAGGTGGGTGGTTGTGTTTATAGCCGACCCCATACCTGGGCTGACTGTGTGTAACACAGTCAGACCCCCCTAAGGAGCGGCAACTGTGTTACACACAGCCAAACCCCTTGGTAAGGGCGTGACCGGTGTGGGGGATGCACTGGGCGCGGCTCCCCCATAGTGCCTCCCATGGGGGCGACTGTGGGGTGAGCCCCTAGTGATCCCCCCAAAACCTGCGATTTTCTTTATTCCCTTTTTTTTAACATTTTATTTTTTTTAAAACAAAAATTCCAGCCATCACTGTGGATTTCAAAATCCGAATTTTTAACAGGGTTTTGATTTTTTTTTTCATTCCACAATAAAAACCCAAAATAAAAATAGATATTTATATATATGTATGTATATGTATATATATATATACATATATATACATATATATATATACATATATATATATATATACATATATATACATATATATATATATACACAGATTTAATAATTTTATTTAATCAGTTGAGCAAATAATATCCAAAATGATCAAATATAGCTATATTGCAATTTTTTCCTTGAAGAACATCATTTTCAAACAGAGGTTTTGAAGTTCTGAAACAAGATTTAACATGGGTTTTTCTTGCAAATCCAACAAAGTTTATATATTTTTCAAACAACAAATAAAAGTTGTGAATATTTTCAAAATGAAATTAATTTAATAAAAAGAAAACCTAGTTTCCAATGCTTGAGAGATTGACAAAATGGTGCAACGCCTTCTCCTTAGATTCAAGCTCCTTCCCAACAATCCAACTGAGCTTCTCCAAAATCCAAATCCAAAAACACAAACCATAAATTCTTTTTTTCTTTTTTCATGCTTATAGAAAAACTCATGAAAATCCAAATAATAGAAAAAAATGGAATATCTATTCAACCACCCTCATAAATTTTGAAAAACAAAATAGTAAAATATCTTAAATTTCTTTTGCATTCAAATTTGCAAATTAAAACATTTTTTTTTCAATTTTCCAATTTCAAACAAAATATCAATTAATTCCAAAATGAATACTTAATTCAATTCAACTAAACTTAATTAATTTCAATAAAATAAATCTAATCCAAGATTAAATTATTTTATTAATTAATTAAATAAATAACATCTACTAACATAATAAACTAGATTAATTTAATAAACAACTTAAATGCATAAAGCCATTTATTTACCATTTTATCTTGCAATTAAATAATATTAAAGTGAAATTGAACAACATTAAAACAATTGAACCCAACTTAAAACCGATGACACACTATGACCAGGGTGATGAATTGACATGAGAAACCTAGCTACTATCTCCCAATCAAATACCGTTGGGCAATGGACACACTCAAACTTGTGAAACCACGTGGAGTCAATGTCTTGTACCTATCAACCTGTGAACAAAGAGTATATCGAACGTGTGTATATATCATAATAAAACACACCATGAAGAGGAAATCGCTGAATCACAGTGTGCTCACAAGCGAGTGGTGCAATTCCATCCTCATCACTAGTATAGTGTTACAAAACTAACAAATCTAACATCAATAATATAATCAAAAGCATAAAATAACATTAATTCAAATATCATCTATGCTAATCTAAAGCATGCCATAATGATAACATTAGAATAAAATACCATCACATCAAAATACATCATCACATCACATTACAGTTAACAATCAAATAGTAACCGAGTACCATCAAAGCATAATGAAGTAGAACACTATCTAAACAAAAGAGCAAAATGGAGGGGTGCTACATCCTCCCCCCCTCGGGCCAAGCTTACTCCTAGAAGCTTCTGAAAACCCTTAGCATAAATTCCACAAAACACACATAATCAATGGTTCCAAAACTAAATCACTCCATACACTAACATAAAAACAACAACAACTAGAGTCATAGTGTTCTAGGCCAAATAAACTATCAATCCAAACGATCACATAGCCTCAAGACATAAATCCTAGCATAACATGTATCAAGCAGAGGAAACGACACTAGAGGCATTTCCTCAGCCTCCTGTACTAGAGGATTTCCTATGAGCTTCTGAATCAACTTCTCGTCCACTTCCAGTAATTTCCACGTATGTACCTTGATGCTCTGATTGACGATGATCAACTACTACACTTGTTCCATGAGTCCTTCCTGCATCATTCCTTGTTGGCTCCATAGCCACCGATCTCTGACTGGTTCTAGGTGTGTTCCCTTGAGAACACTATCCCGCTAAGTGGCCCTGTTGGCTGCAAGAGTAACATCCTATACCACTACCTGTTGCAATCTGAGTGCTCTGAGCTAAATGCCCGAGACGATGGAGTTGGGCTCATATCCAACTCTGAATCCTCCTATGCATAAGACGATCACCCTGGAACTCGAAGATTACTAGGTACACCCCATCAAAAGGAACACCAATCATCCAGTTTCCAAACCCTGAACCTTCATAAGAACAATTTTTGGGCGGAGAACGTGCCCTCAAAATATCCAACATAAGTGCTGCCAAAGTAGAAACATTTCTCCTAGGGATCCCTTCCCTTTCCCTAAATACCTGAAGACCACCATCTTGACTAGAGCCAAACCAGGTAAAAATCTCCCCAAGTGTAGAACGTAATAGTGGACCCAGGTGATCCTCATGATCATTCTCATGGGGACTCTGAAAAGTAGGGTTCCAATGATCAATGCCATGTCTACCTCTTCTAGGCATCCTATACACACCATCCAAGAAGGAGTCACAACCAAAAGGTGAAATTAACTTATAGAAACTCAAAAGAATTCACCATACCCATGATTAATCATGCATAATACATATACATACCAACAAAAAACACCGGAAAACACAATGTAAAGACACACAAGGGTCCATTTGGACACCGAAAGCAACATACCCAACCATGATAGAAGAATCCATGAACCAAGAGCAAATAACCATCTCATATAAATCAACATCAAATCAGTAGCTTGATGGTGTTAGGTCATAAATAAAGTGAGACCATCCAAAAAAGACCACAATGACCTATCCCTTATTGTATAAGGTGATTATCCTCCAAGAGATATTCATCACACAAAGGTGAGTAATGGGTTCTAGCTGCATAACAGCCTCACATACCCCCATCCTCAATGTTTCTTGCGTCTACTTCCTCATACACACTCACCAAGTCTGCCTCATATGTCCTTGGAGAGGAATCACAATAATACTCATAGCCGACCTTGAAAACAACAAAGATAACTAGCTTAGTCACCAAGTTCAAAAAAAGAGAAAAATAAAGTTTCATTTCAACAATAAAGAAATAAATACGTGTAATTTCAACACTAAATCAAATATATAACCACTAGGGTTATACGTAAATAAGATCACAAGTTGTGGCTAAACCTTCACAATCAAATATAAACAAAGTGTCGGCCCTCACAATCAATTGAAAAATTATCAATAACCAAAAGAAAGTTCACAATCTTTAAAATTGCATTGTACATCACTATGTGACTAGATATTAGCCACCAACGAGGAAAGAGGAAACAACGTCTGACTAGAATGATAATAGCCCTCATGTGATGCAGAGTGAGCATGCTATCCACATGACCTAGAGTGTATCCACAACTAACAAAACGTCGTCACTCTACCTGGTCATACGCCAGCTGGAGCAGGCATGTACCGGTTGTATGCCACGTGGTAGTGTGTCTGAGGGTCCACGGAAATAGGCACGCACAAAATGCACTCCACCTGCGATACCTCATGAAGAAGACACATGCAAGAACTCACAATAGCCAGAGGTATACATGGCTAGGATCTACCCATATGCTACTCGACCAATATGATCAAAGCAGCCATGAGGATCCCTCTACGACTGTTTAAGGCCCCATAACATTCATCACACAAGTAGGCTAACAAAGACAATCTCATAATGTGCATTCACGTGTCTAGGCATGTGGCATCATGTAACACGACATCATCACCATCACTATGTCGGAACATGAGTGGGGTGTGGCCTCGTATCTTTTGCATCATGTTAGAGCACATGCAGATAGGGTATATATACATAATGCAATACGATAATATCAATATGGTGCTACCGAGCTTCACCTCTCATACAAACAAGGTTAACTCCAAAGAAAAATTCCAGACCAACGTCCCTACGGATGACCAAGCATAAACAAACCAACCTATGCTATTGTACTCAAATATGTGGGGATTAGGTTAACACATGATCAAGTATCCTTATCCATCATAAGGGAAAGTAGTGGGTACATTTCCTCGGGATTGGTTGAGCTAAGATGCTCTACGCCACAATATACGTATGCTACACACTCCACCCAAGGAACTTGTGGCTGCTACTATCCCTTTACGGATTGAGGGTCTAGAGAACCAAAAGAAAATAACTACTTTTGGTTACTCTGATATATAAGTTTCAACCACATATGGGTTGGCCCTCAATCAAGGAACAAACATGCACACACACACACACACATAATGGTATGGTAAATCCCACACCAAAGTGTAACTTTTTCCTCAAGGATGGGTACCAAGTATCACCATCACATGGATACACAAAGCAAGTATGGGGTATTCACAACAATCAAACAAGATACAGTTACTAGTTTCTTGCATTTATAGGGGTAAAACTACATACATAATCCCATAGGAACATCCAATTCCATAACCCATCGGATATGTATCATAACTTTCCAACCATAACCTTTTATCAGGCTTCTTTCACACTAGTCTTTTCCATAGAGTACATCATGCTAAAGTAAAAGCCATGAACACGTGATCACTTAAAAATTCCACTAAAAAATTCATAGGGACAACCTAGTGGACTCAAATGTACCCAGAGTACCCAGTGTATGAACCTGGTGCTTTGATACCATGTGTAACACCCCGCCACGTAACCCTAAAGGAAGTTGCAACACAATGCGAAAGCGTACAATTTTTTTCTTCTTAAAAGTACATTATTAACAAGGAAAATGCACAACTCTACTGCAACAACCTCCAAGGTATGCAACAAGATTACATCTAATACCAAAACACACACATAAGCTCTTATAAAGATTTTAATTAAAAGCACATACATATAAAGCATTAAAGATACTAACACATAGAATATAATATAACAAGCTTTAGTTTACATTACTTAACAAGTAAGATTACAAAAAGAATTCACATCACATTAACTCTATAGATAGGTTACATGTCTCATTCCCCGAATGAAGTAAATCCAATAAATGTGATTACAAATTACAACTTTCCACCTCGAATATAAATGAGGGGTAATAAATTACATAAATAAACTGAAATGAATATAAGCATGAAATGTAACTGGATCCCACGAGCTCTCCCATCGGAAATCTCATCAACACAAACAAGAAGAAAACCCAACAGAGTAAGGTGCAAGTTCCACCCAACCAAGTGGTACCCAAAGGCCCACCCCTTATTCTAGGAGATAGTAACAAGGATTCCTAGACAAGACCATCTACCTCTAGACATAGGCTAAAACATAACTGAACCAAATCAAATACAAATACATCACTTAACACAATGGTTACAATGCTTCTACAGTTAAATAATCAATTGCATCACTGTTACAAACATACTATTGACTTAAGAGAAGTGTCATCACAATGTTACATGGGATATCCTAGTAAGTCTTCTTAGGCCCCGACCCCCATCTCGAGATCTCTTAGAAACCTCTAACGACTCTCGGACCCTCATGCAAACCAATACGGAATCAGTTATCTCTCATAGAGACAAGATAACTATCTTTCCATTCTAGGCCTTCTCATCCCATTGCAAGTCTATACAAGCCCTTGCGTCCATGAGCGAGGCACAATTACTCTTACTAAGTGTTTAATATTACCTAATCCTCTAATAAGTTCATTTACATTATCACTGGATTAACTACTTACAATGAGTTACCCTAGCACCACTTTGTGTGTTGGCCCTCATTGCAAGCCACTCCTCTAAGACAACACGTGGAACAACTCCACATGCCAAGGGTACACTAGTGTGACCTAAGGATATTAAATTCCTATCCAAAACACAAAAGGCCACACACCCCCGTTCGTGATAACCAGGTAATTAACTGGGCACAACTCTACGCACTACCCAAGACAACTCAAAGGTTGACTACCATAATAGGACAACCCCAATGATTAAAAAAAAACCCCATCTGGAAGACTTATTAACCCTTACTAATCAATTTCCCCCAAGGCGAAAACAAAAGAAATTTACATTTAAAAAGAGCAATTAAACGGGAATTACATCTACTTTGGATTTCCTAAATCCACTTCCTTTGATAACAATCAATAATTTATTGCTCAATAAAATTGATTTAATAATGTCTCTTTCAGACAAGAGATGAACTTTAAACCAAATATTTAATTCCTTAATTTCTTCTAATTGATAATAATAAAAGAAAGCCAGTCACTTCTTTTGATCAAAATATATATATCATTTTAGAAAATACTATTTCCTCAATTCCAAATAAATCATTTAAAAATAGTTAATTCATCTATTAAACACTATATCTGAAAATCAAATATTTGTTCTTTCAAAATATATTATTTTAAAATAAATCCATTAATTCGACTATTACAATTCAATTTAAAATTTCCCCAATTTTATTTAAAACAAACCATTATTTAAATTTCCAACTCAATATATATATATATTTAAATAATTAAATCATCATTTAAATATTTAGATATATTTAAATATTTAAATCATCATTTAAAATAACTATTAAAACATGTCATTATTTAAATCGACAATTTAATATATATATTTAAATCATCCTTTAAAACAATTAAAATTTTCTCCAATTACATTTTAAAAAAAACATTATTTAAAATCAACAGTTAAATATATATATTTAATATATTATATTATAAAAAAATTCCAAAATCATAATATAATATTAATGAATACTTAAATATACGTATATATATACATATAAATATATATTACTATATACTTATATAAATATAAATATATATATATATTCTAATATTTTATTTTGTAATAATAAATATTATTTTTAAATATTTTAATATTATAAATTATAATATATAAAATATATATATATATTTTTTAAGACTGAATTGAAAAGGGTTTAGGGCACGACTTTTAGGGAAGTGCGCCACCGTATTTTAGGTGGGTGACTGTGTTTACAACCGACTCCATACCTGGGCCGATTGTGTGTAACACAGTCGGACCCCCTAAGGGGCGACGGTTGTGTTATAGACAACCGAACCCCTTGGTAAGGGCACAAACAGTGTGGGGGACGTGCTGGGCGCGGCTCCCCTGCAGTGCCTCCCATGGGGGTGACTGTGGGGTGAGCCCCCAACGACCCCCCAAAAACCTGCAATTTTCTTTATTCCGTTTTTTTTTCATTTTTTTTTTTTAAACAAAAATTCCTGCCATCACTACGGATTTCAAAATCTGAATTTTTAATAGGGTTTTGATTTTTATTTTCATTCCACAATAAAAACCCAAAATAAAAATAGATATTTATATGTATGTATGTATATATGTATATACCTTACAATATATATACATATATATACACAGATTTAATAATTTTATTTCATTAGTTGAGCAAATAATATCCAAAATGATCAAATAAAGCCATATTGCAATTTTTTCCTTGAAAAACATCATTTTCAAACAGAGGTTTTGAAGTTCTGAAACAAGATTTAACATGGGTTTTTCTTGCAAATCCAACCAAGTTTATATATTTTTCAAACAACAAATAAAAGTTGTGAATCTTTTCAAAATGAAATTAATTTAATAAAAAGAAAACCTAGTTTCCAATGCTTGAGAAATTGGCAAAATGGTGCAAAGCCTTCTCCTTAGATTCAAGCTCCTTCCCATCAATCCAACTGAGCTTCTCCAAAATCAAAATCCAAAAACACAAACCATAAATTCTTTTTTTTTCTTTCAATTTTTCATGCTTATAGAAAAACTCATGAAAATCCAAATAATAGAAAAAAATGAAACATCTATTCAACCAACCTCATAAATTTTGAAAAACAAAATAGTAAAATATCTTAAATTTCTTTTTTATTCAAATTTGCATTTGAATTAAAAAATTGTTTTTTCAATTTTCTAATTTCTAACAAAATGTCAATTAATTCTAAAATGAATACTTAATTCATTTCAACTAAACTTAATTAATTTCAATAAAATAAATCTAATCCAAGATTAAATTATTTTATTAATTAAATTTAATTAATTAATTAATTAAATAACATCTACTAACATAATAAACCAGATTAATTTAATAAACAACTGAAATACATAAAGCCATTTATTTACCATTTTAGCTTGCAATTAAACAATATTAAAGTGAAATTGAGCAACATTAAAACAATCAAACCCGACTTAAAACTGACGACACACTATGAATAGGGTGATGACTTGACACGGGAAACCTAGCTACTATCTCCCAATCAAATATTGTTGGGCAATGGACACGCTCAAACTTGTGAAACCAGGTGGAGTCGATGTCCTGTACCTGCCAACCTATGAACAAAGAGTATATTGAATGTGTGTATATATCATAATAAAAGCACACCATGAAGAGGAAATCGTGGAATTGCAGGATGCTCACAAGCGAGTGGTGCAATTCCATCCTCATCACCAATACAGTGTTACAAAACTGATGAATCTAACATCAATAATATAATCGAAAGAATAAAACAACATTAATTCAAATATCATCTATGCTAATCTAAAGCATAACATAATGATAACATCAAAATAAAATACCATCACATAAAAATACATCATCACATCACATTACAGTTAACAATCAAATAGTAACTGAGTACCATAGTCAAAGTACTAACAACAAACAAAGCATAATGAAGTAGAACACTGTCTAAAAAAAAGAGCAAAATGGAGGGGTGCTACATTATCACTTTATGTGAGAGATGGTTGAGAATGGTAAGGCCTTGATTGATAAGGTTGGCATTTGGATAATGTTGCAAATTCACTCACAAAGCCAATTTCCACTGGTAAGTTCTCCTGGTGCAAGAATGCCATTGTCCTTGATCACTATTCTTCATTTATTATTTGTATCTCTTAGATATAATTATAATGAATAATATCAAGTGGAAAAATGTTAGATTAGGTGAGATTTACCTTGCAAACCTATGTCATTTTTATGTCTCCATGTTTCTTGGAAAGTGTCCTAGGGGACATGTGAAAAATGTATTTAATATTATCATATTGTAATTATATTTTTGAGAAGAAATTTAATGTTGGTGGAGGTTACATGTTACTGGAGGAAAATATTATCCCTCCTAGGTGTTCACATTGGGAATGTCAAGGGTCTTGAGTGGGGAGCCAATTATGGATGGAAATAGGTGTCCATTGCTTCTCCATCTGGAAGATGAATAGTCATTGGAGCATCTTGAATGAAATTTTTTTAAGGGGCTATGTATTAGGTGCCCAAGTTGAAGCATTTTCCACATTAATTAATTTATTATCATACTCTTGATTTTCTAAGGATGGGGCATGGGTTCTTGCAAGTGGTTTTGGCATCTCTTATTTTAGTTTACTATTGTGGTTTTTCCTCCCATGAGTTCTATAAATCAAATTCTTGAGATAATAGTATCATCTTATGTTATTTTTAGGTGTATGGAATCATTTGAGTTGTAGGATACTAGAAAGGAAGTGTATTATAGTGTATCTCTCTTATGAAGATAAATAATATAATTGCCCTCTCTTCTTGAAAGGGTTTCTCCATGTAAATTTGGTGTTATATTTTTTTCTAATTTTCTATTATGGTAAATGTGCAATCACATACATATAATCTGATTTGGTAATCTTATTTTCATATTTGAATACACATACATAAGTTAATATTGCAGCTTAGTCTCACCTTGTTTTCAACATAGGTGAACTATCTCAAGAATAAGTAAGACTTACATAGGAGGTAGTGAGTCTTATTTGATCATCAGATTGTGAATCATGTTCTCATTGAAGATATTTGGAAGTTTTACCCCTTCAAGTAGTTTTTTATTCTTAGCTATTCTCAAGTATTTGTAGAATATTTTATATTATCTTCCTCTTTGGTGCAAGTTATTTTATTACATATGCAAAATGGTTTTGATAGTGTTGGAACATCCAAAATTATGCCATTAATGTGCCTACCACCCACCAAGAAACTAAAAAAGAATATTTTTTAAGATTGTATAGGTGTCAAATTTGAATGCTTTGGTTTTGGTTTTAGCTACTTGCCATTATTGCAAAAAGTTCACCCAACTACTAGAAATCAATGCTCAACCTACCAAAAGGTGTTGAGTGCTTATTTTTATTTGTGACATTTATTTTGGGTAGGATTGATCCTTGGTTAGAAATACACCATTGGTAGAATTCCATTGGTTAGGTTTTCAACTTAGTAGATATATTTTTTATGTTTCTAACTCTTTCTAAAGGGTTATTCAATGAACGCTATTAGTAAAAAAGAGGTGTTAGAAAATTCCAAGGTTCCAATCATTAAAAGTTAGTTATATGAAGGTATAAAAGTCATTGGAACATCTAAAGGTACTATAGAAAATTATGTTTGAGATGTAATGACACTATAAAGTTTTAAGTTCTTGTTCAGGGTTATCTCTAGGTATGATAGAGTTTCATTTCAACATATTTGATGTTGTGAATGTAAGTTTTGTTATAAAAAGTAACAAATTTTAGAGCATTTACAATCATTGTAATGATCTTTCATTGTTTACATGTGGACTTGTGTGGTTTGATTAGGATAACTAACAATGTTTATATTGTAACACTCTCATTTTGATGTTTTTTCATGTTTGGATCAACTATTCAAATGACACTTAAGTTTTAAGTTCTTGTTCAGGGTTATCTCTAGGTATGATAGAGTTTCATCTCAACATATTTGATGTTGTGAATGTAAGTTTTGTTACAAAAAGTAACAAATTTTAGAGAATTTACAATCATTGTAATGATCTTTCATTGTTTACATGTGTACTTGTGTGGTTTGATTAGGATAACTAACAATGTTTATTTTGTAACACTCTCATTTTGATGTTTTTTCATATTTGGATCAACTATTCAATATTCTACCTTTCATTGCATCTATTTCTATCAACTTGACTATATTAAACATAAATAGGAATTGAGTTGGAATTAATTGAACTCAACAACTCAAAATTTTAAAAAATATAAAAATATATATAAATTTTTTTTTTTAAATTTTTTTTTGTGTAGTTTATGATTTCACCATATTTATAGTGAATATTATTTACAATATTATGTGAATAGTGTATTTTCTTTCACCTTGAACTAATTATACTGGTGTTCAATTGGCTATATAGAGGTAGTAGGGTAACTAGTTTCTCTCATGATTAGTGACAAATATTTGGAGTTGTATCAATAGTCTAGGTTTAGTTAACAATGTTTCTAACTATTTTTTTATTTACACAAGCCTTTAAGAAAACTCTCATGAGTTTTATCCAACATCAAAGTGTAGGAGATAAAAACCAACTCTCATAGAGTTGAAATTGAAACCTTTATAGTTCTATTGATGAACTAATTTCACTTGCTAGATGAAAAACCTAGTCTTGTCAATGAAATTATTTTCTAGGAAGTGGAGTAGTAGTTTTGGGACCCAATAGGTTTTTCAACCAAAAACCTAGTAAACAATTCCAACCTATGTAAAAAATATTCACATATAACATATTCCAATAACCATAATAATTACAATAATATTTCTAAAATTTCCTTCCCTTTCTTTTGAAGGAAGATACAAATAAAAAAGAAAGGTGATATTTTACATGCAACAACTACTACATGGTTAATAATAATTGAGTAAGATTAGTACTATGATTGGTGATATCCTAGAATTCATAATTCTTCAACCCTATAAGCATCACCTAGATGTAATGGGTGTAAGTGGAGAATTTATGCTCATAAGAGATGGGTTTTGTAACGCCCCGCCACATAACCCTAAAGGAAGTTACAACACAACATGAAAGCATACAATTTTTTTTTATGATTCTAGCTCTTCCAAAAAATCCAACTTAGCTTCTCCAAAATCCAAAAATCCAACACCAAAACCAAACCAGAATCCCTTTTTTCTTTTCTTTTAATTTTTCATGCTTATAGCAAAAACTCTATGAAAATCAAAATATCTCATTTTCAACCACCATCATAAATTTTCAGAAACAAAACCAAAAAATATCTCAAAATTTCCTTTTTGCATTGAAATTTTTCAAAAAAATCAAATTAAAACATTTTTCAATTTTCAAACTTAATTTCAATTTCCAATTAAAATATCTATCAATTCTAACAAGTAACTTAATTCAATTTAATTAATTCAATAAAATGAATCTAATCCAAGATTAAATTATTTTATTAATTAAATTAAATTAATTAATTAATTAAATTAAATTAATTAATTAATTAAATAACATTACCAATATAATAACCAAATTAATTTAATAAACAACTTAAATACTTAAAATGATTTAATTACCTTTTTCAACTTGCAAATTAAATAATTTCAAAGAGAAATTGAATAACATTAAGGCAACCAAAACCTGACTTAAACCAACGACACACAATGACTAGGGTGATGACTTGGCACGGAAAACCTAACTACTATCTCCCAATCAAATACCATTGGCAATGGACACACTCAAACCTATGAAACTAGGTGGAGTCGATGCCATGTACCTGTAAACCTGCGAACAAAGGGTATATTGAACATGTATAAATGTATCATAATAAAGCACACCGTGAAGAGGAAATTGTGAAATCGCGGGGCACTCACAAGCAAGTGGTGCAATTCCATCCCCTTCACCAATACAGTGTCACAAACTGATGAATCTAACATCAATAACTTAATCGAAGGCATAAAATATCATTAATTCCAATATTCTCTATGCTAATCTAAAGCATGCCATGATGATAACATCATAATAAAATACCATCACATCAAAATATAACATCACATTGCTTTACAATTAACGATCAAATAGTAATCGAGTACCATAGTCAAAGTACTAACAGAAAAAAAAATATAACTAAGAAGAACTCTGTCCGATCAAAAGAGAAAAATGGAGAGGTGCTACACCCTCCCCCCCTAGGGTCAGGCTTACTCCTGGAAGCCTGCAAAAACCCCTAGTATAAATTCCATGAAACACACATAAACAATGGTTCCAAAACTAAACCACTCCATATACTAACATAAAAACAACAACAACTAGAGTCATAGTGTTCTAAGGCAAATAAACTATCAATCTAAACGATCACATAAACTCAAAACACAGCTCCTAGCATAACATGTATCAAGCAGAGGAAACAACACTGGAGGAATTTCCTCAGCCTCCTGTACCGGAGAATTCCCATGAGCTTCTGAATCAGCTACTCGCCCACTTCCAGTAATTTCCACATCTGTACCATGATGCTTTGACTGGCGATGATCAACTGCTACACTTGTTCCATGAGTATTTCCTGCCTCATTCCTTGCTGGCCCCATAGCCACCGATCCCTGACTAGTTCTAGGTGTGTTCCTCTGAGAACACTATCTCGCTAAGTGGCCCTGTTGGCCACAAGAGTAACATCCTGTACCACTACCTGTTGCAATATGAGTGCTTTGAGCTAATTGGTCGGGACGATGGAGTTGGGCTCATATCCAACTCCGAATCGTCCTATGCGTAAGACAATCACCCCGAAACTCAAAGATTACTGGGTACACCCCATCAAAAGGAACACCAATCATCCAGTTTCCAAACCCTGAACCTTCATAAGAACGATTGCTATGTAGCACCCCTCCATTTTGCTCTTTTGATCAAACAAAGTTCTTCTTAGTTATATTTTGTTTTCTATTAGTACTTTGACTATGGTACTTGGTTACTATTTGATCGTTAATTGTAAAGCGATGTGATGTTATATTTTGATGTGATGGTATTTTATTCTGATGTTATCATTATGGAATGCTTTAGATTAGTATAGAGAATATTGTAATTAATGATGTTTTATGCCTTCAATTAAATTATTGATGTTATATTCATCAGTTTGTGACATTGTATTGGTGAAGGGGATGGAATTGCACCACTTACTTGCGAGTGCCCTATGATTCCATAATTTCCTCTTCACGGTGTGCTTTAGTATGATACATTTATACATGTTCGATATACCATTTGTTTGTAGGTTTACAGGTACAGGACATTGACTCCACCTGGTTTCACGGGTTTCAGCGTGTCCATTGCCAATGGTATTTGATTGGGAGATAGTAGCTAGGTTTATCGTGCCAAGTCATCACCCTGGTCATAGTGTGTCATTGGTTTAAGTCGGGTTTTGGTTGCCTTAATGTTATTCAATTTCTCTTTGAAATTATTTAATTTGCAAGTTGAAAAAGGTAATTAAATGGTTTTAAGTATTTAAGTTTTTTATTAAATTAATCTGGCTATTATATTGGAAGATGTTATTTATTTAATTAATTAATTAAATTAAATTAATAAAATAATTTAATCTTGGATTAGATTCATTTTATTGAATTAATTAAATTAATTAAATTGAATTAAGTTACTTGTTAGAATTGATAGATATTTTAATTGGAAATTGAAATTAAGTTGAAAATTGAAAAATGTTTTAATTTGCTTTTTTTGAAAAATTTCAATGCAAAAAGGAAATTTTGAGATATTTTCTGGTTTTGTTTCTGAAAATTTATGATGGTGGTTGCAAATGAGATATTTTGATTTTCATAGAGTTTTTTCTATAAGCATGAAAAATTAAAAGAAAATAAAAAAAGGATTTTGGTTTGGTTTTGGTGTTGGATTTTTGGATTTTGGAGAAGCTAAGTTGGAGTTTTTGGAAGAGCTGGAATCAGAAAAAAAAAAATTGTACGCTTTCGTGTTGTGTTGCAACTTCCTTTAGGGTTACGTGGCGGGGCATTACAGGTTCTTTTGAGTCACTGCTCATGAAAATTAAATTAACTCAAAAACTACATAATTGAATCTTGATAAAATATCACATAATTTGGCACACTACAAAAAAAATCACATACTTGATAATATAACAACAAATTGAATATACAATAAAAATATACCAATTAACCTTAAGGTAAATAAAGATGATTTTCTAGGAATAAAATGAACTAAAATCCAAGAAATTATATTTAGTTCCTAATTAATCAACCACCTACAAGTAATCTACATGACAATCTCAAACCAAGCCTAAATGATCAAATGGTAGGTGTATAAATTATTGTTAACTTCTAGAACTATAAACCTGAACACATGCAATTGAAATAATTTGGTATGGATATATGATACACATAAATTATTTGGTTTATGCCTTGTTTGATACAATTATATTTTACTCATACATTTCCTTTCTCAACTAATTTTTTTTTTTTCATATTTATATTCTTTATATTCCTTTCTATCATTTAAAGCACCACATTACCTAGCTTTCCTACTTGTGGCCATTTATTAAACTTAATCAAATAAACTTAGTTTTGTATTCCCCTAGAATAATAAATAAAAAATAGTGCAAATCATTAATTTCATGTGACATCATGTCAACCCATTCTTACATAATCACATCTGACATGAAATTTATTTCCTTATTCTTATGCAATAATTCTTTTTACATGATATTAATTCCTTCCCATTACGCAATCACATTTCACATGTCATTCATTATCTTTCAATATATCATATAATCAATTCTCACATAACATTCCTTTATTTATCATTATATGATAACATCTCACATATAGTTCCTTACCTTGTTCTTGCACGATCATCCTTACACTTTTCTTTCATGATCATACCTTACATGATATTGATGATATTTTTCTCACACAATCATCTTATACATATTCATTATATTTTTCCTTCATTATCATACTTTATATCAAGTTAATTGTATTATTCTTACATGAAATTATATTATACAACATGCATTCTTTTTATTTCTCTTATATGATTTCAAATCTTATGAAATTTGTAATATTCTCACCTTATCATATTTATTAAATTCTACTTATAAGATCACATCTCTTATCATAGTCCTTATATTAATATTACATAATGAATTATAGCACATGTACATACACAATTATAATTTTAAACTAAAGTCACTTAGTGTTGAAACATTGAGAGAAAAAAATATACCAAAAATTACATGCTCTATATCAAGAAATATTAAAAATCACATTAAAGCCTATTGTATTATCATAATTTTCCATCACATATTTTTCCTCTCTTCAAATTGATTGCATGATACCATCCTATAATTTTTTGATGAGGGAGAAAAAAAACATTTTAGAATATCCCATATTTAAAATAAGTTTCATGTGAAATTTATTCCACATACTTTGTAGGGGCCACAATAGGCCCAAATCCATAGTTATCTTATGCATCATGATTCTATCTACACTGCCTATACTAGCTACACTAGTGACATCGATTATTTTTACAAGTAGACAATGTACATACATTTTGGGGCCCAATATTTTTCTAATTTTAGTATCACCCTAAATTTTATGAGATCCATTCTACTTTTTGATAGCCACACTAGTTCAAAATCCATATTTCTCTATAAGACATGACATAAACTACACTATATTTTTTCATTTTACTATAAATCACTTCACATGCATCACATATAATTATTCATGGTTATGGATTTTAATGTACTTATAATTTTTAGGTATCAATAATAAATTATGTGTAGGTGCAAAGTATTGTATGTTTTTCCAAGACACATAAAGACATTAATGCATTATTCAAAGATCCAATCTATATTCTTTTGAATATTTTTTATTTATTTATTGCATAATTTACTTTGACATACATGATTAATAGTGGTACAAATTTACATTGAATAGATAGAAAAATATAAGGGATAAAAGTGTAATCCATGTCCTTTTACACTTCCATTTTATACCATTTTGATCATATTCCATCATTGTACTATCATAGTCCCTACTTCAACCTATTTCTCTCAAACTAATGCATAATATTGAACCCACTAACATATTTCCACTATAGCCCCCTAATCCTAACCAATAATCATTCACAACCTTTTCCCACCTAGGAATAGCCACATGGTGCAACCTAGTCCACCTCTATTAAATTCCAAAATGATTTCTCTAGAGATAATCTTTCTAGAATCTAGTTGTTTCCTTTTCACCTTGTAAATGAAAATATTTAAATTGAGAAACTAAGGAAATACATTTCTAAATATTTATAGGTCATTAGCAATCAACTATGATCAACTACAAGATTCATAGATCAATCTAAACACATTTGATTACTAAGCATATAAAGTTAAATTATTCATCTATATACTAGACTAAGACACAAGATCATCAAATCTCTACATTTACATTACACCCAATGAGCAACTATGAATTTGTACATAATCATTCTAGGTTTTGACTTGTAATTAAGAAAATCCTTGGACATCTCATCTTTCCTTAGAAGAAAAACCTATTATGATTTTCAACATAACTTGCTTTCATAAACATATCAAGAGAAAAAGACACATATATTTTAAGGCCATATTGATTCTAGACTATGTTGCAAGTTGTGTGCCCTTGGTCTCCTTGTGTTATGCAATGCAACACTCAATTTCATGGCAAGGCTTAACCACCTCCCATGAATTCATTAATTCTAGTGGTTGTATGAGGCATTAACAAGTTGATCTTTTTGTGCAATGACAACTGTCTATGCAACGATCAATATCATAGCCTATGTCATGGGTTTGAACCCCTCACTTGTATTAGGGGGATTTTTGCAATGTGTGCGCCCTTGGTCTCCTTGTGGTGTATAGTGCAATGTGCGGGTTCATGACAAGGCTTAACAACCTCTCGTCGATTCATTAACTTAGGTAGTTGTATTGGCCATTAATGGGTCGATCTTTTGGTGCAATGACAACTATCTGTGCAATAAAATAGACAACATTAGATGGTCAAGGCTATGTTGTTTGTATATATCTTATAACATGACCTTGTTTAATACTAAGATACACATGAGATTACCATTTTTACATGGACATATTCAATCTTATGGTAAAGACTGATAATAGTGGGAGTAATGAGAGCTAGATGGACGTTGTGACCGTGCTCCAAGAGAACTGGAGTCTTATTAAGAACTCTTAATATTTTTTCTTCTCTCTATGTTTCAATTTTGCTTCAAAGACTTTGGGTTGAGTGCCTGCCTTAGTATGGCTATATGCTTAGATGTTTTAGTGATAGACTAGTTAATCTTCTCTACTTTTCATGGTTTTAGTATGACTTTTAATTATATTTTAAACACTACTTGGATTACTCTTAATGGCCTATGGCCTCCTATTAGTATAGTTGTGAATAATGCTTTTGGTGATGATAAGTGGTTTATGTGCCCTAAGGATATAACTATTTTTGGCCTATGTGCCTATACTTGATGGTTTTTTTGGGTTGTTGATGCTGGTCTAGTTTTGGTCCTTTATTGTTTTGGCTAGTTGCTAGTTTTCCAGTCTATCTCTTTGGGCTGTTTTTTTGTCTATTGTTCACTTTTGTATAGGATTAATGCCCTTCCCTGCTTATCTAATAAAAAACATTCTAATTGATTTTTGCACTACATCATCAATTTAACATTAAAGCAATTAAATTGGTTCATATTATCTAATATAAATACACTTGTACCATGTTTGACTTTTTAAATTTTAGCTCTTGTATTTAAATATAATTCTTTTTCATATTACTTGATTATTCAATTAAATTTAAATGATATTAATAAAAGATTATCCAAATAATAATACATTAATTTCTACACAGTTATTTTTAGACATTTTTTTTAAGACAATGTTTGTGTTATTGTTTTGTACTTATCTCTTTCCTCAAATTCAACTTTAATTTTCTCTCTATAATCATGTAATTTCATTTTCAAACTTGATACATATCTTGACTATATTCTTAAAATTATTAAAAATATAAATTATCAAAAAATTTAAATTTTTTCAAACAATTACTATTTGAATTTTAACATAAGATTGCAATCTCTAAATTAGAACATACTCACACTAGTTTTGTTTTTCAATAATGTGCATTCCTTCAATGATTATATATATATATATATATATATATATATATATATCTTCTTTTCAATTACACTACTTGTTCAATATTATACATCAACTGGTAATTGTTAAAACACCAATTAATCAGTACCACAGTAACAAGGAGGTGCTTTCTTCTATGGCGGCAAGAGGAAGGGCAATAGTTTTACCTCGTTTTCTTCATTCTTCAACACCCCAAATTGGTGACAGGTTTATCTATTTATAAATCCATGGAATTGCTTAGCTTTTACTGAGTAGTGATACAGAAAAAGGGCCTAGTACCATATTTACGTGGCCAATAGAAGCTGCTTGAAGGACCTTTCTTGGCATGTAATGTCCCTCTCTCTACACAGGTAGATGTCGACATGCTTTATCATGGATTACACATAGATACTCCTTCCATCATTACAGTACAAATTATTCCATGAAATGTGGTTGCATGTTTCTGCAGCTGTCTGCCATATAACAATACAGAAAAAAGTTCCATACACATCAATTTTATGGATCCCACATCCATATACTGTACGACCAAATCAAAAGGAAACGTGTGGCCAACGCTTGGATCACTAAAAAACGGTGGCATAAAGAAGGCCATTAAATTATTATATATACAATCCCTGCGATTCTCTCTCAGGCTTGATTAAATTACAATACCCACTTGTTGGAGAAAGCCTGAGATATTTGTTCTAGTTTTTATAAGATCTTGTAAGGCTGTTATACTATGGAGACAATGAGGCACCGGAATGTGTATGAAGTGAGCAATTCTAATGAAAAGTTGGTTTTAACTCGTTATATTGAGTCTGCGCGGAGTTTTTGTAAGGGGAAGGGCAGAAGTTCGAAGCTCCGTATGTGCAACGTGTTTTATCTTTTCACTTGTAGCAGTTGTATTGCAGGGGAAAAGAAAGTGGGGAAAAGCTCAGGCAAGGCAGTGATCGCCTGGCGTTCTACTCAACGCGACTTGAAAGTACATACACACTATCAATTTCAACGCATTCCCAACGTATAGTTCTTGGGTTTCTTTTGTTTTTCCTTTTCTTTTCAATTGTATGTCTCTGTATGAGATGTGCCCTTCTACTGTAATGAGAGCTTTGGAGATTGAAATCCCTGTGATCTGCTTTGTTTCATTTCGGCCATTAAAGAACGGCTGCTCTGTATGTACAGAGTGCGTTTTTTAAAAGAAGATAAAGAAAATCTTGGGAAATCTGTTACTTCAAGTAGTTTTCATTTCTGATGATTGGTCTTGCATGTACCCAATCTCCGTGGTACCCTTGATGGCTGCAAAATTTTCTTCCACAAAATAAGGAACCTGTAAGGCACTGCAGATTTATTCCAACGAGTTTCAAATGCGTTCCAGAGAGCTTGAAGTGCATGTACACTTTCCCGTACCATGAATTGACAGGGAATTTGAGCTGTTTTTAGGGCGGTTTTAAAAGTAGTGGATTTGTAGTTAGGGATTATATAATATGATGATCTAATAAGATTTATGTCTCTGGTTTTTCAATTAAAATTTAAAAGGGTTTATATGAATTTAATTTTTATGAGTATGGATGGTCTATTATGATAGATTTAATAATATTTATGCTTGTAAGTTTTCACTTAAAATTAGTGATTTATATTTTATGGATAAGATTTATATGAATTTAATCTTAATGAGTATGGATGGTCTATTAAGTATTTATTATATGTAAGTGATGTTCATAGAGATGAAGTATTGGGGTTTTCTTAAAGGTTACTCACTGGAATAATACTCCCATTTAAACCTTCTTAACACAGAGCTTGATCAAACTCATTTAACTTTTCATAACTTTTAGTAAATGTTGTACTCTACAAAGTGTTCACTATAGAATCATTTTTACTCATTCAATAACATGTAAATTTTGATAAATTATAATGTTCAATATAATTTTGTTGCATAATTTTGCATAAATACAGAAAAATACCTTTTATTTATTAGAAATTATGTTTAAATATTAAAGTATTTTTGATACAAAGAAAAATATTTTTTAATAAATTGAATCAATTTTAAAAATTGAAAAATATTTTAAAAAGATTCTTTAAACTTTAAATTTTAAAGAAAACCAATTAACTAATTAAATTATAATAATATATATTTATTCAAACAAAATTTAATTATGTCAATAATTTTGAATTTCAAAATTGAAATTTTAAAAAAAATATATATAAAAAATGCAATTTAATAAACTTTTTATTCAATTCAAAAAATTGAATGAAAAAATTATATTAATATACTAAACTGAAGGATGACACAAATCCTTGTCGACAAAAGGCGCTCAAATTTCAGTCAAATGACCACAACACTAATAAACAGCGTGAATGCAAGCCACCAAAACAAACACAAATTACCATCATAATTTTGTTCCGTCAATTGCGGGCAGTCTCGTAACGCAAACGCAAAAAGAAGTGTAATGTAGCAGGCGGTAAGCAGCACTAACGAGCAGACGCGGCCACCGGGCAAGCCGGTCTGAATTTGTGGGTAACCAGGGAAACTGAACCTGTTATTTAATATTTAATTTTAGAATCCAAACCCATTCGTTTATATATAATGCCCTCTTTAGAACAAATTCAATGCTTATTACAGACAATTGGCAACTAATTTATTTCTGACAGGTATGTTCTATTGGTCATGATGTTGCTATCATTAATTGGTGTTATGGCTGTATGAGTTTTTTTATCGCTTAGAAGCCTTCTATGTTCCACGTGTTAATATAAAGAGGGGAAAGATTTAAAAGTTGAGTATGTTAAATTAATGTTTGGACATGTAAATATTTTACATTGGTATGATATAATTAGTATATATATATTTATTAATAGTATATATAAAATATGTCGAGAAATATTTTTTTTGTTGGGGTGATTATTTTTTAATCAATTTTTCACATAAAATTACATAGAGTTTCGAGATGGATATTTCTCAACATATTTTATATATATATTATTAATAAATATATATATGTTAGTAGCATTCCTAGCACAATATGGAAGACAAGATTATTACGGTTAGGGTTAGAAATTACTTTAATGGTTAAAATTAAAGATTAGGATCGAGATTAGAGTTATGGTTATGATTAGGGTTAATGTTAGGGTTATTTTTAATTGTATGATATAATTAGTTGTGATTTTAAGACTGTAGTGTCATTAATATTATGAATGAATGAATAAATCAATGTGTTTCTTGTATTTAGAAAGCAACAAACTTTTTGGTGATATGTTGGTATGTCAACATAGTATGTTTTAGTGTATAATCTTTCTTTTAGTATTTTAAAGAGGGATTTTTATGATATTTTAATAAAAATATGATAATGTGAGACATCCTATTTGATAATATAGACTTCAAATCATGGATTTAAGAAATAAACTTGCTAATAAATTATTATAAAAAAATAAAAATTATCTAAATTATCATATATAGTTTTGAGAAATGTAAAATTAGATATTACAACTATTAAATATTTTTATAATTTTATTTTTCTAATACATAACATAACAATATAATTTTGATAAATAAATCATTTATATCTTTTATTCATTAAAAAATAATAATACACTATTCGAAAGAAATATAATTAATTAAATATTTTTATATAATGTTTACATAACTAATTGAAAACATGTTGATTCTAACTCTAAAGCACCAATAGAATTAGGCATTTATCTTCATGACCCGTTTGGTCCTTTCCATTTCCCTTTCCCTTAGCCAAAGGTCTTCCACTTTTTGGAACGTGCACTAACAATAATGGCATTCTTGGGGTGATCTAAGGCAAGCACATTTATGTTTAGCATAAAAATGAATAAGGCTCTTAAAGTAGTTTGAGTTGAGTTGTCATCTCAAGGACTTTGTCCTTTGTAATAAGTGGAAATAGAAATTATTCTCTTTACAAGTATATTTTCAAAGACTTAGTGGATTCGGTAAGCATAAATGAACTTTTCCTCTTCAATTAAAAAGAGATAGGATATTAGTGACCTTAAAATGATGGCAAAATGATTGTGAGAGTATACTATAGGAATTTAGCTAGATCATATTAGTATTTTATGAAGGTTTAAGCATTAAAATGCATTTTAACACTAGAATAGAAGAAATAGTGTTGCACTTTTATTTATTGATGTGGATTTATTATAAAGTATAGTTTTTATTGAAGGGTTGTAATTTAATTGGTTAAGCTCAACTACTGAAGATGATTGTATATTTTTTTATTGTGTTATACATCAATGTTCAAATTCTTTGGAGTTATGATTAGGTCAAGTTTGACCCTTTCAAGTGATTTTGACATATTAGATCCCTACTAATTGTAGCTTAGTTAAAAGGTGCAGACTAATTTAGATGTATACTCCTTCATAATGTTATAATCTACTATATAAATACAATGATGAGAATATTATGTAATCTATTTATTTTCATAAATAAATAAATTTTAATCATTCCAAGTCACTTGCTTGTCCTTGTCACGGAGATGGCATGTTTTAGGGGGCATGGATATTACCAAGATAAATTAAGGTATGTGGATTTAATATGCTTATTAAATATTTTTGTAGAGGATTTTGAATATACATAAATGTTCCAATGAATTTTTTTCTTAATTAGATATTTCCATGATTAATCTCCTTCACATGTTTAAAATGAATAATATTGTCATAGGGTGACCCCACAATAGTGTGACTTTTTGGTTAAAGTGGGACATTGAAATCAATACTTTTCGTCAAATTTTCAATTTATGACAACTATAGAAACTAAACTATTAAGAATTTGAAGGTTATGTGAACTATGGATATTTAATATTTGATTTGTAGATTATGAATATTTTTTTTGAAAACAAAAATATAAATATTGTTTGTGTTTTTTACAAAACTTTTAATAAATAACTCTTTATAATTAACAATATTAAAAAAAAAATCCATTACTTTGGTAAGGCATAAATTTATTTGTAGAGAGGACAAATTTATAAATTTTTAAACATAGATCCATAACTCTAATATCTAGTGTAAAAATTATTTTTCTTAATTTTTTTTTGCATAAGTTTTTTTTTTTGAAGTGAGATTAACTATAATTTAGAAATATGTTACTTCAATAATGCATAATTTATTTTTTATGCAGCTGAATTAACCTTTTTTTATTGAAATGAGAACATCAATATCTAGTGCACATATATTTTTGAAAAAAAATTATATCTATTTTATTATTTTTCCATGTGTGTGGAACAAAGACCTTGATAATTGCTAGAAAATCAATGCTCACTAGAAAATAGGAAATGAATAAAATGATCAAACTTATTATATTCAAAATTATACTCATTGGAAATCTTAATTTGAGTGCTAGAATCTTGTAATTTATCTTGTCATATTCATTCCATTTTCTAGTCCAACAAAAGGTTGGACACAAATAAAAATGAGAAAAAATTGAGACCTATGGTGGAAAGTTCAGATTTAGGACCTGTTAGAAACCAAGATCAGACATGCAAACCGAAAAAAGCCTTCCACAAGAGAAAAACAATAAAAAAGTAGAGCTTTGCATAAAGATGTGCAAATTGATATTATTCAGAATTAAGAAATTATGTAATGAGATCTATTGATTTATACAAGAGAAGTATGCAAAATCCTAAAGGTAAAACCTAATTTTGACCTAAAAGGCTCAACTAAATAAAGCTTACTTATTAATTAAGTAAACTGATTATTATCTAAGTAAACTTAATAAAGTATAATTAAATAATTAATTACACCAACATGACCTTTGTTTGAAGGACCTTCATATGAAGTATTTTAGGACCTTCATTAAAATGTATGTCATTTTAAAAAAAATATTCAAAAATAAACTTTCATTTGAAAGTTTTTTACATTTTACACCTTTAAAGGAAAGTCTAGCTTTGAACAAAAGTAATTTTTTATTCACCTTCAAATGAAGGTACCATCATTTAAAATAATACCTTTAAATGAAGGTGTTTATAACTCTTTGCCTCCATATAAATTGATAAATATCATGTCCCAAGTTTGGGACTCATTATTGTGGGTTTACCTCTTAAATATAGATTTTGTATGGTTCCTTTCTTGTAATACCCCAAGGTTTCATCAAGGATATTAATGATTAATATATATATATTATTATTTAATGATTAATATATATATTATTATTTATGTTAAAAATGTAGCATAAACTTAAAATTGTGGTATTAAAGTTAAATTTACTCATTTATATTTTATGGGTAGGGGTTTATACAAATTGAAACTTTGAGTATAGATGGTATATTAAGTGTTTACTATATGTAGGTAATTTTTACAAGAGTGAACTATTGCGGCTTCCTTAGAGGTTACTCACGCGAGTTCTACTCCAACTCAAATATGCTTAAACATAAAAGATCTTCTAGGAACAAGTCCACTTAACTTGTTATTCTATTTGTAGAATTTTTAGCTAATATTGTACCTTATGAACCATTCATTATAGACCCCCTTTCATTCATCCAATAATGATTATGAGGTATATTTTGAAATGTATCAAATTATTTATTTTATAGGATTCAATTGCATATTTTTTTAATATAGTGCAAAAAAATACTTCAATTTTATTTGTTTTAGATAAAAGGGGAAAAAAAGGGCCATGCCATTACAAAGCACAAATGCATATAAATTCATAGGAAAAGAACAAAAAATAATGAAAAGGTGCAAAACTAATAGTAGAGAAGCTAATTTAGAAAACACAAAAGTAATTTTATTTGTTAGCTTACAAATGTATTTAATTGAGGTGTTTTTTATTAATGGTTAAAATGGTCTTTACTATTTTTCAATTCTAGGTCAACAAAAAAGGTGTCCTACAACATAGTTGCTAAGAACAAACCACAAAAAAAGAACTAAACAATTATATAACCAAACTAAGCAAGTTGCACATTCTTAACTCAACCATGAGATATAGGTATATATTTTAGAAAATATTTCTTCATCCTTCTAATTATTCTAAAATATCATCATCCAAATCCATAGAGTCAAGAGAGGGGAGAGAAAATCCTCTCTTTAGTCACAATTGGGAACAATGCACAAGGAAATGGGTGCACAACTATGAGAGTTAAAAATCAAGTGGAATTCATAACACCAATAAGAGGAGACACACAAACACCACTTGCTAAAATAGGGGAAGAAGCCACAATATAATTTTCAAGAAACAAAGGTGGAGGGACCACTACCCTAGATCAAAAATAAGAGGTTAAGGATCCTGTACATCAAAATCAAATTTATCCACATCCACTACAAAATTTCCATAGAGAACATTCTTCCACCAATAGAAAGATCTCAATAGCTTAAGGCATGGGTAATCAAATGAAAAATGTCTCATAGAAAAGCAATGTTGATAATGAAAGGGTAGACATTCATAATCCAAAATATAACTCCAAGAATGATCATCCACCTATAAGACAACTTTCATTGGGAGGGGTGTGTACAAGTGTAGATCCACCAAATCTTGAATATAAGTGGTGTGAAAATATTATAGTTGCATGATCCACCTCAAAAAAATGATCCATGGAGATCCCAATACCAACATAGCAAGAGTTACACCAAAATTGAAGAGGAAAATATGGAAGGTGAACCCAAAATAATATAAGATTCAAGAATTCAATGAGAGGATTAAAATATGAAACTTTGGATTTCAACAAGAGGGCATACTCATCCAAAAACAATGAATGTTCCTCAAGGACAACATTTCAACCAAAGACTAAATCAAAAGAGACTACAAAGAAACCTTTGTGTCAAGGGTAGATTTCACTTTCTCCTTGTATAATATTATCCAATATAAAATAACTCTCTTACAATTAAATAATTTAAACTTAAAAACTTGAAGAAAACCCTATCAACTAACTAAACTAAAATAACATATATTTTATTTAACAAAAACTTATTTACTATTTCTAAATTAAAATTAAATAATATAAAATATAAAATAAAATTTAGTACTTTTTATTTAATTCAAAAATAAAATATAATCATTAAATTTTATTAGAAACAACTTAATTTTGACAAAAAATCTTCCAAATATTATATTAATAAAAAAAAAAAAAATTCGTTATCAAAGGGACACACAAATCCCTGTCAACAAAAGGCCTCACTCAAAATTTAGTAAATTGACCACAATACTAATAAACAATGTCAATGCAAGCTACCAAAATAAACAAAACTTACCCCATGTCCTCATGTGGTTGCCTAAGCATTTTTTTTCTTAAATTTGAGCAATTGAAGTATTCCGATGAAAGTTTATGGCAATGGGAAAAGGACACTTTAGAATCATTCCCTATTTAATGGAGCAATTGTTGTCTAGAAATTGAAAATAATTTGTAAAAAAAAGAGGGGCTAGAAATAGGATGCATATTTCCAAAAATGCCACATGGATCCAAAAATTTATTTCCCTCTTTTAGAGATTTTTAGAGGCACACATCATTTATATTTGTATTCCTTATTCATCCATATTTTAGAAATGGCTTCTTCATCACTAGTGGATCTATTTCTTCCTATGGGGAGAAATTTGGTTCAAGTAGGCAATGGATTGTGTTTTTTTCTACAGTTGTTCATGATTGGAACAATAGCTAATTATTTATGGGTGGATCCACATCCTCATTTTCTCTCTCCCACTGGGGGAAATATATTGTGCTTGTGTGACAGAAGCAGTCCTTGGGGGGTCACATAAATTCCTTCTATCCTTCTTTCACTAGGGTAGTTATTTTATTTTCTCTCATTTGGAGAGGAGATTTTTCCATGTGTTCTTCCCTTTTCTCTAGTTATGAGAGATTCATTTGTTTGTACATGTGTACCTCATCAAGCCTTGTAGTTGGGACTCATCCATGCATCCATCATTGAATTCTTCATAAAGTTTTTAGCTTCTCCCTAAGTTGATATTAAGGAGGGTATTGGAGTAAATAAAAAATCACCTAATAATTAATTAGTCATTAATTAATTATTAGGTCCCTTCTACTTTAATTATTTAAGCTAAACTTAAGAATTTTTTTTTTATTATTATATTGACTAAATATATCATATGTTGTCTCATTGTATAGGATGGTGACACTTGTCACAAGATAATTTAATCATATCTTTGGGTTTTAAATCTATGGTTTCTATCTCTTTGTCATAAGTAGTGATCATTCATTATAATCATAATCATCTAGGTATTCACATTCAATACTATGCAAGTTAATCTCAATATCAAATGCTTGTGTGGATCAATTTTATCTTAAACGTTGCATGAGAATAATAATTTATTTTTCTCTTTAGATGTGATAGGTATTTTGGTTATAATTTATTCTTAGGAGCTATGGGGTTCACTATCAACTCCACCATTATATAATCTTGGTCCTAAATATTTTGTTTCTTTTTGGATTTGATTAATTTGTAAATATCCTCATTCAAGAGGAAGTGAAGTTAAGTTGTATGGGTCTAATTAAGTATATTCAACCACAAGAATTATTGGCTAGTCATACTAAGATACATAAAACAAGGGAATCTTGAAAAGAAGCAAATGAATAAAAAGATCAAGCTACCCAAAGAATATAAATCCTCTTCCTCTCAAGGGGAATCATCTAAGAAGGAGAATCCTAAATGTGCATATTGCAAGAAAACATGGCATGATTAACATAAATGTTATTCAAAATAGATTGATGAGTTGAAGTGTCTTCTTAATAAGAATCAAATCATTTTTCATTCAACAATGTTAGGAGGTTCATGTTCTTCTTTATCAAATTCAAAGAGACATAAGGGGAAGAACTTTTTGTAGTTTTAGATTCTAAGCTAGAGAGGTGGATACTTGATTGATGAGCCTCACATCATATGGCTTCATTAGAGAGTATGTTCTCTTCATTTGATTCATTTTCACCACCACATATCTTGATGACTAACAACACATGTGTGTGAAATTGTAGGAAGGGATCTATTTGGCATGGATGATCGAGAATTTAATGATGTTCTTTGTGTTACTTCATTGTTAACCAATATCCTTTTTGTAGACATGGAAAATGTACAAGTTCATTTTGGCACACCTGATCCCGATTACTAACAACACTTCCTCACATTCTCAACATTTCATCACTTTCTATCTTTTAATTCAATAAATCATTATTTATTGGATTAAGTCTTCCTCTTTCAATGATTAAATTAATCAATTAATTTAATAAAACCATTGCATCCCTGTTAATTAAATAAATCATTTTATTTAATTAAAAATCTCTAAAAGTCATCCTATTAAATTAAATAAATTAAAACCTTATTTAATTTAATCTAACATTTTCCTTCTTGATTAAATAAATCAAATCATTTATTTAATAAATCATTTCCTCTCAATTCTGGACTTAAATCAATTCACAAATCTAAGTCTAAATTGTCACATCACCTAATTCTCCATTAAATTAATCAAATCCATGATTAACTTAATCCCTCTCACTAAAATCCTCTAGAGAATGCAACTTGCACAATAAATAAATTACTTTGATTTACTAATTCTTCTATTTTTCCTCACAAAGCATCAAAAGGGAATATTCCCTCATTTGAATTCAAAAAGGTCAAGTGGACTTGGTCCTTCCAACAAGGTATTCAATGCTTCTTACATGTCCTTGACCTTGAGCCAAGTGACAGTAACTTCACTTCTCTTCCCCCTTCAACAAGTCAACTCACCATTTCAAATTCAAATTTATGCATTTATCATGCACATTGGCCAAAATGTGCTCATTCCTCAACCATTCACATCTTGACAAGTGGCACTTGGCCATTGGATGTTGAATGATTGCACATTGCTTATTTCCACTATCTCTTCCAAGATTGGAATCTATGAATTGGAGACCTCTCCTCTCAATCTTCATCCACAATTTGAGTAAAATTATTATACTCAAGTCCACAATTCATATGTAAAGTTACTCTCTTCACATTGAGAGCTAATTTTTCCCTTTGCACTCAATCATCCATCATTTTCATCAATTGTAACAAGGCTATGCTCAAATCTCTTTGGAGATTTGACCATTGTTCAATCAACTCACATTGCAACTTAGGAATTGGGAAAGGGCCAATTGCAACACATCATTGGCACCAATTCCCCCATAAGATCATAAATCTATTAGCTAGATTAGGATTTACTTTCATATTATTTAAGTTTTGTTATTTTCCTAATTTTAGCTTGAATAGATGGATTTCATGGGGAATCCTTCATATTTGTATGCATTTTGATCTAACACTAACAATGTTTGTCATCTTTGTGCATTTGCAAGTTTAGGAGTTCAAATTTTGGCACTAGAAGGAGGGCTATCTCATATTTATCATGTTTTTTCTTCAAAATTCCACTATTTTTTTCACGTTTTTTGCTTACATATAGGAATCTGCACTGTGGGTAGTTCATGCGGTCCTATATTGCATCGCTAACTTAGATGCGGCACTATATTGCACCACACCCCTAGGAACTCGCAACACCATATAGCACCGCAATTGCTTCCCGCGTTTCAAATTTGAAAATTTGCCAACTTTTGCTGCTTCCAAACTCCACCGCATACCAAAGTCCACCACACCCGCAGTCTCTGTTTCTGTAGAGCATCGCATACAGTCGACCGCGCGACACTGTATGGCACCACATGTTTTCTAAACAACACCACACCCGCTAAACAACACCGCACCTACTAAACTTCACCGCGGGAAACAATTTGTTTTTAAATTTGAACACGTTTTTTTAATTTTTTTAGCATTAACTTTGTTTGTTGTATTATTGCTCTCTGTTTTCTGTCATTTTTTGTAGGTTGGAGCAAAGAAAGAAGTTTATTATGATATCATGCTCACAAACCCAAAGTGTTTCTAAACACTAAAAGTGTTCTTTAACACTCAAGAAAATTTGTTAAAAATCTTTGGCCTTAGGAAAACTAAATTTACTTTGGGACTAAAAAGAACTTGCAACCTTCCTTTTTTTATGACAACATGTTTATTTTGTACAAAGTGTTTTTTAACACTCTATAAAGGATTTGATAAGTTCTTTGATTTTAGGATACTAGCTTTACTTTGGGTTCTAAAATTAACAAAAACAAATTTCCTTTCAAAAGTTTCCAAGGGGCTAAAAAGAACTTTAGGCAAACACACTAGATTTTGTTTAAAAGGTAACAATTGAACAAGGCAAACTCACATTTCATTTGGTGCTTAAAAATAAGTCATCATTGCTTTGAGGTTTAAAATGAATAAATTTTTTCCATGTTTTGCAATCTTTTTTACAAGTTAATATTATCTGAAATGTGTATGCACTTCTCTCGCGCTTCATTGTGATCTTGAGAATCAAAAACATTTTGGTAATATTAGGTTGTTAAAAAGATTGCCTCCACATTTCAATTTGGGCACTTAAAAATGAACAAAACATGCGATTGTGAATAAAAATCATTGCGAGTGTTCTCCTTTTGTTCTTAAACAAGAGTCGATCGAACTATGAATAATGTTTGTTCGCTATTGTTTATCTTAGAGGGCCTACCTGGTGGGAAAAAGTACTCACCCAAGGGAATGACCCATCCGGGAACACGCTAAAGCCAAGTGACTTCCAACTGGTATATAAGTGTGGATTTTTGAGAAAATTTCAAGAATCACGAGGATTATTCCGACGAGATGGACAGCAATGGACTCTCGTCGATGTTGGATAATCCCCCACAAACGGAATGCCTGAATTAGAACCCCTTGTTTAGAAAAAGGCCAAAACCTTGTCTATCTTGTTGGTGCAAAAGGTCATGTCCTTTGAAGCCACCCCACATTATACATGCGGTCTTGTTGTGGAAATGGAAAGTATGCCATGGGAGATTCATGGGTACTAATGCTTGGCTGACCCGAATAAGTGAGTGCCATGGAGGGGAGCCAGTGTGGTCAAGAATTTAGCCATTCACACAAGATATGTGCAGCTGGATTTATCCAAGTGGGAACCCAACAAGATCTTTCCTCATCATCCTAGGAGTGTAGAAGTGCTTGGAAGAAATACATTGCTTGATCTTGAAAACATTTGAAAAATGAACATTCACAAAAACCTTCAAATTTCAAACCCCTTGTGAGAAAGAAATACTCTTGACGAATTGGACACTCTTGCTTTTCCTAGGAATCATATTCCTAGAGGTTTCTAAGTGCACAAATTCTACCGTCATTTGTTTTCAACAAGGTTAAACATAAGGAAATTTTGCCCTATTTTCCTTGATTTCCACACAAAGGACCTTGTGGGATGAGAAAGAAAGTGGGACACTAGACATATAGTTTGAAACCTAAGCAAGCAAAGTGTCTTGGATAAAAATAATTTCATTAAACCAAGATAAAGAGACAAATTGAACTTCATGTGTGTTGTTTCCAATGATTTCCCGCAAGATCAAAATCCCAAAGCCAAAGTTCAAGAAAGTTAGTCTAAAAGTCCATGAGCAATGCCTTGAGATGCTCCTAGAAGTAAGGGAAAGAATTGTATACAAATTTTACAAAAAAACCTCAAGGAATAATCCAGCGTTGTATGCATTTTATTGTCAACAAAATCCGAAACTTTTTGAAAGGTTTTCTTTTCTCCCATAGGAAGTCTAGCATGTTCTTCAATACCAAGGTTTTGTAGAGAGAGTCATGTCTAGGATAAGGTTCAAGATCAAAGTCGTCATTCTCATTCATTCCTCCATCAACCAAATCTCATTTCATCATCAAACCTTTTGTGAACTCTAGAAACAATCATCACGCTAAACTTAGAAGGCTAAATCAACATCACCCGATCTTGGCTTAATACACCTAGCCAAAATAGTCTCAACCATTGGAAAAAATTTTCTTTAGGATAACACAAGTTCCTAAAGTCTATTAGTTCACAATTACATTGGCTTAACACACTTAGCCAATTCATCCATTTGTGCAAGTTCCCCTAAGATAACGCAACTTCCTAGGGAATACAACTTCACAACAATCCTGTTTGACTTAACGCATCTAGTCAAATTATCACAACCAACCAATCCAAGCCCTTAGAAGTTTAGCATATACCTTCAAAAGTTCTTCAAAAGGTTTTCATTCAATCATCCCATCCATTTAGCCCATCCTCATTACCACCATCTTTGATCTTTTAGCTTCCCTAGTTCTTCTCTTTTGGGCCTAAAAGGTTAGGATCGAACAAATCCCTATTTTTTTTTTATGGTCCAAACAAGATCTCAACACAAGAGGAACATGGAGAATATCAGAGAAATATCAACTTCTATGGACATGAGTCATTTAAACACCGAAGTGAACCTAGTGAGATCAAACAATCCCCCAAGCAACTCTCCCTCATCATCACAAAATTCTCAAGAGGAGAGTCATCAAGAGGACATCACGAATGAAGACATGGGGATGACACAATCTGAAATCATGAAGATGGTTCAAAATCCAGAGAACCATAAAATTGTCAGTGCTATGTTCAAATACCTAAATACGCTAGTAGAAGGAGGGGTCCAGTTCCCTCCTGACCTCGACACAAGCACTAGTACAGATGTGCCTATTCCAAGTGCATCCCCAATGTCAAATATCAATCAAGGAGTACCTTGCACCACATCGGCCATCACACTAACTGTGCCGAATGTGAACAAGGGGAGTGCCATGTTTCAAGAATTGCAAAAACATCGCCTTGTGGCTAACAAAGAAGTAGTCATCACCACCATGCCGGTTACGTCTATTCCGGAAAATCCATCCCACCCATACGTCCCGCTTACCTTCCATAACCACATTGGATCATCTTCATTCCATGCAACACCAGCTTGTCAATCAAACATACAAACTTCTCTACTACTTGAAGAAGGAAGCTTGTTTGAAACAATTGGCATTACAAATCCTTTTTTCCAAGGTAACATTCCAACCCTTCCCCCATTTTCATTCACAACCACATCACCTCTTGGATTGGGTTTTCCTCCTATCAAAATCGATGGTTTCTTGGAACCTAGCAATCTAAGCATCACGTCCAATTCCCTCTTCTTACCCACATCATCACAACAACAAGTGGCAACCATTCAAGCCACCACCATAATTGGTCCTCAAATATCCCAAAGCATGCCATCTCAAGGACCAATCATCTCAACCACCCCTCCAGCAACCCAAATCCCAATCATCACCACAATCCCTCCACCCATCACAATGGTTGGCATGATTCTTGTTCCACCACCAATCCCACCAAAATCCAATACGACAAACTCATTCACCACGCTGATCCAAACCCTTCAAAAATCCAACCAACAAAGAGTACTCCAACAAAAGAAACAAGCACAAGCACAAGCTCAAGCTCAAGCTCAAGCCCAAGCATAAGAACAAGCTCAAGCTCAAGTGTAAGCTCTAGCACAAGCACAAGCTCAAGCGCAAGCTGTAGCACAAGCTCAAGCCCAAGCACAAGCGCAAGCCCAACAACAAGCACAAGCACAGTACCAAGAGCAATTGCAAGCAATCCATCTACAAGCCTACCAACAAGCCCTGCAAGACTTTCAAGCACAGCAACAAGCTAAAGCTTTGATGGCACAACAATAGCTTGACCAACAACAGCTAGACCAACAACAAGCTTTACTAGCACAACAATAGATTGATCAATAGTAGGCTTCATGGGAATAACAGTAGATGGACCAACAACAAGCATTGTTGGAACAACAGCAACAAGATCAACAACAAGCGTTGTTGATGCAAATACAAGCATACCATCAGGCTTTGAATGGACAAATGAACTTGCAACAAACACCCACCAGTACTCTCCCCACCCATCCAACACCTCACAACTCATTCATCCCACCTCCCGATATGAGCAAAGATGTTGCAACACAAATCAAACTGCTTTCGTAGCAAGTGTTGGACTTACAAGCAGGAAAAACCACAAGGACACTAGGGAACTTATGCCCTTACCCTTTCGATAGAAGCCTCACCATGATACCATTCCCAAAGGGATTCGAGATCCCCAAACTTGACAAGTACAATTGAACAGGTAACCCTGAAAACCATGTCATGGAATTTCAGGTACACTACATGGAGGTTGCATATGATGACACGTACCTAATGTGACTCTTCCCTCGTAGCCTGACTAGTCCAGCCATGGAATGGTTTTCTCACCTACCCACGGGCATTAAAACATTCGAGGAAATTATGGAGGCTTTCCTTAAGAATTATGCTTTCAATATGGGTGCAGATGTTAGTTTGGAAGAACTATCCGCACTCAAACAAGGAAAAGGAGAGCTATTCACATCCTTCTTGCAAAGATGGTGATCCAAGGCCTATCAAAGCAAGTGCACCATGCTAGAAGAACAACAAGTTTGCACCATCATAGCCAATCTAGATGAAAACTTGGCATTTTACTTAAAAATGCAGTGCATCACATCTTATGATCAACTGATCCCAAAGGCACTCAACATCGAAAGAGCCCTTACCACGCGAGGAGGTGCACCAACATTCACTCCACTATAGGATAATCACCCATCTAACAACTACAATGATAAACCTTGAACATGGTCGAGGAATAAAAATATAACGAATGACGAAGTGGTCGATGCTAAAGTGGTCATCAATGCCCCAAAGTAGAATACCTAAAACCATCATCAACCGCAAAATCATGATCACAACAATGTGCAAACTAATGTGGTAGTAGCACAACCACAACCATCTTCCACCAATCAAGTCAATAATTTGGGTAATCAAGGAGGACCACCTCCCCACAACAAGTTTCCCCCAAGAGGAAGTTCATGGCTCTTGGTGAATCGATTAAGTCCATAATGAAGAAGCTGGTCAAAGAGAATGTAATCAAAATCTCTAACTCCGAGCAGTACACGGAACCCATGACCAAGCCGTCGTGGTATAATGAGAACCTGCTTTGTGACTTTCACAAAGTCAAAGGACACACCACCACAAATTGCATGAGACTCAAAAGCATCATCCAGGATCTCATTGAGGACAAGGTCATCAACATCGAGCAGCAGGCCAGAAACCAAGACCTGAAAATATACACAAATCCAATGTCGAACCATAACCAAGGGAACAATCAAGGAAATAACCAAGGGAATAATAAGGGCAAGCAAAAGTATGCTAGTGCTAATCTAGTATACGAGGAGATAGTTGGATGCGTTAACAAGATGGTCACCCTCATAAATATCAAGGGAGCCAATAATGATTGTGGAGTCACCACACAAGGCGGAAAGGTTACCATTGCTAGGGCACCTGCTAAGACCCCCATTTCCAATACAAAGGCCATCCCCTATGATTACAATGTCATTGACTAGCTGAAAAGAACACCCGCCCAAATCTTCATCATGGAACTACTGAAAATCTCCGCCGCCCATAGGAAGATCCTTGATGAAGCACTAGTTGCATGTACCATTGCTGCCACCCTTGACATAGAGCAATTTCAGACCATGGTGGGTAACATCGTTACCCTGAATCTCATTACATTTTCCAATCAAGATTTCCCTCCACAACCATCTCATAACCACGCACTCCACCTCCAAGTCCTAATCCACAAAAAGAAAGTCAAACGAGTCCTAATAGATGGAGGTGTAGGCCTTAATATTTTTTCTCTAAAACTCATAAAGAAATTGGGATTCGCCGAGGATTCCATCAATAAGAACAAAAGCATCACAATAAGGGCGTATGACAACCAAGAAAGAGTGTCTCAGGGCACTATCAGAATCCCCATCCAAGTGGGGCCAACAACTATGGAAACCACCTGTCAAGTCCTGGACCTTGACCTACCATACAACATCCTCCTAGGACACCCATGGATACATGGAATGAAGGCAGTGGCCTCAACTTACCACCAATGCATCAAGTTCTCACATCAGAATGAGGAGGTCACTATATATGGGGATCCTAAACCATTTGCCTATTGCAAAAACTTGGAAGCCAAGCTTTATAAGATCCCCCAAGTACCCAAAAATGATGAAGGACCATCTACTTCATACATAGACCCAGCCAATCTTGCCTCCACTTCTGCAACAGAGACACCCGCCATCCCTGACATATTTGAGATTAAGAACATGATCCAGGACAATGGATGTGGTGATTATAGAATGAAGAGAAATGCATTTGTTGTAGGAGAGTTACCACAATCTCCTAGGTCGCATGGACAACCCCAGCCAGTTCAAACACTTGTCTGAACTGTTAGAGTAGAACCCTCTAGATTCCACCGTTGGGGGGATCTCAATCAAGAGAATGTGGATGAGGAGGACATCTCAAAAACACTATACCAAGATGAAAGACCCACTCCCACCCTACCCACGGAGGAAACTAGCAGAGGGTTACAAATGATGTTTGATATGGGCTATAATAGGAATGAGAGCCTGGAAAGAAATAGTGATGGATGGTTGGAGCCCATCGTTGTAGAAAGAAGAATGCGGAACCTTGGCCTTGGCTATACTCCTCCAAGTATAACTGTACGTGGTAGAGGCACTCCCAGAAGAGCAGTCAGGTCATCTCCTCAGGTAACAACAACCACTCCTAGACCACCTGTTTGCTTAGGTATCCCACTCGACAATTACACCTTTGATGTCACTGATGTTTGTCCTAGTAGTGATGATGATGATACCATAACAGGTCTCCCTAGGATTTTCGAGGATTCCACCTTGTTAATGATAAGTACCTCCACAACTGATTCAAACCAACCAACCCACTGAATCCACTTAGTGCACCACCAACTCATCAATCACGACCAATGGGGACCACCGATTCTAGACTCATTCAAAAATGATGAAGCACTCTCAGAATTTATGGGACTAAGGGATACAGTTCCATACGGGGATCACAAGGCTAGATTCAAAATCACACTAGACACACAAGCATACTATGGGGAGATGATTGAGTCCTTCAGTCACAAAAGGAAAATATCGAGAATAAGCTCAGACTTATTGAGTGAAAACCACATTGTGGCACTCTCTAACCATAAAACAGAAAAAATAATGGACGCATCCAATGGTGAAAACCTCTCTAAGGCACTGGAGGATGAAGGATTCAATCTCCCCCCTACTGCTCTACATTAGGAGAAATCAGCAATATTGGTAGAACAGTGCAACCCGGTCAACTTAGGAACAAAATTAGAACCACAAATCACCTTCTACACAGAGTCTCTCCTGGTAGAAGAACATGAACTATTGGCAGCATTCCTAAAAGAAAGAAAAGTAAATTTTGCATGGAACTATGCTGACATGCCAAGTCTAGACCCTAAAGTAGTGGTTCATCATTTGGTTGTTTACCCAGGAGCAAAACCAGTCAGACAAAAGCTAAGGAAGATGCACCCACAAATAGCCTTGCTCGTCAAAATTGAGCTACAGAAACTTGTGGATGTTGGCTTCATACACCCGATTGACTATCCAGAATGGGTATCAAATCTTGTACCTATCTCAAAACCGAAAGGGGGCATCTGCATCTGCACAGATTTCAGAGACCTAAACAAAACATGTCCTAAGGATGATTTTCCACTACCCAACATTGACATGATAGTGGACATGATGGCTGGACATGAGATGGTGTCCCTAATGGATGGTTTCTTAGGATATAATCAGATAATGATAGCAAAGGAATACCGGCATAAAACAACCTTTACTTGTCCTTGGGGCACCTACTACTAGAATGTGATGTCGTTTGGGTTGAAAAATATAGGAGCTACATACCAAAGAGCCATGACATTGATCTTCCACAACATGATCCATAAAACAGTCAAAGATTATGTGGATGACATATTGGCTAAATCAAAGAAAAGGAAAGATCACATAGCAACTCTAAGTGCAATCTTTGATAGACTAGAACAATACAAGGTTAGACTCAACCCGAAGAAGTGTGTCTTTGGGGTACAATCGGGAAAGGTGCTGGGATACATAGTTTCAATGAGAGGGATAGAGGTGGACCCTGCAAAGGTAAAAGAAATCCTTGAAATGCAAGCGCCATGAACGTTAAAGAAACTAAGAGTATTACAAGGTAGACTCCAGTCCATCCATAGATTCATAGCACAGCTAGTAGATAAATAGATCGCCTATTCACACCTGCTCCACAAGAGAGTAGCATTTAGATGGGACGACAAGTGCAAGCAAGCTTTCAGTAAAATAAAAGAATATCTACTTACACCACCTGTGTTGATGCCACCAATTGTTGGGAAGCCATTAATCTTATACATATCAGCAACAATAGCCGCCCTTGGTGCCCTTTTAGCCCAACATGATGAAAAGGAAACTGAGCGGGCCATCTACTATATCAGCAGAACAATGGTGGGTCACAAGCTCAATTACACATCAATAGAAAAGGCTTGCCTAGTACTGGTATTCGCAGCTTAGAAATTTAGACACTACATGCTAGCTCATCAAATCAATCTGATTGCCAAGATAGACCCTCTAAAATATCTATTGTCAAAAGCAATGCTTACAGGTAGAATGGCTAAGTGGGTAATGATACCATCCAAACACAATATTGAGTATGTTGTGTGAAAGGTGATCAAAGGACAAGTTATTGCGGACCAGCTAGCAGAAACTCCCCTCTACTACACAGACAACCCACTCGTATCAGAATTCCCAGATGAGTCCCTTTTCAACCTCGGTGTAGCCGACCACTAGAAATTATACTTCGATGGCTCCCACACGTAGCATGGGTCAAGAGCCGGTGTGTTTTTCATCACCCCGCAAGGAGACTGTATACCTAGATCATATAAACTTGCATTCCCCTATACCAACAATATTGTAGAATACGAGGCTTTGACCATAGGCCTCATGATTGTAGCACAATAGCGAATCATGGCATTAAAGGTCTATGGGGACTCGCAACTTATCATCAACCAAGTCAATGGTGAATACCAAACTAAAGATGATAAGCTCGCACCATATAAAAACGTGGTAGAAAGCCTCAAAGAATCATTCATTGACATCACTTTCGAGCAAATACCGAGGGCAAACAACAGAGTAATAGATGCAATGGCAACCATTGGATCCTTACTAGACATCCCTCGCAACGTCTCGAAACACGAATTCCTGGTAGAGCAACTTCTCATACCCACTTTTGAGGTACCAGAGTCAAAATACGCGTGTGAACTTGTTGGTCCTGGTGATCTTTGGTATCATAACATATACACCTACCTAAGGTTAGGAACCCTCCCCACTAACATCACCCCAAACCTAAAGTGAACCTTTGTCAAAAGGGCCTTACGATTCGTCATCCTTGGAGAGACCCTCTTCCGTAGAAGTATCGATGGAACCTTTCTACGTTGTTTGAGACCTGAGGAGGCCTTGACTACTCTAACAGGGGTACACAATGGCACGTGTGGGTCGTACTCGAGTGGTATGACCTTGGCTAAAAATTTGCTGAGAACCGCGTACTACTGGCCGCCAATAGAGAGAGAGGCACACAACTTTGTCAGAAGATGCCTGCAATGCCAACAACATGGAGACCTTATTCATGCACCATCTCAGGAACTACACCCCATTGTTACACCTTGGCCCTTTTCACAGTGGGGGCTCGATCTCATTGGTAAAATCTCACCCACCTCATCCAATGGCCACAAGTTCATTATCACTGCCACTGAATATTTCACAAAGTGGGTCGAAGCAATTCCCATGACCTACATCACAGGAAAAAAAATATCCAAGTTCATCCTGAACTACCTCATTTGCAGATACGGTGTTCCCCAATCAATTATCTCCGATAATGGGACACCCTTCAAGAATCAGGATGTCTGATATTTATGTGAAAAATTCAAAATCCAGCATCGCTTTTCCACCCCCTACTATCCACAAGGCAATGGCCAAGTAGAAGCTACGAATAAAACCATTCTCAAAATCCTCAAGAAAACAGTGAATGACTCCGATCGTGACTGGCATCTGCAGCTAAATCCCACCTTATGGGTCTACCACACCAGCATCTGCATGCCAACAGGCGCCACCCCATTCTCCCTAGTCTACGGATCAAAAGCCATCCTCACTATTGAGATCGAGCTCCCGTCACTGAGGATATCACTGCAAAACCTCATCACGGATGAGGAATATAGGGTTACAAGACTGAATGAGTTGGAATTACTAGATGAACAACAAATGGACGCCCTAAATCATCTATAGGTCTACCAAAATCGCCTGAAACGGAGCTACAACAAGATCAGGCAACACACTTTCCAAGTTGGTGACCTTGTGCTGAAAGAAAACCAAAAGAATGTGCCAAACCTGGATACATAAGGAAAGTTTGAGCCTAACTGGCTGGGACCCTTCGTCATCACTGCAAGTTACAAATCGGGGGCATATCAGTTGTCAACACCAGAAGGCGAGCCTCTACAGGAGCCCATGAATAGGTCGCACCTCAAAAGTTTTATGCCTAAAGAACTTGCAAGATATGGAACCAGAAAATACAAAAACAATCGGAAAAAGTCCTGAAAAAAGGGTTACCTTGATGAAAACCTAGCAAACAGGCATCTTGGCGACAACAAAAAAATCAAAAAATGCAAAAATCCAAAAAAAATCAGAAAAAGGATTAAAAATAGTAAAAATAAAAAAATAAAAATTGTCCTCTAGTGAAAACCTCTTCGGTGGCGCTTTGGACAAGTACCTTGGTGAAAACCTGACAAAAAGGCACCAAGTGTAAATAAAGCACCCCCCATCTACCAAGATCTGCACGACTCACTCATTCCATTGCATCTCAATAAATCATCCATCCACCCATCCACTCGCACCCATACCATAGCCTGAGCTGGTGTCCATACCATATTCCACCATGGAACTACTTGGCATTCTTAGGGTCAGTTTGTCCTGCCTTTATTGAAGTACTCTATCACACCACACTGGGGGCAGGTTCTTGTATCGGCATCAGATTGGATTCATGTATATTCTGGTGATCTTCTTCAAAATCATTCAAAAAATCTAAAAAAAAAAAAAAAATTCATCAAAAATCCAAAAAATCCAAATCATTCAAAAATCCAAAAACATGTCAAAAATATTAGAAAATCTTCACAAATTTCATCATTGAGTCTTGTCAGTTTTTCACTTTGTCGAACTATGTCATCTTTGAGCTTGAACATAGGCAAGGTTGATCTTTGATCATCCCCCGAGACAGTTAGGGTCAGTCCTTTAGGCGTCTGTCGCATTGGCAATCCATTTGCCCATCTAGTCTACATCTTAAGTTAGTCCTTTAAGCAATAAAATGGCAATCCATTTGTCCATCTTCTCATTGAGTCAAGTCTATTGTCAGTCGAACTATGTGTTCTCTACGTGTATAACGTAGGCAAGGCTAATCTATGGATCACCTCCCGAGACCCCTAGGATAGGTCTTTAAGTTAGTCTGTTTGTCGTAAATCTTGAAAATACCAAAAACATTGAAAAATGTAAAAATACCAAAAAAAAAAAATAGCCTCAAAATATCATAAAACCCAAAATGGTGCATCCACTTAATCTCGCTTTCACTCGTGACCATCTCGCTCATAATAAATTTAATCATCGCTTTCACCCTTTGGTGAGTCAGTTAGAAGCAAGTTTAGTAGGTTCTAAAGTAAACACCCAATCGTCAAAAGTCTTGGAAGTCTAGATCAGTAAGCAAGCAAGTTGGTCAACTCGGAGTATCAATAGCTTATCACCCAAATCAGTCCCATCAAAACCCTGATCACTACATGTCTTAGGATGAAGCTTTCCTATGATGGGAATAAGCATCAGGTACCCCTCACAGTAGTTAGTCTTGGCTAGCGTTACGAAGAACATTAGCTTGTTTGATTACTTTATCTTGGTCTTTGTGACTTATCTTATTTTGTGCTCATTCCAAGGACCTCTCGATGATGCCTAAACAAAATAGGTTTAGAGAGAAAGGAATGGGGCAATGATCATTATTTTTTTATCTGCTATGTTTGTGGGATACGCTTGTAAAATAACTTAGTTGTGCATGTTTTGTTTTGTTTGTAGGGAGGATATTTTAGGTATCTTGTTGACCACATAGGAAAGCTTTCTTTTCTGTGTTTTGGTCCAAGATGTTTAGAATGTTTGAACTACATCCTGAATGAAGTATGTATGTTAAGTGTGAACAAGAGCACTCCTATCTGATTGTCGAGTCAAAGTCCATCACATTGGGTACAAACGCCATCCTAGTCCTTTATACCTTGATGCATCGTACTTATGTGTGTTATCAAACATAATGCAATTGACCCTTTGAAAATCTCAATTCCTAGCAATGCAAATCACCATCTCCATCCTAACTAATTCGTTAATTCTGTGTTTCTTCTACCTTCTTTCCACACTAACATGGTATCATAACAATAATCAAAGCATCATCCATGCATACACCCTGCATCCACATAATCATCAACATTAAAACACATGGCATCATATCATTATCTTAAAAGGTGTTATTCTAAACATTTTTAAGCACAACATTACATCATACATAATCATTTGCAACCATTACCATTTGCATCCATTACCATCATTAATATGCATTACATCATTAAAACACAGAAAATACACAAAACAAAATGCATCCATTACATACATTGCATCACATAAGCATAAGAATAGAAAGATTTCATGGCATCATACATTTGCATATTATACATCCACATATCATACATGTGCACCATACATATCATAAAAAGGCGAATCATCTCATATATATCATCAAAAAATACTGTTATGATACAAAATTGGATCAGGTGCACATCGAATACATAATAAATTAAGGCCAAAATACTGTAGCTCGTCTATCAAAAAATGAAACAAATTGTCCTATGATCAAAAGGGGGGTAGGCCCTACTGGCTACTGCCCTCCCCATCCTATCTCTCACCATAGGCCTCTATCGGTCGCCTCCCTGTTTGCTGGGAAAAGTCTAGCACTCTGCGGTCTGATGGTACTACCTGTTGGTAATGATGTTGATAGTACTTGACCTCTCTGATGGCCTCTCTGTAATCACGAATATGATTGATCGGCCCTGGGATGAGGACACTGCACTCTCTAACTGTCTTCATCAACCCATCTCCTGATCCCTCTCAGATCGTGCCTAGTCTCTCCCTATAGTCAGAGCCTATACCTACCCTTGTAGCTGCTGAATCAGCGCATCTCGATGATCGGGCTACCCTACTGGCTGCTGCTAAGGATCTACCCTTGGATGACCGTCCTATCCCCCTACTCGGATAGGTGACTATTGTGCCCTATCCTTGGGAGGTGTCTGATGAGGAGGTGGTCCACCTCATCCTCTGCCCCGCCCTCTACCAGTTGTCCGGCCCCTGTGTCTGCATCATGGAACAATTGCACCTAGAACTGTCAATCTGAGTGGAGGTTTGAACCATGCCCTATAAGCTGGAGTGACCCCCGCATCTGCTGACCCCTAATCATATGGCCATGGTCAAGCCATTAACTACCTAAATGAGGACACCGCCTCGACTGCCGAGATGGGTTGGCCCCATGCTATCTCTCTAGTCGTACGTGCAAAGATGGCCACATACTGATCATTAGGCCTGTCCTGTACCTCCTCGAACTGATGAGCAACCCTGTCTGGAAGATACCTCTCAATCATGGTGTGCTCTCAACCCTGCATCAACCTATCCTATCAAGCGAAGAAGAGCTATTGATCATCATCTCACCATGGACCAACGCCCATCCATAGTCTCTAGACGAACTCTCTCATATCATCGAGAACGCACCGCCAGTGCGGAATACCACCTGTGCCAGTGAAAGAAAAGTGCATCACTGCCCCACCGTACCACCAAACAAGGGGATCATCTGTCTCTAGGAGAACTAGTGTGATATCTGGGTGAAGCATTGGGATCCTCTCCCATGCCCAGACGTGCAGTAAGGTACCTCTAGCCCCGATAGACCTGATGTCCAAATACGTAAACTCATGAAGATCCCTATAGAGGGACGCCAGTAATACCGGTCCCCAAGCGAAGAACTCCCTATGGTGAACCATCTGATCCCATGCTAGTCCCCATCCTGGACTAAAGTATCGGCCCCACCAATCAGGTACTACAAGGCCTAAGATGATAGCAGCAATAATCTATTTGTACGTGTGCACGTGGTCGCGATATAGCTCTAAGTCGATCTGACCATCACAAAACTCAATCACATCTAACTCCATAACCCTGTAGCAAGCTTCTCTGCCAACATCCGGATCATAGATGACTTGAGTCCCATGAATAGGCAATCAGAGGATGCGTCATACATCCTCGAGAGTGATAGTGGCCTCATCGGTAGGAAGGTGGAAGGAGGAAGTCTCACTATGCCATCGCTCTGCCAAAGCCATAAGCATACCTAAGTGAGCCCGAATGGGTGGGATGTACGCAACATACCAAAGATAGATGGCACCAAGATGCTCCTAGACCAACTCATGCATAGCCCCTACTCTGCTAAGCACAGGCCATCGGTGATCCCGTGAGTAAAGTACACTAAGCTCCTCCTGCACAAGGAAGGCCATCGCATAAAAAAAAAAAAGTTTCATTGCATCTCAAGTTAAAATTTTCCCTAAACTAGCAAGTGCAGCGTTGTTTGCGGGTGTGTTCCAGTTTGGAAAGTTCCAAACTACACCGCCACGATGGAGTTTGACATTTTCATAGTTCCAAAGTGGCCCACACGGTGCACTTTTCATATGTGGTCTTGCTTAGCGCAAATCCTAATTTCCTAACTGCGCTGTGTGATGGAGTAGGGACATGCGGCGGACTTTCGATCAACTAAACGTTAAATGGCAAAGTGGCCCACATGGCACACTTCGCATATGTGGTGCAATAGGGGACCGCGTGGTTGTGATAATGCATTTTTCACGGTATCATATAGCACCGTGCTGTTTGTACAAAACTTGGACCCGATTTAATGCACGTAAAACGATAAATTTGAAAGTTGGATAGGGGTACATACCACGGGTCCTGTGCCGACTGGCCATTGGTGCATTTGAACCCTCTCCGACACGTGCTTGGGAAGCTGTCATTCTGCCTTTTCAACCAAGACTCAGAGCTCAAATGGGAAATTTTCTAAAGACTAAGATTGCAAATGAATTGAAAATGACCCCTCGAGGTCTATTTAAGCCTAAAAATTAGGGTTTTTTGACCTAAGTTGACCTTCCAGCTATAGTTTTGGCCCCCCCAAACCTGTTTTTATCCAACTCAGATTCATTCTATGTCCCTTTTGGCATTTTAATGCATTTTTTTAGCATTCTGGGGCATTTCTGGCCTATCGGGCACCATGTCATCTTTTTTGCGAGATCATCCAAAAATTCAAAATTTTCATCCGATCTCTCGAGGGGGCAATATCTAGCAATATCCTTCCACTGGGGCAGTAGTGGGGTATCTAAAAAAATTCAAAAAATCCTGGACCTTTGATCACAAAAGTTTATTCTTTGAATCAATGCAACAAGTACATTGCTTCAAAGAGGGGTAAAATGTAGACATGAAAAATGTACAAGTTCGTTTTGGCACACCTGATCCCGATTACTAACAACACTTCCTCACATTCTCAACATTTCATCACTTTCTATCTTTTAATTCAATAAATCACTATTTATTGGATTAAGTCTTCCTCTTTCAATGATTAAATTAATCAATTAATTTAATAAAACCATTGCATCCCTGTTAATTAAATAAATCATTTTATTTAATTAAAAATCTCTAAAAGTCCTCCTATTAAATTAAATAAATTAAAACCTTATTTGATTTAATCTAACATTTTCCTTCTTGATTAAATAAATCAAATCATTTATTTAATAAATCATTTCCTCTCAATTTTGGACTTAAATCAATTTACAAATCTAAGTCTAAATTGTTACATCACCTAATTCTCCATTAAATTAATCAAAATCCATGATTAACTTAATCCCTCTCACTAAAATCTTCTAGAGAATGCAACTTGCACAATAAATCAATTACTTTGATTTATTAATTTTTATGTTTTTCCTCACAAAGCATCAAAAGGGAATATTCTCTCATTTGAATTCAAAAAGGCCAAGTGGACTTGGTCCTTCCAGCAAGGCATTCAATGCCTCTTACATGTCCTTGACCTTGAGCCAAGTGATAATAACTTCACTTCTCGTCCCCTTCAACAAGTCAACTCACCATTTCAAATTCAAATTTATGCATTTATCATGCACATTGGCCAAAATGTGCTCATTCCTCAACCATTCACATCTTGACAAGTGGCACTTGGCCATTGGATGTTGAATGATCCCACATTGCTTATTTCCACTATCTCTTCCAAGATTGGAATCTATAAATTGGAGACCTCTCCTCTCAATCTTCATCCACAATTTGAGTAAACTTATTATACTCAAATCCACAATTCATATGTAAAGTTACTCTCTTCACATTGAGAGCTAATTTTGCCCATTGCACTCAATCATCCATCATTTTCATCAATTGTAACAAGGCTATGCTCAAATCTCTTTGGAGATTTGACCATTGTTCAATCAACTCACATTGCAACTTAGGAATTGGGAAAGGGCCAATTCCAACACATCATTGGCACCAATTCCCCTATAAGATCATCAATCTATTGGCTAGATTAGGATTTACTTTCATATTATCTAAGTTTTGTTATTTTCCTAATTTTAGCTTGAATAGATGGATTTCATGGGGAATCCTTCATATTTGCATGCATTTTGATCTAACACTAACAATATTTGTCATCTTTGTGCATTTGTAGGTTTAGGGGTTCACACTTTCTATCTATCAGATCACACAAGGTGGACTAGGAAAGAGTATTGAGTTCACACCAAATTTTGAACATATAATCCTAGATTTTAATATTAGAGATAAAGTTGTAGTTGGAGAGGTTGATCATCATTCTCATGTCTACACCTTATCACATTTTTATCTTATTGTTCCTTTGACTGATGTACACACTAAGGCATCTTGTATGGAAATTTTTGAAGAGATTCAATATGGTCATTTGAATCTTGGTATTATTTCATCTATTGAGGTTCTAAAGACATGTGTTGATATTCCATATCCTTCATCTACTATTTCTTTTGATGTTTCTTATGTTGCCATAGATTTTGCTTCTTGTGATTCAATGCAATAGGACATATATTGTCTTCTAGATATAACTACATGGGATAAGTACTTGACAAACATTATAGGATTATTTATATAACTTCACAAATTTCAAATTTTGGAGACACCATTGAATGGAAAAATCTTCTCTTTTATGGAGATGATCCTTATTTATTTGTTGTGAGGGAACACTTTGTCCCTCCTATTCATTCTCGATGCATGATCATTTTTCATAGTTTGATATGAGTTTGGATTATTTTGAGAAGCGTTTGGAGGAGGATACTTTATCTTTAGCTCAGGGATATATCTTTATTTGGATTGTGTTCTTCAATTGTTTCTAGGAGATTCTAGTTTATCCTCTTCATCAGTGTGGCCTAGGATTCCTATTTGGAGTGTGGAGTGTGCCAAATTTTGGCATCAACATGGAGACACTTGAGCATAATTCGCATGCATCACTCATCATCCTTCATCTTTTTTTCAGGATTGGGAATACATCCTCCATACCATTTGTAAATCATAGATTTTTTTGCAAGCTAGAATAACAATGTCAAATCTTAATCTAAAATAATAATCTAAAATCAAACAACAAAGAACGAGGAAATAAACTAAATAATAAAACCAAAATGATCTCACCGAATATGCGTTCACCCCTTCAAATTATCTCTATTGCTCTTCTCCATTTTTCCTTTTCAGTATTCTTGCCCTCAGATTTCTATGTTTGAATGCAAGTATAGCTTTGTCGAGTGTCTAAGCAAAATATCGAAGAATAGTTTCTCTTCTCAAAAGTGTATGATTTCGGGAGGAGGAATAATGATAAGGATAGGCCATTTTATAGATTTTGGGTTTTCAAACAATCAGCTTAGATTGAAAGAAAGATCGACGGATGAGATTGATGAATGCCATGCGATGTGAGTTCTATCTCAGATATAACGTGAGTTAGAACATGAGTTAGAAAATACTGTAGGATAAAGACTAAGTTAGAATGATAACTTAATCTTGAGTCAAGAATCTTCAAAAAAAGAAGAAATAGACTTTGTATGTCAAAAGACAAAGTTAGAACTCGAAGACCAATGCATTCAAATGCAAACAAGAGTTAATTAATTAAATAAAGATATTTAATTAATAAACTCATCATGCATATGAGTTGGAACTAGTTAATCGACTAGTTATGATAGAGAGTCCTCTCGCAGAGATAATCAAATGTTGAATCCGGAGATAACTGGAGAACTAAAAATAGATCTTGAGTCAGAAGGTGACTGAATGATTAGATAACTGATTGATAGAAGAATGTGACATAAATAATTAATATGAATTAAATGCTAATTTAATTCAACATTCGAAAATAAGAGACTTTAATTAAATAAATAAAGTAATTTATTTAATTGACTTTTGAAAAGGATAATATAAATAATTAAATAATAAATATTTAATTATAGATAAAGGGGAGGTTAAATGAATAATTAAATAAAGATATTTAATTATAGTTGGAAAAGTATGATAAAGGAGTAATTAAATAATAAATTATTTAATTGATAGATAAAGGGGGGGAAATTAATTAGTTCACAACATAATTAAATAAATATGATCTATTTAATTAATCAAGTTGAATAAAGGTTAATAATGAGTTAATAAATTAATTAAAAAGGGATATTTAATTAATAGAGGAAATATGTGTTAGAAAGGTTAATTAAATAATAAACATTATTTAATCAAGACCACAGACTGTAGAAAATTATGTCAAAAAGTGGTGTTCATAGGCCTAGACCAATTTTCGGTGTCTACACCATCTTTCTTTTGTTTCTTTCTAAGTAGATGAATTTTGTTCAACAAGATTGGATCATATTCAACATTCAATGTCGAGCATCTAAAATTCCTTGCAAGAGACTCTACTTTGAGGAGGCGATACATGGTCTCTCTTCTTCTCTCTTATGGGGGTTACTTTTTTTCTCACATGGGGTTTTTTTCTTCTCATTCTTTAGTGGGAGCATTTTTCATCTCTCTTTTGGGGAGGAGTGTTGTCACATTGGGTTTTCTCCTTTTCTCCATTTGTGAGAGATTATATTTTTACATGGATACCTCACATGGCCTCATAGCCAAATCCCGCCTTTGCATCATTTACATTATTTTTCCCTCCCTAAGTTGCACTTTAGGGGAGTTTTTGTGTGAATTAGGTGTTTTACCTAGCTAGCTCACCTAGCAGGTCCTATTCACATGTTAATTTTACTTAGGCTCTAGGAATATTTCTAGAAGTATTAGTTTATACTAGATATTATCTTATCTTATGCCATTTACTTCTTGTGTTCTAACTAATTTAATGTTGGTTATCTCATTGCATAGGATTAAGACATTTGTCATGATATTGTCTAATCCTATGTGTCACCTTGGCTATATAACCAATGAATTGTCATATATAAATAAATATAATTGTAATCTATCATTTGCATCTTTTAATATAATAATATTATTCTTTCATAGCTAATATTTCTTATAATATCATGGAAGTTCCTAGATCTTGGGTGGCTAAAATATTTAGCCAAATCTTGCATGATGTAGATAATTTTATAAAAAATCTTACAATTTATATTCCCAACAAGATAGAAAACATATGCATTGTGAGGTTTGAATACTCTCCTTGTTATTAGAACCAGATTACCCCTTTTTAGTGCAATCATGGATGGAGGGTTCAGGAAGAACAGTCCAAACCATGCAACTTAGATTAAACACAGTGGAAATAACACAAATAAATGTTCTAAAAATATGAATCTCTATTGAATTGGAAATCTTACATGCAAAACATGCCTCATAGGTGAATATTCAGGGATCATAGGCTTTCCGCAAGGGCATTCACCATTACAACTAGCCAAAGGCCTTATTATAGTCCCTCACAAGGCAAAACAAAAATATCTAAACTCTAATCATGAGAAACCCAACTAACTACCTTCCTATGAATTAAAAAATGGGTATAAATATGATTCTCTAGCTCCAACAAAGGTCTACATTAGCCACAAGGGTTTAAAAAACTCGATGAAGATCAATGTGAAGGTGAACCTTGAAAATATGGAAGATAATCCTTTGTGAAATAAAATGACTTGTGAATCTCCAAGATAGATTACATTGGACCCAAAAATTTTATATGACATCCCATTAAGCTCCACAAATTCTAGAATAGGTTCACACTAAGAAATTTGGACCAAGTCAACCTTGAATTCTTTAATAGTGAATTATAGTGAAATTTTGAGAGCGATACATTTCAATAGGCAATTGTAAATGATACAAATGAAAATGATCTGAAATTTAGATATGTTGTAGATGGATTTGTGTAGATGTTATTTCTTGCTCTGTGAGATGAGAAACAATAATGCAGTGAAATGTGAAATGAAATGTTGAAACTATTATAGACTTAAATAATAAAAGAAATGTTTTTGGTTTATACAGGATTACTTTACGACCAGGGATGCTTCTGCATCAGTTACCCAAGTTGGAAGAAGAGTGAGTCCCTCACTTTCCAGGGCTAAGAGTATAACCAAAAAGATCCACCTCAACCTGAGAAATCCATGATGAATCTTCCACTGTTCCACCTTTCCACTTCACCAAATATTCTTTGTTATACTTATTCCTAGTGCTTCTTCTAGTTCTAGTATCCAAGATCTACTTAATATCCTCTAGTTCTTGATGTGGTAATTACTCTTTCAAATTAGCTTCATTGATACTATCACTTGACTATCCTTCATGGTACTCATAGATGTTTGCAATATTGAAAATAGGTGATATATCCAATGTCACCAGTAACTCCACTTCATATGGATTTCTGAAATCAAACTTCCTTAGAATCTTACATGGTCCAAAATTATTCATCTTCAACTTATTGTATGCTCCAATTGGAAATATTTTCTTGCTCAAATAATGTGAGGATAATCATAACCTAATCTAAATATGCTAGATCCAATAGATCTTAAGGAAAATCTAACTAGTTAAGCTATACTCCCTACAAAATTCTTGAAACAATGAATTAAGAAGCTATTAAAACATTAAAAAAAATTTGCATAATAGAAACCTATTCTAATGCCTCAAACCTCATCCGATTGGGGGATTGGTGCTGCATTGATGTGGAATTTCATCCCTCTCCCATCCCTTCATTGAAACAAGCTTTAAATAGATTTTGTTGATGAATATTGATGAAAATGGATGTAAACTAAGCTAAAATGACGATAAATGCTAAAGATGGATGCAAATGGATGAAAGTGGGCATTCAAATGTACAACATAACTTTACTAAAATTTAAGTGGATCCCTTTCTCATAGAAATGAGGAGTATTTATAGGATAAAATGGTGAATCAATGGTCAAGATTGATTTGATCAATCAATGGATGAGAAGCAATGAGAGGTGGAGGCATGGATAAAGGATTCTAATCAATAGATGAGAATGTAAATTGATGAGGGTCAAGGATCTAATCAATGGCTCTCATTGATTCAAAGAAGCACACTTCCTAAAAATTAGGAAGTTGTTAGGAAGTTTGTTGCAAGATATTCCCATTCAAATGGAGGAATATTCCAAGGGAATATTCCCTTAAAAATGGGAGGGAGAGATAAATTAGCCATTTAGATCATTAAAGAAATGTTTTAGTTATGTAAGATGAGTAAAATTTGGATGCTCATTAAATAATAAACTTATTAAATGAAAGGGGGTTAAATGACATTTAATTGAATAATTAAGATTATTTAATTAAACGAGAGGACATAAGAAATTTAATTAAATAATGAAGATTATTTTAAAATGATCAAAAAGAGGTGATTCAGGATGAAATGGTGTTAGCAATCAAATTTAGATGTGCAATATCAGTAAGGACAATTTTAAGTGTATACATTTTGCCCCTCTTTGAAGCAAGGTACCTGTTACATTGGCTAGAAGACTAACACTTTTCAGATTTACACTACAACTTGGATAAATTTTTTATTTTTTTTTGTTTTTAAATGCCCCATTGTTATCCCAATGAAAGGAATTAAGCTAGTACCCTACCCCCTTGAGAGATCAGACAATTTTTATTTTTTTGGGTCGATATCATGGCAAGGGTTCAACATAGAGTCAGGTGCCAAAATTAGGCTCTTCGACACAAAAACAAGCTCAACAACATGAAAAATGCCTCAAAATAGGTCCCATAGCTCAAAAATTGATAGAAAGGGATTAAAATCCCATTCCCCCCCTTAAATTAGGGAAAAACCCATAATTTTTAGGCTTAAATAGAGGTGGAGGGGTCATTTCAATTCATTTGCATACAGTCTTAGTGAAACCTTACTGATTTTTCTCTGAACACCCAACACAATGGCCAATTGTGAGCTCTCTCAACACCTCATAGACAGGGTACAAGAGTATGAGCGATCAGTAGATGTAGGACCCCTGATACGTTAATAAAAAAATTCCTTATTTTTCATGTTTTAGTACATTTAATGCTAGGTCCAATAGGTCAATCACTAGCATCGCTATATAGCAACACTTTTTTTTGGTTGATAGTGCTTTTGCTAGAGTAGTGGTGTTGATGCAAATAGCATCATGATTGCTAGGTTAGGTTCAACATCACTATTAAAATACTGACACACTTTTACAGAGGGTGATGTGGTAGGTTTTTAGGTTTAGCGATGCTTTTGATATACCATCATGCATTTGAAAATAGCGTTGCTATTAATATTTTGGTTTAGCGACGCTTTTGAAATATTTTCATTCTTTTGAAGATAGTGTCACTTTTGTTGTTTTGGTATAGCGGTGCACACGTAATGTCACCATGCTTTTGTAAATAGTGGTGCTTTTGTTGTTTTGTTATAACTACACTTTTGCATTTTAGGGTTATAGATTTTGAATTTTATCTTTTTTTGGAAATTTTGATGCAGTACACTTCATTTTGTGTAGTAGATCATTCATCCAATCTAGTCGAGGGAGCGTAGACCTAGCATTTTATCTCACATTCACCAATTGACTCAGGACCAAGCAAACTTCTTTCTTGGAGTGACTAGGCTAGGATTCGTGGCACATATGCCAAAGCTCATGACACACCTAGCTATGATGTCAACATTGATTGAGCGATGGCATAGCGAGACTTCATCATTTCATTGTCCTACTGGAGAGGTGACTGTCACTTTAGAGGATGTCTGGTGCATCTTGTGGGTTTTGATTCATGGTGAGTGGATCATCTAATGTGGATGTTGAGATGGTTTCCTACTACGATGTGCTTGCTCTAGATACCCTCCTGGGTAGAGAGTTCCTAGATCGACTTGCAAGATTACTAAGGACAAGCACCTATGTTCACTTGGATTATCATAGCTTTGATTTCTAGAGTGCTTATGTTAGACTAGCAGGGTTGAGGTTTCAATGTTGGTTGGGGTCTCGCCTAGGTGTGGATAGTATCGAATATGTCTCTCTTTGCTTGGGTCCCCATGATTCTCACATCTTTATATCATCATATGCATCAAGTGGTCTACATGCAAGGGTGGAGTATAGGAGTTGGGGTTACATTGTTACACATCTAGACTTGGGAGCACATTTTCGTACTAAGACCGACCATTAACTTGGCATACATTGATGCAGATGAGCTTGTAGTATATCGATATGGAGCCATGACTATGCTCCACCATATAGGGCCAACATGCATCCTGTACTAGAGATGGGTTATTGATGATATGATAGTGTACAGATGGAGACCATGGTTGTACAAAACACCAGGGTACAATGACCATGAGCATCTATTTTATGCTCGACAGACCAAATACATGCAAGGTCAAGAGAACTAGATGATAGAGAGGTACCTTCCAAATCGGGTTGCCCAATAGTTTAGGGAGGTTTAGGATGTCATTCCCTACAAGTACAGAGTACTTTCAAGTAGAAAACCAAAGAGAACGACTAGGGGCCACATAATCCACCTTAGGTGGCCATTGATGGTTTCAAACAACTTTCCTCATGATCATGGTTATACGTCAGTGGGCCCTATGATGTTGACACTACAGTAGCTTCCAACACATGGTTTTCACAGCATGCCTTGATCAAACTGATAGATCCAATCAAAAAATAGATGCTAGGTAGGGGAAGGGGACAAAGTACTAGTATAGGTCAAGGGAGAGGACATCGATAACCTCCCCATGATGGACAACAGTCGAGCCATGATGGAAAATAGCCACAAGATGGATAGCTGTCAGGGAACATTTGATTGGTACATCCATTGAGACCCCCATCACCACCACACCAGTGATAAAAATAGTAGGAAAAAGGTCTCAATCCATGGAATGCCGAAATATAGGCTCTCATTGCATAAAGAGACCATTTATTACAACAAATACAATAGTTGATAGGGGAGCGGGATGTAGCCCATGTAGAGGTTTAGTGGGTCACCGGAGAGTGTGACCAATAGTGATAACAAAGACAATAGATGGATATGTAGTCAGATTGGGAGACAACATGTCGGGTGAAGCTAGAGGCCACGACATAATTTCAAGCCCAATCAGGATAGGGTAGCGCACCTACACCACTATATAGAGAGGTCATAGTCGAGGCCTCTTATTATAGGACATTGTACTAGCTAGATGTCCTCAAAGAGCGAATACAACAAGATTACTCTTAGAGGAGCATAGTTGTGCCAAATGGCTTGATAGGACCATCAGTTAGATAGCCCTTAAGGAGTGGCCATAAACAACCATCAGGTGGTTATCAGGACCATTCTCGTCATTAGGACAAATAGATTTGAGGCTAGCCTCACATTTTATAGACACTTTTTTGATGTACAACCATAATGTGTTACATGTTTATACATTCATCGACTAATTTTGATAGCCTCTTGTATATCCATTTTTTCATGACATTTACAAATTGATCCCAATTTTGTATCATGATAGTCATATTTGATGATATATATATATATATATATATGAGATGGCATGATTTGATTATGATATGGTGTTCTATCATTTTATGTGATGTTCCTTTATTTCATTCTTATGTATGTATGGATGCATGCATTTACGGATGGATGCAAATTCTCATGTTATGGATGTGTTTCTTTATTTATGCATATGATATGATGTGATGTATGATGTATGATGTGATGCTATGCAATATGCAATGTATGATTTATGTTATGGATGCAATGCAATGGATGATTTTTACTTTCCTTTTCAGTATCTTTTTTATATGACATGTTATGAGATGGATGCATTTATTTGTGTACTTTCTATGTGATGATGATATGCAATGATTATGATTATGTAGGATGTATGTATGCTAATGGTTTGTGGATGCAGGATGGATGGATTACTATTTTTGTCGATTGTCATGATACCAGGTTAGCATGGAAAGAAGATAAAAGAATAAGATGAAGGGATTACCATTGATTACCAGATTGATTTAGAAGTCTGTGAAGTCTATGATTATTCAAGACTTTATTAGATATTGTGATGATATTGATGATTTTCTTGTTTTAGGGATTAGGATACTTCATCATTTTATTCCTTATTTTTGATATAACACATAGACACGATGCATCAAGGTATCGATAATTGGGATGGTGTTGTATCTAATGCAATGGACTTTAACTCTGCAAATAGATAGGATAATCCTTGCTCAGCCCTCGACATATGGAAACCTCATTATAATGTAGTTTAGAAGTTTAGAACATTTCAGACCAAATAATATACAATAGTTAACAATCTCTTCAAAATGACCTCCCTACACACAACAAAGCAAGTATTCACCAAAGTTTTCTTACAACATCCCACAAGCACAAAAAATGAAAGATAATGATCGATGCCCCATTCCTTTCTCTCTAGATAATTTTGATATACATCATTGAGAGGTCCTTGAAATGAGTCAATAAGATAAATCATAAGAAAAGATCAAAACAAATAGTCAATGTTATTTATACCTCTTGCCATAGTAACATAGCTAAGGTAATTTCTGACGATGATGTTCATTGTAGGAAGGATGCATCCTAGGACATATTTATCATATTTTTTGACTAAGACTAGTTGTTTGATAGGTTGCTGATACAAATGTTACCAACTTTTTTACTCATGATCAAGACTTTGGATTTGTTTACTTTTAGTTTCACACTTCATGAATTTCCACACTTGTTTCCACTTGTTTTACCAAAGGTTGAAGATGACGATTGATTTATTATGAATGGACGTTTATTGCAAGTGAAAGTGAAATGGGATGGATGGTTTTGGATTTTTTGGAAGATTTCAATGTTTTTGAAATTTTGTAAATGTTCTGAGGTTGTTTTTTATCTTTTTGGGTATATGTGAATGTTTTAGGTTTTCATGGTTTTTGAGGCTATTTAGGATTTTTCAAAATTTCAAATGTTTTGAGTTTTCAAGTTTTAAAATATTTTTGTGTTTTTCTGAGTTTTGACCAAGACCTAAGAGGGACTAACCCAGGGCCTCAGGGGCTTATCAAAGATTAGCCTTGCCTACATTATACATAGAGACCATGTAGTTCAACTGACTCTGACCACTAACAATTTATTGATGAGATATAAACATTAATGGATTGCCAGTTTATTGTGACATAATCCTAAAGACTGACCTAATGCCTCAGGGGTGCATCAATGATGGCTTTGCCTATGTTCAAGCTCAAATACAACATAATTTAATAATCATGTTTTTTATTTTTTGAATTTTTGACATGTTTACGGATTTTGATGTGTTTTGGATGTTTTGGATTTTGACTTTACAACTTTTCAAATGTTTTTGGATTTTGGCTATACAAGATTTTGTGATGATTTTGCAAGTGGTTTTTCAAATATTTTGGGATTTTTGAGAGATTTTGAGCATAACCTTAAGATATATAAGAACCTAATCTAAGGCAAACAAAAAGAAATTCCCCCCAATGTGATGTGATAGACTATGTTGATATAGGAAATACAAACTAACCTTAGGAATGTGCCAATTAGTACTAAAGGGGAATATGATACTTACGTAACATCTAGCTATGATACATACATAGATGGGTGATGGAATAAATAGGATAGTAGGATGCGAAAAATGAATATGGTGGATGGTGAAGTAGGATAAGTTGAAGATTCAAGGATGGATGGAGACTGCTTATTTACACAAGGTTCCTATTTGCTAGGTTTTCACCAAGGTACTTTCCCAAAGTTCCATCGAAGCTGTTTTCACTAGAGGACGATTTTTTTCTTTATTGTTTTCAATCCTTTTTCTTATTTTTTTGGATTTTATACCCTTCAAGCCTAGGTGTAAACCCTTTTGAGATGCAAGCTATTGATTGGTTCTTGGAAGGGTTCTCCTTCAGGTGTTGATAACTAATATTCTCTTGAACTGTAGCTAGTTGTGAAGAAAAATGGTCCCAACCAATTAGGCTCAAACTTACCTTTTCTTTTTAGATCTAGCATGTTCTTTTGATTCTCCTTGAGTACAATATTTCCTACTTAGAAGGACTGACTTTTGATTTTCTTGTTATAGCTCCTTTTCAGTCAGTTTTGGTAAGCTTCCAAATGATTTAAAGCATCAAGATGAGACTCATCCAAAAATTCTACCTCGTTCAACAAAGACAACATGTATTCTTCATCAGTAATTAGATTTTGTAGTGACACTCTCAATGATGGGATCTCAACCTTGATGGGTAGGATGGCTTTAGATCCATAGACTAGGGAAAAGGGTGTTGCACCTATAGGTGTGTGAATACTAGTCCTATAGGCCCATAAGGTGATATTTAATTGTAGATGTCAGTCATGGCTAGCTTCATTGATCGTATTCATGAGGATTTTAAGGATGGTCTTGTTCAAAGCCTCAACTTGATCGTTGCCTTGGGGATAGTAGGGAGTAGAGAATTGGTGTTCGATATTGAATCATTGGCATAACTCTTGTACATCTTGATTTTTGAAAGGTGTTATGTTATCTAAGATAAGGGCTTGTGGAACATCGTAGAAAAAATAAGGTAGTTTTAAGATGAATTTAAAGACTCATTTCCCCATGATGTAGTTCATGGGGATAGCTTCAAACCACTTCGTAAAATATAAAATGGTCATGATGATGAACTTGTGACCATTAGATGAGGTAGGGGTGATCTTTCCTATGAGGTCGAGTCCCCACTATGAGAAAGGCCAAGGTGTGACAATTGTTTGGAGTTCTTGAGTTAGAACATGGATAAGGTCCCCATGTTGTTGACACTGCATACAATTCTTCACAAATTGATGAGCCTGCCATTCCATGGTAGGCCGGTAATACCCTATCCTCAACTGTTTCTTGGATAAGGACATACCACTAGAATGTAAATCACAAATGCCTTCATCCACTTCTATTAATGTGGTCAAAGAATCCTATTGGTTGAGATATTGTAATAATGTCCCTTTGATACTTTGATGGTACCCGGTATCACCTAGGATAATGAATCAAGATTCTTTCTTGACAAAGGTTTTCTTAAGATTTGGGGTAATGTCAATTGGAATGATACCTCTGTTTAGGTAGGTGAAGATGTCATGATACCATGGGGAACTAGGACCAACAATTTCACACATAAATTCAAATTCTAGTACCTCCAAAGCTGGTGTGAGAAGTTGCTCTACATGAAATTTTCATTGAAGAATGTTGTGCGAAATTTCTAACAAGGACCCAATGGTTTCCATGGCATCAACTGCTCGATTGTTAACATAAGGTATTTTCTCAAAAGGGAGATTGATGAATAAATCCTTAAGACTTTCAACCATATTCTCGTAATGTGTGATCTTATCATCTTTAGTCTGATAATCATTATTAACTTGATTAATGACCAGTTGTGAGTCTCCATAGACCCTTAATTCTTGTATTTTCCACTGTACTACAATTCTCAACCCTTTTATGAGAGCTTCATAATCAAAAATTTTGTTGGTGCATGGAAAGGATAGCCAGTATGATTTGGGAATAAAAATCACCTTGTATGATGTCGAAGAGAATGTTCACCCTTGATTCATGTTGTGTATGTGATCCATCAAAGTACATCTTCCACTAATCTACTATGTCAACGACAAATATCGACCCATCAGGAAATTCAAACACCAATGGGTTTTCCAAATAGATGGGTACCTTTTCTAGTTGGTCTACAATTACCTGCCCCTTAATAGCCTTTTGCTCCATGTGCTCTATATATCAAACTCCATTAAGATCATTACCCATTTAGCCATTCATCTAGTGAGAGTTTTCTTAGATAACAAATATTTTAATGGATCAATATTAGCAATGAGATTTATTTGATGTGAAAGAATGTAGTGCCTATATTTTTGTGAAGCGAAGACTACTACTAGGAATGCTTTCTCAATAGGTGAATAATTCATCTTGTATCCCACCAAAGTTCTGTTGATATAGTAGATTTTTCTCTCCCTTCATGTTTCATTATGTGAGCAAGAAGAGCACCCAAAGTTGCGGGTGTAGCCAAGATATATAAGATCCAAGGCTTGTTTAGTATTGGTGGCATAAGAACAAGAGGTGTTAGTAGATAGTCTTTGATTTTTTGGAAGGCTTTGTCACATTTCTCATCCCACTTGTATGTTATCCTTTTGTTTCATTATGTGAGCAATAAGAGCACCCAAAGCCATTGGTGTAGCCAAGATAAGATCAAAGGATTGTTTAGTATTGGTGGTATAAGAACAAGAGGTGTTAGTAGATAGTCTTTGATTTTTTGGAAGGCTTTTTCATATTTCTCATCCCACTTATATGTTATCCCTTTGTGGAGAAGGTGAGAAAAGGGATGGATCTTATCTACCTATTGTGCTATGAATCTCCTTATAGATTGTAACCTCCCTTGTAGACCTCACATTTTTTTTAATGTTTGTAGTGGCCACATATCTAGAATTTCTTTTACCTTGGCTGGATCTATCTCTATTCCCCTCTATGACACTATGTACCATAGGTTCTTTCCTGATGTGACCCCAAAGACACGCTTTTTTGGATTTAGTCTCACCTTGTATTATTTGAGTCTATCGAATATTAGTCCTAGTACTTATATATGTTCCTTCCTTGTATTTCACTTAGCTAGGATGTCATCCAAATAGTCTTCAATAGTTTTGTGGATCATGGTGTGAAATATTAGTTTCATCACTCTCTCTTAACTAGCTCCAACATTCTTCATCCCAAATGGCATCATATTCCAGCAATAGGTTCCCCATAGACAGGTGAAATTTGTTTTGTGTTGGTCCTCCTTGGAAATCATGATTTGGTTGTAACCTAAAAATCTGTCCATAAGTGATAAAATATCATGTCTAATGGTTAAATCAATAATGATATCAATGTTTGGAAGAGGGAAGTCATATTTCAGACATACTTTTTTTAAATCCCTAAAGTTCATGCATATTCTGATTCCCCTAGTGGGTTTAGAGACTTGCACTAGGTTTGAAACCCACTAAGGATAGTCTATTGGTTGGATAAATCTGAAATCAAGGATTTTTTTCATTTCTAGCTTAACCAATAATACTATCTAGGGGTGCATCTTTCTTAGTTTTTTATTTATTGGTTTAGCTTCAAGATACACTTTTAGGTGGTGTACAACCACTTTAGGATCAAGTCCAAGTATATCTATATAGGACCATACAAATTTTTTCCTTCTCTCTTTTAAGAAAGCTGCCATGTTTGTCTCCTCCTCATCCAATAGTGATTCTGCATAGAAGGTTATCTGAGGTGCCTCCTCTTTCCCCACATTTACATGATTGCTCTTTTGACTCTACAAGTACCATTGATTTATTTGGTTGCATTACACTAAGAGGAAGATTGAATCCCTCATCCTTCGGTGCCTTAGAGATGTTTTCACTATCTCATGTGTCCTTTGTTTTTACTATTTTATGATCAGAAAGTGCCATAGTGTGGTTTTCACTTAAAGATCAACATGTGATTCTCATATCATTTATTTTGTGATTGAGGGATTCAATAGTTTCCTCATAGTTATCCTATTCATTTGGTTCTATGTCAAACCCTGCTTTGTGATCCCCACAAGGCAAGTTGTCATGGAGTCCCATAATTCCAGAGATTGATTCATCATTTTTGAACACATTCAAAATTGGAAATCCTTGTTGGTCTTGTTGATTAGTTGGGGGTATACTAGCTTTAGTTCAAATATTTGGTTTTTTGGAGAAAAGGATGTTGTAGTGATCATGAATATGGGGGTATCCTCAAACAGGTCAGTGGTGTCAAGGGGAAGTCATCTAGGGTATTATCACATGATGTAAGTAACCAAGAGGAAGCCTCAACTCATTTATTAGAAGCACCCTTGCCAAGAAGGTTCACCTTCCTAGTTTTACATCCCAAATCAAGATTCTTTGGTTGTTTCTCAAGAGTAAGGGGTTCTAGCATACCATTATCATTTTTCCCTAGCTTATCATCATGGTTATACCCCCACCCCATCATTATTTGTAATCATTTATTATCATCTTCCATTGGAAGAACGAGCATGGGTCGTTTATTTTGATATAACAATTTGGATACATCCTCTTCATTAATGACCTCTTTGTTAAAATATCCCCACTTGGTGAAAGTGGTAGATGCTACCTTCATTATCTCAGCTACCTTATTGATGGGTTGGGTTTTCCTATGAGATTTAGAAGAAAGAGATAACTCCCCAAGCACAAAATAATCCTTCTTTAATTTATAGTCCCCACATTCATTACCTTTGATCACTACCTTGGTGTTTGGTATGCTCTGTATGATGTGTTTTTTGGATTTGAAAGCATATGTGAGGGAAGATGGGTCAACGAAAGATGAGGATGTTGGCCCTTCATCATTTTTATGTATTTGTAGGATCTTGTAGTAATAGAATAGCTCAGGATCACCATGGATGGTAACTTCTTTATCTTCAAAAGGAAATTTAACACATTGATGGTACATGGAAGCTACAACTTGCATGGCATGGATCCATGGTCGACCTAGAAGAATATTTTAAGGAAGGTCAAGATCAAGTAGTTGGCAAGTTGTTTCAGAAATGGTAGTTCCTAATTGGATAGGGAGCTTGATTGTTCCTTGAGAGACCCGTTCTTGATCATCATATGCTCATATGGTGATACCTTTCACCTTTTCAATGGTGTCTTCAGAGAAACTCAAGTTTTTGATTAACTGAAGGGTACATATATTTAGACCATTATCTCCATCTACCAAGAATATTTTAACTTTATTCTTGTGGAAAATGACCTCAAGGTGCAATGCACGATTGTGTGATGGTTATGTTTGGAGGTCTTGCTCAGAGAAGGTGAGAAGATGGGGAGTGGTGATGTTTCCTATCATAGCTTGGAATTACTTAGTATCAAGTTTCTCAAGTATGGAAGAGGTGGAAAAAGCCATATCTAAGATATCCCTATGTGTAGGGGACAGTTTTAGCAACTCCAAGATGGAAATTTGGGTAGGGGTTTTCTTTAATTGGTTTAAGAGACTGTAATCACTAGGGTTTGACTTCAGAAGTGTGGGTTGTGCCCTAGGTTGTGATGATTCTCCTTGGCTTGTGACATTTCCTTGACATTTTGTGACTCCACACTCTACACTAGGCCCTTTAATCGTGATGAATAATATGTAATTATCACAGCATGTGATGACATTGTTGTACACATGACCTACATTAGAGTAATCCTCCCCCTTGACATTGTCACTTCCCTTGTTATGATCTAGCATTGGGTTATAGTATATCTTGAGGTCTTAGTTCCTTGATTGTTGATCAACAATCACATCTCCATTCTCGATTAAATCTTTGATGATGTTTTTTAGTTTCATGCAACTCACTGTTTTGTTTCCTTTGATCGTATAGAAATCACAAAGATCCTTCTTGTTATACCATGGTGGTTTAACCTAAGGTTCTTGGTAATTCTAATAGTTGGAGAGCATGATAAGGTTGGATTGCACCAAATTTTGCATTACTACTTCAACAAGTTCCTCCAATGGTGTGTAATTACATTTTTTAGGGTAGTTGTTTCTAAGGGGTCGTCCTCTTTGTTTTGTGTTGCAATTGTTGACTTGGTTTTTTGGTGGCAGTGTGTTTGTTTCCTACATTTTTTGTTGCGTGTTCATTGGTTGATTGTTTGTTTGTCTGGGAGCACTTGGGACTTCTTTTGTACGAACAACACCATCATTAGTTATGTTCTTGTTCTTGGCCCATACACAAGGCTTTCCATTAGAACTAGTAGATGCACAATTGTCCTTATATGTTTTTGTGTTTCCTTGTGCAATAAGGTCTCTCTCAATGTTAATGGCCCTAGGGATAATCTCTTCATATGTTGGAACATATTGCATTTTCAATTGAAAAGATAGATCTATATCTACATTGGTAATGATGATCCCTATTTGTTTCTCTTCAAGAATAGGCCATTTTATTTTGCTAGCTCTCTACCCCCATCATTGTATGAAATTTGTGAAGGATTCACCCTTGTTTTTCTTTAGGGTGTAAAAATATTTCAATCTCACATCCATGTATAGGTTGTAGGAAAAATGATCCACAAATGGATTGATTATGTCTTTGAAGGTTTGAATTCTCGAAGGTAAATATGAGAACCAATATATCGTTGGGCCTCCCAAAATACATGGGAAAAGGTGCATTAAATAGGAATCATTGTAAGAAGTTTCCATAAATGTTACGTAAAACTCTTTGATATGATCCACCAGATTTCCCCATCCTCTATATTTGTCAAATTTTGGGACTTCAAATCTGGGTGGGAAAGGTATCATCATGATGTTTCTATGAAATGGGTATGGACACAAGTCCCATTTCACATGTGGTTTCTTTGTTTTCCCCATTTAAATGTCTTGGATTTTTTGTGTGAGTGCCTTAATTTGTGATGATAAATCATCTTGCATATTTGATGGGGGAGCATATGTGTTATATTGTGGGAGGGTAGATGAGTTCTAGGTGGGATTTTGATATGGTGGTGTGTTATATGGGGTGTAGGGTGGATTTTGATATTGTGTAGGTGATGGTGATAGTGGTGGAGGTATGTATGCTCCTTGCATATTTGGGTTCAAGACATTTTTTTGCATGTTTGCATATATTTTTTGCGGGTTGTAGTAAAATCCTTGTTGTTGTTATTTTTGTTGTTCTTGTGCAAGAACTTGTTTTTGTTGAGCATATTGTTGTGCTTGCAATTGTTGGACTTGGAATTGTGCTTGTTGTTGCACTTGTAGTTGGGCTTGTAATTGAGATTGTTGTTATTGTTGTGCAATCAATGCCTATTATTGAGCTTGTTGCTATTGTAAGACTTGAGCTTGAGCTTGTTGTTGTTGCAATGCTTGTTTATAGGCTTTTTATGCTTGAAATGCTTTTTGTTAGGCTTGTTGTTGTTGCAAATCTTGTTGTTGGGCTCATTTTTGTTGCAAATCTTATTATTCTTGCAATGCTATACTATATTGGCTCAAAAAAAAAATATTTTGTGGCATGTGAGGTTTATTTTGAGGGACCATGGTGTAAGTGAGTTGATTGTGGGGTGGTTGTTGTGTGACGATATTTTGAGGGATTTTTTGCAATATCATTCCTTATAAAATTTGAGATTGGGGTGGAGGAATGTAGGTTTGGGGTCTCATTTGATTTTACATAACTTGGGGGACCAAAGGTTGAGATGGTGCCACTTGGTGTTGTGATATTAAAGGAATGCTTTGGATTTGGATCAATTGATTAGATGGGTTCCCTTGATTGTTTGATGTTGAGGGTTCCCTTGTTGTGTTTGATTTTGGGCTAAGGTGTTACCTTGGTTGATGAGATTTAGGACCAATGGGTTTCCTTGATTGATGGGATTTGTGATAAATGGGTTTGCTATGTTTTGTGGGTTGGTTTGAGTGGATTGTGTAACCACTTTTTTTTATGTGTCAATTGTGAGGTTTGATGTTTGACCTTGTTGTTTTAAGGGTTGACCTTGGATGATGGTGTTCACTTGCCCTTGTTTCTCTTGGGTTACTTAGCTCACATGGATTTTTGTAATGTAAGGAACATTTTGGGTACTTGTGGTTGTGGAAGAATATGGTTGGGAACTAAATTTTGGTGTCCAATTTATGTTTTGGGGAAGGGTTGTGTTTTTTTTACCCAAAATTGTGTTGCTTCCTAGGTTGGGAGTGAGACAAAGGTTGGTTCCAAGTCAACTTACAAGACTAGTAGTTAACTGTTGACTTGGTACAAGTGATGAAGTTGGTTGAATTATAGATTGAGTCAAACCTTGTACCAAGGGTTGTGTAATGGAATATTAAGGAATATAAACCACATTTCGCAAGGGTTGTTCCCTAATTGTGTTCAAATAAAATGTTGAAGGGATTTTTGCCCCTTCTTTTGCTAAGGCTAGCATATATTGTGTGGGGTTCTTCTTCATCAAATTGTTGATATGGTACATTTTGGTATCTTTTTGTGCTTCAAAGAGTTCCTCTTCGGTGAGCGCATGTGGTTTATTTGTGACATCTTCTACTTCATACCCCATATCTAGCAGATTTGGTGGTGGTTGTTGTGATGGGGTTGAGTAGATCCTAGGATCAAATTCTTGTGGATTGGTATCACTCATGGTAGAATAATTTTTGTTCTTTTCCATATTTTTCTTGTATTGTGATCTTTTTGCTACCATAAATTATGGATGAATTATGGGAGAAGTATGTTGGTATTTATATTGTTGGAAATCTCTAGTTGATTCAAAATTTGATAAAAGTGATCCTCTAAGGTTTTTTGGACCAATGATGTGAATGGATGGTGAAAGGGGGGAGTGATATGGATGATGAACTTCTAAACTTTGGACTAAAGGTTTGATGTTTTATGTTTTGGATAAAGATGCTAATAAACTTGTGAATCTAAAGGTAAACTTGTGACCTTTAGGATAGACTTGTTCAAAATTATGATGGCTAAAATAACTAAATGTATGAAAAAGGATTCATTTACACACATATAGCTAAGATAGGGGATGGATTGATGATAACCTCAGTCTAGAATGTTGATGTGTCCAAATTTTCAAAGTTGTTTGTGAGGTGAGATGTCAAATGTTTTGAGATGGATGGGATGATTGATCCTAATATTTTGAACTTAAGAGGGACTTTGTTTTACAAGATAAATATAGTGAGAAAAATTATTTTCCCATGGAATTATAAACCTAAGAAATCAATGTTTGTTGGATAGTGGAATTTTGATACAATGTTTGGCAATACATTTTCATGTTTTCACTTTGTTGTTTGGAAGTCAAGGTTTTTGAAAATAAGACCAATGTGTGGTGTGTTAAATTGATTTAAACTTTGATTAGTGAGATTGATTTTACCACATTCAAATTTCTTGATTAATTTCAAACTAATTGTATATAACTAAGCAACGTTCTTTCCACAAAGCTTGAAATGTGAAAATTAGGATGCTAAAGCCATAGTCCCTTATGTTGAATTTGGAATAATATGAATTGAGATATAAACCCAAATATTATGAAGCCTCAAAGATATTTTAAAAAAAAAAAAATGATATCCTTAAGGACATGTACTAATATAGAGCTTTTGAAAGGTATTCACACTAACCAAAGGGTTTAAAATTTTGATGATAATTTTTAATGTTTTTTTTAGTTCTTTTTAAATAAAGAAAGGTGTCAAACTAACTCAAAAGGTTATGGAGATATTTGGAAAGTCTTCTTGCACAATACTTAATAGTTTGGCTCAACAAATCAGTCACTTTACGATCTAGAGGAATAGAGGTACATCACTTTTTAGTAGGATTACCTCACCCTTGAAGGAATGATGTAATATAAATTTATAGAGGGGTCAAATAGGCAATGCCAAGGAAATGTACCATCTTGACATGCCTAGCTTTGTACAAGAGAATTAAATCTTAAGCTTTATGCATCGACTATAAATTGTATGTGGCAAGTAACTTCTTAGATTGGTTCTATTCCAATGCACTACTTCAAAGGACATTTTGGAAAAATTGGTTGGCCTCTAGACAAGGTTTTTAGTGACACCGTGAAAACTGTGACACATAGTTCATGTGTAAGCCACTAAAGACTTTAGCCATTCCTACTTGACTCATTATGTTCAAATGAGGATGAGGCACAATATGCTATTCTTTCCCAAATATAAGGTACTTTATTTTGATTTTTCAAAAAAATTATAGCCTGCTAGTAGATGTGATTTTGAGGTTGCTTATATGAATTCTCCATTGCAAGATGTATCTCATTAGCAGACACTTATCTAATAAAGAAAAGAAAAATTATATTTCTCTTCACCCAAGATCACATGAAGTGAAAGGGGAGAGGATACGTAGCAATTTCTTGGGGTGACTCAATTTTTTTTGTAAACTTAGAGTGTTTCTCTTCACCCAAGAGTGCACGAAGCATGATGGGAGTGGATACGCACTAAAATTTCACACAAGCACAACAAGCATGCAATACACTCATTCTTTTTAAATCCTCAAAGGAAACTTGATGACTTCATTTTAATAGCACCAAACTAAAGTATGAATTTGTGTTGTTCAATTTTAAACATTTCAATGGTGAGGATGCATGGGTTCAATTTTAACCAGCTTTGAAAATTATAGCATTATAAATTTTAAACCCAATTGAAAGATAGTTGTCCTAAAGCATGAAATAAAGCAGAATATGATGGGTTATATCATCCCATAAGTGTTTTCAAACACTTTTACAATAAATATCAAGTGATACTTTGCTCCTTTACTTCAATATTTTTCTCTTCTCCAAATCTACAAAATGAGTTAGCCTTAGAGAAAAAAAAAAGTCACTAAATGATCAAAGAGTGGAGACATAAAAATATTAACTCTTTGTTTTACTTTGCAATAGTTATTATGTGCCACAAAATCATTCCTCTATCAAATATCAATAGTGCCACCATATTTCAATAGCGTGATCATTTTTCAAGAGCACCACTTTGGTGAATTTCAATAGCACCTCTTTGTTGAACTTGTAAGAAAACCATAATGGTCAATATCACCACAATATCAAAAGCTCACCTCTATCAGAAAAAACCACAATAAATTAATAAATAAAAAGTATTGCTATATAGTAAAAACATCATTGTACAACACAAGCATCACACTCGTAAATTGCAACAGGGTCACCCTACCTACAACCTACAAATCATAGGAAACTCAAGAAAAAATCATCCAATCTGGTTATTTCTTCCCTCCTTCTAGTGCTAAAATGTGAGCATAAGCATAACCTAAGCTAAACATGCTAGATCCAATAGATTTTAAGCAATATTTAACTAGGTAAGCTATATTCCCAATGAAATTCTTGAAAACAATGAACTTGAAGCCATTAAAACATAAATAAAAAATTAATGTATTATGGAAACCTATTCTAATGCCTAAAACCTCATCCCATTGGGGGATTGGTTTTGCATTGATGTGGAATGTTAGCCCTTTCCCAATCCCTTGATTGAAACAAGCTTTAAATAGATTCTATTGATGAATATTGATGAAAATGGATGTAAACTAAGCTAAAATGATGTTAAATGCTAAACATGGATGCAAATGGATGAAATTGAGTATTCAAATGTGAAACATAACTTTGCTAAAATGGTAGTGGATCCCTTTATCATATAAATGAGGAGTATTTATAGGAGAAAATGGTGAATCAATGGATGAGAAGTAATGAGAGGTGAAGGAATTGAACAAGGATTCTCATCAATGGATGAGAATGCACATTGACAAAGATCAAGGATCTAATCAATGGATCTCATTGATTCAAATAAGCACAATTCCTAAAAATAGGAAGTTGATAGGAAATTTGCTGCAAGATATTCCCATTCAAATGGAGGAATATTCCAGGGGAATATTCCCTTGCATGTGGGAGGGAAAGGTTAATTATCCATTTAGATAATTAAAGGATTTTTTTAATTGTGAAAGATGAGTGAAATTATGATTCTCATTAAATAATTAACTTATTTAATGAAAGGGGATTAAATGACATTTAATTGAATGATTAAGATTATTTAATTAAATGAGAGGACATAAGAAATTTAATTAAATAATTTGCATTACCTAATTAAATGAGATAGAAATTAGCATGAAAAGGGATGAATTAGCCAAATAATATTGATCATTTTATTAATAGATGAAAGGCATAGATTTAATTAAATAATGAATATTATTTAATTAAATGGTTGAAAAGAGCTGATTCAAGATGTAATGGTTTTAGTAATCAAATTCAGATGTGCAATATCAATCAAGACAATTTTAAATGTCTATAGATACACCATAATTTCATCTCCAAAACCAAACTCTTTATGTCTCCTTTTCTCATCCACCTTCTCCTTATACTTACTATTCACATCTTTCAAGTGCTTCTAGACTTAATTATGCAATGTTTCCATGAATCCTACAAAATCTTCTCCTTCTATACTCCTCTTGTTCTTCATACTAATGTATCTTAGCTCTGCAACTCCTTTGGGATGTGTTCCCATCAAATTCTCAAATTTTTTCTTTCATTTACTTTGATTTATTGAATTATTGTACGCAATTTTTTCTTGTGGTAGAGCTATGTCCTTGAAACATAAGTCAACAACATGCACAACAACATTAGTCTTCTTGCAACGAATAAAATGTGTCATTTTGGAAAATCTGCCCACTAATACCATTATAAAATTATGTCCTCTCTGTGTTCTTTGTAATCCCAATATGAAATCCATGCTTATATCTTCATAAGGTTTCTTTGGTAATATCAAAGATTTATACAATCTAGTATTCTGACTACTCCCTTTTTCTATCTAATAAATTTTACAACTTTGAAAATAATTCCTAACATCCTTATATAATGTGGCCAAAAATAGTATTCATTCACCAAAGCTGCTATCTTATCCACTCTAAAATTTCCTACTAGTCCTCCACTTTGCTTCTCCTTAATCAACTTCTCCCTCATTTAACTCCTTGGAATACACAACTGATTTCATTTGAACAACATGCCTTCCTAAATGAAACAATCCAACCATCAGATCCAGTCTATCACTACTAATTCCTTACATTATTTTCAAGCTTCATCAAAATTTGGACCATCCTCATACATGTGCTTCAATTCTTCAAAACCTAGTACTTCTATTCTCATCTTTCTCAACAAATTCCTTCTGATGCTCAATGCACCTGCAACTTTGTTTGACTTGCCACTCCTATTCTTCAACACAAAGGTATAACTCTTCAAGAACTCAAACCACCTCATATGTATCTTATTCAACTTCCCTTGACTCTTCAGATACTGCAAGGCTTGATGATCAATGTACACTATAAACTCCTTAGGAAACAAGTAATGTATCCTCTTCTTCAGGGCTTGAACTATGACATATAATTCTTGATCATAAACTGAATATATTCTTATTGCATCATTCAAATTCTTGTTGAAATAATCTATAGGTCTTCTTATTGGTAGATGGTTAGTTCTCCCCTTGAGATTTGCGACATGGACTAACCACTTCCCATAGATCCGTTAACTCTGGTAGTTGTATTGGGAATTAATAGGTCGATATTTGGGTGCAACGACAACTATGGGGCCAAGAACTAGCATTAGACCCAAAGGTGTCAGGTTTGAATCCCCTTGAGTAACACTGAGGGGGAGTTTGTTGGTAGATGGTCAGATCTCCGCTTGGGATTCACAACATGGACTAACTAAAGCTTCTGATAAATTTTTGGTAGAAAATTGCTAATCCATGGAATGATCTTACTTCTCTAATATTCACCAGTGTAGGCCAATCAACAATTTCTCTAACCTTATTAGGCTCCATCTTCAATCCTTCAACATAAATTAAAAACCCCAAATATTCCAACTATGTCTTCATAAAACTACACTTCTTGAAATTAATCAAAAAATTCTCTTCTCTCAACCTCTATAGTACTTGTTTGATTTGCCACAAATGTTCTCCATTCTTACTGAAAATTAGAATGTCATCCAAGTAAACAATGACAAACTTACCCAATAATTTCTTCAATATTTCATTCATCAATCTCATGAAAGTTCTCAGTGCATTGGTCAATCCAAAAGGAATTACTAAAAACTCATGCAACCCTTCATTAGTCTTAAATGCAGTCTTCCTCTCATCTCCTTCTTTGATCTTGATTTGATGATAGCCACTCTGTAGGTCAATCTTTATGAAATACTTAGCTACACTCAAACAATCCATAATATCATCAATCCTTGGAAATGGGAATCTATACTTGGCAGTGATACTATTTATTGCTCTTGAATCTATACACATTCTCCACTCTCCATATTTATTTGGTGAAAGTACAGTAGGTACCACACATGGGCTTAAACTTTCTCTAATCAATCCTTTCTTCAACAACTCTTGTATCTTTCGTTTCAATTATAAATTCTCTATCCGTGTCATTCTATGTGCTACCTTGTTTGGAAAACTTGATCATAGTATTAAATCTATATGATGGTTGATACTCTGGACTAGTGGAAACCTATCTGGTACATTCTCTAACATAAGGTCTTTATACTCTGCTAATAGTTCTTCTACCTCCTCATTATTTTTGGTAGGGTTCTCTATGTCTGGTTAATCCCATTCTTTGGAATTAATGAAAAATACATATTTTTATGCCTCAATCCATCCAAAAATTTCCTTTCATCTACCAAACATTGTTTGGCAGTGCTACAAACTTCACTTTTGTTCTCTTCCTACAAAGGTATCAACTTAATCCTCTTTCCTTTTGAAGTCACATTATTTGTGTTCCTTCTTCCATAATGAATAGATTTCTTATCACATTTCCATGGTCTTCCTAATAGTAAATGGCATGCATCCATAGGCATAATATCATACAATACTTCTTCCTTATATGATTATATATGAAATTTCACCAAATATTGTTCATTTACCAGTATCTTACGCTCATCTTGAACCCATACTATTAGGATATAGGGCTTTGGATGTTTCAATCTTTCCAAATTCAACTTGGTTACCATCCGCTCCATAACTAGATTATCATTTCTACCGCTATCAATGATAACTTTGCATACCTTTCTTGTTACACCCTAATTGTGTAGTTACTGTTTACTATTACTATGTAGGGTAAAATGTGAATGTAATGTGAATTCAGTGGATGAATAAATTGTGTGTGCACTTGTTATCACTTCTTTATGAATAAATTCCATCTCATTTAATGTTAGATGAAGGAATGTATTTATGTGGTTAGATGAGTATTATGTTGATATCCTAACTTTGGAAATTTAATGAGTGTACTACATATTTTGTGAATAGATAACTATCGTGTGCAAGTGTTAGTGATTTAAGGTATATTTTGATTTCTCCAAGAAGAGGGGAAGTATCACTCATGGGAGGGTCTTGATCAGGTAACCAGTATCGTAACCTATCCGAGTTTACACCCACCACAGTAGAACAATTGAGTTGGGTTATCATGAGGCAAATACGTAAGTTATCCTTAGCATAATGTGTCTACATTAGTAAGGGTCTTGATTACTACTAAATGCATGCCTAGTTGATGATTATTTGTTTGAGCTTGTGAGTCCTACCTTATCCTATTGTGCTTGTTTGTGTGTTTGAATGAGTGGTTTGATATATGCATAAATATACACATGTCAACATACGAGTATGATGACATATGTATAGATATGCATATATGTTTATAAGAAAGTGATATGATTTTATAGTCGCATAGGTCATGATCATTCGAATATTTAATGGATCATTTCATTGGTTGTGATGATGGATAATATAAATATATATTTGTATATATATAAATACACACATAATCTTGAAATTATAATAGAGGGGTGTATACATATATATATATTGATATATAATATATATTATTATCATTAGACTATTGACTTGTTCATATTCGTCTTTATGTCGAATGTAATCTTATTTGATTTAAATTTGAGAGAATATACTTAGATATGTATGTGTATGTATAAGAGTATAAGTGTATGTAATAATACATGTATATGTGCTTAATGGTATGATTGAACATACATTTATATATTCAATGATATATAATAATACTATCTTGCCTATATATGAGAAAGTATATATATGTGCCGACATTATTTTGTGTATATATATGAGAATACATATATGTTGATGCACCCATGAGCCTGTGCTACAAGCCAAAATGACCAAACAATTAGAAGCAACCAAAAAGAAGCTATTTCACCATTGATGTGAATGAGATGATTTGAAATGTACAAAGGGCCTTATATAAATAAGCAGGGAAGAAGGCAAGAAACATGTGGAAAGAACTGGAGAAAAGATCATGGGTAACATGCCACAACAGGTGACTACCCAAAATGAATGCTCCAAACCAAGAAAAATAAATGCACACCGATGGTTATAAATGTCAAGTTGGACTTAAGAAGATGCATGGTAAAAACGTGCATGCTAACACCCCCCCTTAAGTGCAACTTAAGGAGAAATGAAAATACAATATGCAATATGCAATATGCAATATGAGATGCATTATGGGTCCTAGAAAAAAACCTTGTGGGTACCCATGTACAACTATAATGCAGTGAAATGAAAATTTCTCACAACCGGAGAAACAGAGAAAAACCCTATGGGAGAAAACTCCTCTCCAAAAGAGAGAACAAAATAAAAGTGTAATATAAAAGTGAAAGGAAGGGGGAATCCTTAAGACCCCCCAAGGAAAAATTCCTTCACCCCTAACATCGATCACAACTGAAGATAGCGAGGAGATGCCAAAGGTTTAGTGAAGATGTCTGCAACCTGCTGCTCTGTAGGCAAATAATCCAAAACAAGAACACCATCCTGAATGAGTTGCCAAATGAAGTGCATGTGGATCTCAATATGCTTAGTACATTGATGCTCCACGAGGTTGCGAGAAATATGTATGGCACTTTGGTTATCACACCAAATAATAGTGGGATGATTAATAGGAAACCCAAACTCAACCATTAATTGTCGAAGCCAAACAACCTCTTGACTAGCCAAGACAATGCCTCAATACTCAGCCTAAGTTGATGATAATGCAATAGCAGTTTGCTTCTTGCAAGACCAAACAACCAGACTAGAACCAAGACAAAAGACAAATCCAGAAGTAGACTTTCGATCATCAACATCACCAACCCAATCTGAGTCGATGAAGCCCACAATCTCAAGAGCACCTGATGTGTAGTGAATGCCAAATTGTGTAGTGCCTTGAAGGTATTGTAAGATACACTTGGCTGCCTTCTAATGAATCTCATGAGGATCTTGAGAGAAATGGGAGACAAGACCAACTACAAAGGAAATATCAGGATGACTATGTGTTAAGTATAAAAGGCTGCCAACCAACTCCCGATACAAAGTAGCATCAAGGGATGGAGTAGTGCAACTAGTGAACAAAATAACACCGGACTGAAAAGGAGTAGGGGCTGGCTTGCAATCAACCATCCCAAACCTTTGAAGAAAATCAAGAGCATACTTTTGTTGAAAGATAGAAATATCGGCAGAAGATTGATGGATTTGAAGACCAAGGAAGTAATGCAACAAGCCAAGATTTATCATATAAAAATGCTCCATTAAAGCTTGCTTAGTATCCTCTATCATGGTAAGAGAACATCCTATGAGAATCAAGTCATCCACATAAAGAACAATAATGAGAACATCCCCCCCATGCCTCTGAATGTAAACTATAGGATCAAAGTGACATCTAGTGAATCCAGAAGCAAGCAAGGAACTATCCATCTTTTCATACCAAGCTCTAGGAGCCTATTTGAGACCATATAATAAACATCGGAGCCTAAAAAGAAGTGAAGGGTCTTGCATGAAGCCAAGTGGCTGATCCATATAGATCTCCTCCTGAAGATCACCATGCAAGAAAGCACTCTTCACATCCATCTGATACACTGACCAACCTTGAGATGCAACAATAGAAAGCACAAGGCATATGGAATCCATCTTTGTGACATGAGAAAAAGTCTTAGAATAGTCAATACCCTCAACCTAAGAAAATCCCTTAGCCACTAGATGAGCCTTATACTTATCAATAGAACCATCAGCGTAAAACTTGGTATGAAACACCCACTTGCACCGAACCAAATTTTTTCCCTTAGGAAGAAGAACCAAATCCCGAGTATGATTCTTCATCAAGGAGGAATACTCCTCTAGCATAGCACTATCCCAATCCAAAATACCCGAAGCATCCAAAAATTTCTAAGGATCAGTAGAAACTACATGACTCAAAAGACTGATACCGAAAGGGCGAGAACGAGTGTAGTGTGTAGCTGTGGGATCACCTACAAGAGAGCCAACATCCTGAAGAAGTGTACAAGCCCATAAATGTCGATGGGGTGCAGGTGGAGGAGAAGGAGAAGATGGAGTAATATCAACAACCAGATCTAGACCACTGTCGGGAACAACATCATCATTTGGAAGCACAACATCCTCTAATGAAGAACTAGGAAGAAGAGAGGGAGAGGCGTGTGATGCAGAATCTTGCAGAGTGAAAGACTCATCAAATTGAACATCACAATGAAAATGAAACTCTTGAGTGACAGGATCAAACAACCGATAACCATGCACATCCTCACAATAGCCAACAAAAATGAGTCGTTGACTTTTCTTCTCTAGTGCCTTATGCCTACCATCCGGAATGAATGTCCATGCATCACTCCCAAAAACTATAAAGTAGGAAACCTTGGGTTGACATGAGACCAAGCCTCCTCTGGAGTCATATTTTGCACTTCCTTATGGGGCATACAGTTCTTAATGTAGTTGGCACAATTGACAACCTCTGCCCAAAAGACAGGAGCCATGGATCTAGACTGTAGCATACAATTGGCCATCTCCTGTAAAGTTCTATTCTTTCGCTCAGCTACACCATTCTGTTGAGGAGTGTATGGCACTGTGTGTTGATGAAGAATGCCCTTAGCATGACAACATTCCTGAAATGCATGATTGACATACTCACCCCCATTATCTATGCAAATCTTCTAAAGGGATTGTCCTGACTTCTTTTCCATGAATGCAAGGAAGGACATGAAATGGTGAAGAACCTCATCCTTATAATTTAAAAAATACACCCAATTACACCTATAAAAATCATCAATGAAGGTGATCACATATTTGGCCCCTGAAAATGAACTAGTGGGGAAGGACATGAGGTCACTATGCACCAACTCAAGGGGTGTCGAAGCACGTGTGGCCATACCCTTCGAAAAAGAATCATGATGATGCTTGCCAAGCACACAACCTTGAAAAACTCCATCGAAACAAGAGATTTCAGGTAGAACAATTACCAAATTTTGTGTGCTCATATGTTGAAGATATCTATAATTTAGGTGCCCAAATCGTTCATGCCAAATATTGCTCATAGAATCTGCATGAGCAATAAGGGATGATCCCAATGAAGACTCAAACCCATCAAACCTATACAAATGGTTTGCATGGTCAACTGTGCCTATAGCAATGACTTTCTTAGGATCTTGCATCTCTTTAATGGTCACATCAATAGGAGAGAACTCAAATAGCCTTCCATTACCATGATTACAAATCTAATAGACAAAGAGCAGATTTTATGAAATATCAGGAACAAGAAGAACATCATCAATTCTACCATCTTGCATATGAACTGAGCCTATCCCCAAAACTGGAATTTGAGAAGAGTTCCCAACAACAATATATGAAGTATGACTATCGAAAAGAGAATTAAGAAGATCAACAATATGAGTCATGTGATGATAAGCACCAGAATCAAGAATCCAATTGGAACTAGTAGAGGAAAAATTCATAGCTGAGAGAGCTTGCCCTTTTCCCAAGGGAGAAGACCTGGGCATGGCAAGATTATGCTTCCTCATAGCTTCCTCTAATGCTACCAGCCTCACAAAACAATGTGCATCATTATGCCCTAATTTTCCACAAAAGGAACAGTTCTCCTTCTTCTTCTTAGATGTCGAAGATGACTCTTTTGAGTTAGAAGGAGGAGGTGGTGGAGGATTATCCTTCTGATCAATCTTTTCTTAGGCTTGGAGGTAGGCTCACCACCTGAAGATAAATCTATTTCAAACTTCTTCTTATTCTTACCCTTTCCCTTGGAAGATTGAGCCATTAAAGCATGACTCTTAGGAAGAGCATCCATCTGAATCAACTTGGCCTGCTCCCTCGTCAAGCGATCACAAAACTCCTCAAAAGAAGGCATCTTATGATCGTCCCCCATAGCATCCATAGTAGAATAGAAGGTAGAAGCAAATACTTGAAAAGGACCTCTTAGCTTAGAGATGATCAAGAAAATACACTCCTTATCTTCTTTGGCATGACCACATCCTTTTAATTGAGATAAAATCAACTTGAATTGTGCAAGGAAATCCTAAATAGAGGGAAAAGCATCTGGACAGAGAGAAGTGAGATCGGCTTCAAGCTACAAGATCCTAAACTAATTGACCTTACCATACAACTTGGAAAGCTTATCCCACACCTCTTTAGGTGTTTTACACTCAACAATATGAAACAACAAATTATCAGACACATGAAGACCTATGAGTCCTTTAGCCTCATCCATTTTGTTTCTATGAAAAAATTGCTCAAATGTTTTAGTGAATTCGGGTTGGTCGACATCCAATAGTTGCCATAGAACCCGAGATTGCAATAATTGTGACATCTTGAGCTTCCATGTGTGATAGTTTTATGGAGTGATCAAATCAATCCTAGAGTCTGACATGATATACAAGGGCACACAAAGGACTAAAAAGACAAGAACACCCCCCCTCCAAAAATAATATGTTCAAATTGATTTTACAATTTACAAGCACCAAATTTTCCAAGAGATACAATAGTAACAACTTGCAACTTCAAGCTAGTACAAAAAGGCATAAAATGACATAATTTCTAGAAAACACCTCATCCATAGTGAAGATCATTGAAGCAGCTTTCCGACGGTAACTTGTGTGCTGAAAACAGACTCAATTTGCAAAAATTGCACAAATTTGAAAAAAATGCCTATTTTAGGCTCTTTGTGGCAATAGCTCTTGGACCCTCCATATAACCATTAAAGTATCCCAGCAGCTAAAATGGGTATCCCCTTATGGCCTTGCGAGCACAAGTAATTCCAAATACCAATTATAAGGCACCAATTAACCATGAGGACTCTCATAGAACGAGCTAGGCCAAGACATCGACAAACAAAAAGTCTAAGCTTGATCTAGTCCATAGGGGCGCACACACTTCTCAAAACACCTCCACACAAGCTTTACCTCACTCAGATCAGTAGGTAAAGGAGTATATAAATAGAGAAAAAATCTTACAGATATCGAATGTGGGACTAAAGTCCCTACTCACGCCCAAGCTAGCGCACTATGAGCTCGCGCACAACAAACCCCTGTTGCCAAAGATTTGAGAGAGGCTCGAGCTAGAAATGTTCAGGGAAATCAAGTGAAGAACGCCGAAAATTGAGAAGAACGCCCACCATAGAAACAAGGGTTGAAATCAGTAAAAAATGCCGATTGATAGAAAAGGCTCATAGAAGCCCATGACCAATCAACTGACAAAGACCAGCAATAGGATCACCCTCTAATTTGACTGCAGGATATATGCTTACGAGATTTCACCCTGGAATCAACCACCAGATAAATATAGGGATCAGATGAATTGTGTAGGCTGATGAACAAAGAAAAACACGTACTCTGATTGCAAACAGAGGACGTCGATGGGGTTGCAACTGGGACAGTGATAGAGCTGCAACGGGGACACCGATTTGATGTTGAAAGTCAGGTATAAGAACTTGGACTGACAGAAATAAAAGACCGACAGTGAAGAATGGTGAGGTAGAAATAAACACCAATTAAAAAAAATGTGCTTGATCAACAAATGGGCTGCCTTGGAGGACAAAATGAAAATGGAAAAATAATCGTTGAACAAACATCCTCACAAGAAAGAGTATGGACCTCAGACCTGGTGAAAACTCAATGGGCAGAAAGGGCTACAGTCACAGTAGCTCTGATACCATGTTGATGCACCCAGGATCCTGTGTTGCAAGCCAAAATGACCAAACAATGAGAAGCAACCAAAAGGAAGCTATTTCACCATTGATGTGAATGAGATGATCTGAAATGTACAAAGGGCCCTATATAAATAAGCAGGGAAGAAGGCAAGAAACATGTGGAAAGAACTAGAGAAAAGATCATGGGTAACATGCCACAACAGGTGACTGCCCAAAATGAATGCTCTAGACCAAGAAAAATAAATGCACACCTACGGTTATAAATGTCAAGTTGGACTTAAGAAGATGCATGGTAAAAACGTGCATGCTAACAATATATATACACACATAAGTGTAATGCTTATATAAAGGTTTTTATGTATATATTTATATATATAATATGTATTATGCATATATATATTTCTAAATGATTGTCTTATATATTTGTAAATACATATAATTTAATAGAACAAATATTTTGAAGTGGGACTAAACACTTGATATGGTGCTAGCTTTTAAGAGAGGCAATGCATGTGTCTATATAAACATGTTAAACTCTATACCTTGAGAAAGTAACCAGCACTAAGAGGTGAACAAAGGTGCAGCCATATAAGAAAGTATAGCTTAATAAAATCCATCAATGATTGAATAAGAGAACATATAAATGGCATCATTGTTTGTACTTATGTCTAAAAGTATAGAGGTTGAGTTTAATGGGTGATTGAATTTTAGTAAAAAGAAAATTATACACAAGTACGGTGCAACAATGAAACACATCTACCAAGTGGATATAAGTTGATGTGGGCAGGCATTGACGTCTGCTATCTTATGAGTATGGACACTACATATAGTAATACCAAATTCGTCTAAAATGATTGAGACCAATATAGAGGCTAAACTATAGTTGATGGCTTTAGAGTTGATTTACTTGGGTGAATTAAATAGCTTGAATATAGAAATGAATATGACTATATTCATAGGCTGAAACTCATGTCTTTGCTGTCATATTTTATTTGTAAAATTATTTATCAATTAAGTTGATGCTGAAAGAGTTGATGCCTTCTAACGTCTTTGACTTGGTCAAATAAAAAACCACAATTTCCTATGTGTGAGGAACAACTGTTGATTGCTTTGACTAATCAATGAATTTGTCAATAACAAATGTGTTTATGAATCTATACTCAACAAATAATAAGTCGATACAATTTGGGGTGACAAGCTTTGGTCATTGACTGATTCTCTTCTTTGCTAAATCATGCCACCTTTGAGTCTATCTGTCTTGAAATTCTATAGGTGTATTTCAATCACATGGAAGTTGATTTATTCTTCATTTTGCTATCAAATAGAGGGTTGATCTATTGGTAGACAAGTTGAGTGTTTAATTACTTGTTTGACACCTTTCTATTGCATGATAGTGGTGTTATTTTGCATGTTTGTTGATGTCTCTTTCATGCCTAAACTATAGGAATTGTGGTTTCTTTCTTACAATATAAATAGAAGCAAGAGTTCTTGAATTGGGATGCCATATTCTCTCTCTTTTTGTGAGTTATATCTTGAAGCATTATATATGTTTTAAGTGAGAAATTATATCTATAATTTCCTATCTAATTTAGTGAGAGATTTAAGAGAATTCTATTTATCTATTGAGAGGAAGTAAATACCAACTTGGGAGATAATAGGTTGTGAGTCTTGAATAGAAGGAGTTGTGACTACATAAAATCAATTTGGAAAGCTATATAATAGGAATGAGGATATTCTTCTCTATATTCTTACTTTGACTGCTCTATGACTTGATTGTTTGAGTTAGTCATGTTAGTACATTAAAATCATGTTTACTTTGAAAGAATAGTAGAAGTTAAATGTTGTTTGTAAATAGTCCATGATAGGAGAGACTGTTTGACATAGGTATTTAACTATACTATATATGTTTGAACATGGGTTGCTCGTAGCTAGTTATTTGATTATAATAGCAGGTTAATCCTAGATTGAGAGGTTTAAGTGAAACCTAGTGAGTTAGAGCTACTACTTGATAAGTGTCAATGTAAATTTAAATAAAAAGTTATTATATTGATAAGGGTAGTTGGATAGCTTAAACCCTCTTAGTCAAAGAGGTGATACTCTTGAATGGAGTCCTCTAATATTATGATAACTCTTCAATTAAGTCCATGCACTGTGTTTGTGTTTACTCCACGATAGGAGGAATGTTTGGCATAGGTATTAATATTATACTAGATATGATTGGACATGAGTAAGAAAGATTGTTTTTCATGGGTATTGTTGTTATACTAGATATGACCAAACATAGACAAGCTGAAGGAAAACTCATAGCTAGATAAAAAAATTATGCTAAATGGCTAGTAGGTTACTCCTAGGAATTTCACCCAGTGAAAGGAGACAAATAGTACTTTATTTTTTGAGTTGTGTTTCCTTAGGTTTTCAAAGAGATAGTTTATCCTAGGGAGTATCTTTCCTAGGGAGAGGGATTGCCTAAGCATAGATATAATGGCCTCAAGTCAAAATGAGCTTGCCATAGTATAGGTGAATGGTAGACAATCACTCGAAGTATAGGGCGAGAATACTTTGGCCAAAGTAGTGGGGATGTACGATTACTCCACTAGGAATAGTGTGTAAGTCGAGACTCCACTATCAATTCACTGTGTCTACTAAAATTCTTGAGGGATACCAAGTGTAGGTTATAAACCCTAGTCATGTCTAATACAACACTAATCTTAGAGTGGTATGTCGTATAAGGTTACCCAAAAAATACCTTTGCTGAAAGGTAGGGCCATCTATCATTGATAGATGTGTGGGGGACCACATATGTGGTTGGTGGAAAAGTGCTTGAGTGATGCTTCTCCTCAACAGGTGACATAAAACCAAGCTTTTGAAGGGAAGATTCTTGGACCATCTATATCTTATGCTACGAATCTCGATGGAGTTGGTTTTGTAATGAGAACATTCTTGGAATATTATCATTATCATATTGGAATGTAATCACTATTGAATGTTGTATGAAATATTTGTTTAATATGAAATCTATGTATTTGGAATATTTTTATAATTAATTTGGATTGCAATGATAAATGGGAATGGTTCTATTTCAGTTAAACATGTAATTTACATTATTGGAGGAAAAACAATTCTTGCTATGTCATGGTGTCATGTTTTATTCACTTGAGGTGAAAAAATTAGAAATGTTACTATGAAGAACACCGGGGTTGTTACATGTGGTATCAAAGAAGTTAGGTTCAACACTAAAACCTATGATCCCATTATGTAAATGTTACGTAAACCCTATCAGAAGATAATGGGTGAAATGTTCTTATGCTAAGATGGCAAGAGAGAAGAGAATGGAGAAATTAATGGAATATGAGATTCCTAGAAACTTGTCTAAAGTTTGGGACTAGTTAAGAGTCATCCCTAGAGTGGAAACTCCGAAACCAACATATTATGATTATATTCCCTTCGATTGCAGAAGATTACGCAATCAGGTTATGTAGGAAGGTTAGAAAGAATAAGCTTAATATATACCTTTATCTTATGAAATAGATATAGAACTCTGAGGGATAGAGAGGATTGAGGGTTTAGCCCTTATTGATAGTAACCTATAGACAAAGAGTCAAGGATTCTTGGATTTAGGAAGAATACTAGGAATCCATGAGTATGCATTGTTGGCATAATATGGAATGAAGTAGAAAGTGAACGTAGAAAGTATCCAAGAGGTTGGAGAACGCTTGACTTGAGTCTAATTTTTTTGCAAGGCTAGGAACTTGTAAGAAAAGATATAGTACTT
>CM021102.1:236491831-236742083 GCA_007115665.2 Sequoiadendron giganteum | reverse complement strand
TCTAGGAACCAACATGATTGAATGAGGGTTAATACTTGAAATTAGTACCAATACTTATTGGGAAAATTAGATGAAGTTGAAATATTGATTACATCTTTGAAAATAATCCAAGGATGGAAGAAATCCACGCTATAGATTTCCTGAGATAAATGGGATTTATCTCTGCAAAACCCCTAACCATTATTACTTGGGAAATAAATGTGGAAAGAGACAACAAAATAGGTTTAACATAATCAAAGAATAGACTATTATGGATGTAAAAGAGCCTATGTACCCAAAATTTTGGAAAATTAAGGGATGAAATGAGAAATTTTATGTTAGTGGAGGGACATTAGGATGACAGAGTTATTTGTCAAGTAAGGAACCACTAAAAACTTGGAAAAGATGGAGTAAGATGTTGCTAAGTATAAAACAAAAATATGTCTAGTGTGCTAGAAAATGAAGACTAGATGCCATCATTAGGTAGGACATGAGTACTCTCTTGAGAATCCAAACGGGTAGTGGTAGAATGCAAGAAAATTTAAACCTATCTAAGTCAGTGGAACTGACATAATATTGTGGTGGACAAAATCACTAAGGTAACCGATGTGGTTGGAAACCTAACTTTTAGGATTTTGGACCTAAATAATATATTGGGTGAGGTAGTTGCTTAGGATTCCTGAGAAGGTTGTCTTAGTTGTGAACAAGAAAATAATGATATGGTTGTGTGTACCATGATCATACTATGAACATTCAAGTGAATGAATGTGCAATATATTATTGTAGTCAAACAAGCAAAAGAGGAAAACCAAATCTTGAATGATTGTTGAGTACTTACAAACTTCTAACATTGGGTTTGATCTGTTATATGGAAAGGAAGGTTGAAGACTCTATTAAGCTGATATAGGCTAGAGAATAGGGTTAACCTTGGACTCGATAACTTGTCAAAAAGGAGTAATAGATCAAAGAGATCAATGAATCTTTTTTTATACAAATCTTAAGTATGAAGTAGTATTGGAAATGACAGATGTCCAAGAGAAAAGTTGTGCTCAAGACAGACAAGTGATCAACAACATTACTTTTGGTTGAAGTAAATAAGTGTGTAACTTATGGATGATCTTATCTTTTAGTTGTCTAAGTTATAAATACCAAAGGGAAGGATGGGACCTACGGTGTAGTGCACAATGCATCATTATTATTTTCTATATGGATTATACTAAGGGTAAATTTGTGAGCCAATAAGAACGTGCTTTCTAGTCACAATAGAATAGGTGTCATATTTTGTTCAAATATTATTGTACATGGGATGTACATAAGAGATATTGTGAATACAAAACGTAAGCTCTTTGAGAGAGTGAGTATGTGTGATACATACCAGTTTTCCCTATTTGATTGCAAGGACATTTGTTGCAAAGTCTAGAGGCGACAAGGTTGCAAGGAGTGATGCTACATAGGATGAATGTTTATAAATCTTATGTATTTTGAGAATGGTAAGTAAAATGTTATTTAAATTTATCTGTATGTTAAAGTATTATAAATCATCAGGGATGATGACTCACAAGGAGGGAAGTATGTTACACCCCAATTGTGTAGTTATTATTTACTATTACTATGTAGGGTAAAATGTGAATGTAATTTTAATTCAGTGGATGAATAAATTGTGTGTGCACTTTGTTATCACTGCTTTATGACGACATGTCATCTCATTTAATGTTAGATGAATGAATGAATTTATGTGGTTAGATGAATATTGTGTTGATATCCTAACTTTGGAAATGTAATGAGTGTATTACATATTTTGTGAACAACTAACTATCATGTGCAAGTGTTAGTGATTGTAGGTATATGTTCATTTCTCTAGGCGGAGGGGAAGTATCACTCAAGAGAGGGTCTTGGTCGAGTGACCAATATTGTAACCTATCTGATTTTACAAACACCACAATAGAAAAATTGAGTTGGGTTATCATGTGGGAAATAGGTAAGTCATCCTTAGCATAATGTGTATACATTAGTAATGGTCTTGATTACTACTGAATGTGTGCCTAGTTGATGATTATTTGTTTGAGCTTGTGATTCCTTCCTTATCCTACTATGCTTGTTTATGTGGTTGAATGAGTGTTTGGATATATGCATAAATATACATATGTCAACATACAAGTATGATGACATATGTATAGATATGCATATATGTTTATAAGCAAGTGATATGATTTCATAGTCTTATAGGTCATGATCATTCGAATATTGAATGGATCATTTGATTGGTCATGATGATGGATAATATAAATATGTAGTTGTATATATATATAAATACACACGTAAGTGTAAAATGCTTAATAGAGGGGTGTGCATACATATAGATATATAGATATATAATATATATTATTATCATACGACTATTGACTTGTTCATATTTATCTTTATGTTGAATTTAATCTTATTTGATTTACATTTGAGAGAATATGCTTAGATGTGTATATGTACGTATAAGAGTATAAGTGTATGTAAGAATACATGTATATGTCATTAATGGTATGATTGAACATACATATATATATTCTATGATATATATAATAATACTATCTTCCCTATATATGTGAAAGTATATATATATGCTAACATTATTTTATGTATATATATGAGAATACATATATATGTATATATATATATATACGTAAGTGTAATGCTTATATAGAGGTGTGTATATATTTATATATATAATATGTATTATGCATATATATATTTCTAAATGCTTGATATGGTGTTTCGTTTTAAGAGAGACAATGTATCTTTTTATATAAATATGTTGAGTGCTATACCTTGAGAAAGTGACCAGCGCTAAGAGGTGAACAAAGGTGCAACCATATAAGAAATTATAGCTTAATAAAAGCCATCACTGATCGAATAGGAGAACATATAAATGACATCACTATTTTTACTTCTCTATGAAAGTATAGAGGTCGAGTTTAATGGGTAATTGGATTTTAGTAAAAAGTGAACCATACACAAGTATGATGCAACAATGAAACACATCTATCAAGTGGATATAAGTTGATGTGGGAATATATTAAGGTCTTCTATCTTATGAGTATGGATGTTGCATATAGTAATACCAAATGTGTCTAAAATGATAGAGACCAATATAGAGGTTAAACTATAGTCGATGGATTTAGAGCCGATTTACTTGGGTGATTTAAATAGCTTCAATCTAGAAATGAATATGACTGTATTCATAGGCCAAACTTCATGTCTTTGTTGTCATATTTTCTAAAAAATGCTTTATCAATTAATTCAATGTTGAAAGAGTCGATGCCTTGTAATGTATTTGACTTGGTCAAATAATAAACCATGATTTGTTGTGTGTGAGGAACAATTGTTGATTTCTCTAAATCATCAATGACTTTATCAATAAAAAATTACATTATGAATCTATACTCAACAAAGAATAATTCGATATAATTTGGCGTGACAATATTTGGTCATTGGTTGATTCTCTTCTTTGCTAAATCATGCCACCTTTGAGTCTATCTATCTTGAAATTCTATAGGTGTATTTTAGTCACATGTAAGTCAATTTATTCTTCATTTTCCTTTCAAATAGACGGTAGATTTTTTGGTAGACAAGTTGAGTTTTTACTTACTTTTTTTACACCTTTCTATTGAGTGATAGTGGTGTCAATTTGCATTTTTTTTGATGTCTCTTTCATGCCTAAACTATAGGAATTTTGGTTGCTTGCTTGTTATATAAATAGCATCAAGAGTTCTTGAATTGGGATGCCACATTCTCTCTCTTTTTGTGAGTTATTTCTTGAAGCATCATATCTGTTTTAAGTGAGCAATTATATCTACAATTTCCTATCCAAGTTAGTGAGAAATTTAAGAGAATTATATTTATCTATTAAGAGGAAGCAAATACAAACTTGTGAGATAAGAGGTTGTGAGTCTTGAATAGAAGGATTTTTTGTTCTAAGGGTGTTTTGACTACAACAAACCAATTTGGAAAGCTATATAACAGGCATGAGGATATTATTCTCTATATTCTTACTTTGATTGCTCTATGACTTGATTGTTTGAGTTAGTCATGCTAGTATATTGAAATCATGTTTACTTTGAAAGATGTTGGTGTTTCAAATCGTACGTTTGGAATGTAGTTTGAAAATGGACAGCTATGTGCAGTAACCTGCTCTTCAAATTCAGAGGGGAAGCTCCCTCTTTTGTTGAGTTTGCTAAAATAAAGTAAACTAAAGATAATTTACCTATCATTTTATTTCAGCTACAAGAACACAAGGTTATAGAACTCTCGACGTTACAACTGAGGTTTTATTTTTAATAGAAACTATCAACTACAACTAACTTATGCTAAAGACGTTTCTAACTTCTCGAGTAAACTCAAAGCAAGAGAGTTAGAGATAAAAAAAAGTTTGATTCTCTGACATAGATACTTAGATAAACCTTCTTCCAACATACATCTACGTAATTTCAATGCAATGCGGAAAGGAGATCATATAAGTGAAACATAATAAATGAAAAATCTGAGACTTTATACTAGGGCAACGAAGCAAGCACAAGAGTTTATTTCCTCAAAATTCAGGCACAAGAGATTACAATTTTGGGACAGCAAGTTGAAGAAAAATACATGCAAAATGTGGACAAACCAGATCAACACTTGACACAAGATACATGCACTAAACAAGGATTTTCAACTAAAAGAGGCATGCAAACTTTCTCTTAACACAAAGTGAACTGAAACTAAACAATAACAAACTTGAAGGCATCGGTTCAATAGTTTGTTATCACAAGAATGGTTAAAGAAAAATGAGCAAAGCCTGATCTTATTTATAACTAATAAGAGGAGTAGGGAAACCTAAAATCTCCTTGATTTTACAACTAATACTTGCCAACTCGCAAGCTTTATTTCTAAATCTAAAAGAAGATAAGCATATAACACCTAAGAAAACCTAAGAAAGCATGGAAAATAGGAAATTCCAACTAACATCCATTTTCTTTCTCTTCTCCAAAGAGTGGATAAGAATTAAGACAAGAATAGAAAGAAAGCTAGGAAGAAAGCTTCTAGAAGATTTCCGCTTTAAATCTTTGATCACATCCGCCAAAAAGTGAGAAAATACCTCTCTATCAGGAGTGTTGATACTATCTATAGCCATATTCCGCTTTTCTAGAATCTTTGACATCTTCAGCTTCTTTATGAGTTCTATTCTTGAAAAACATTGCTGCCCCAAAAGATGACTCACTCATTGATAACTTGGCGGCTCTGCAACTTTATGCTTCTGACACTTCTCTTGATTCTCCCATTGAAGAGTATTGTACAAATTTTTCTGACACTTGTCCTTTCACTCATACCACTCCCTTTGGACGTTCTTCAACTGAGATGATGATGTTTTATGTCCATGATGGTACTAAAAAGAATTTTCCAACATTGCTCATTTAGATAATTATGATACAACACTTCTTTGGCTCTGAATTTGATGGGATAATACTTCATGCTGAAAAACTTGAAGATTGACTGTACACTTGAGTATGCTCGGACAAGCTCAACACAAACCCTAAAAATAACTTGTTGATTTACCTTCTTCAAAATGACAAAATTTTCAAAAATAATCGAAGATATAGATTTTGTGTAGAATCTCGTTGTAAAGAGATCCAGATCATTCGTTTTGAAAAAAATGAACGTAGACTGAAAAAGTGGAAAACCCTAATTTCTTCATAAAAAGCTCAAAAAAGCTGGCACCTAGGTTTTGTTCAGAAGCACATTTTGGATGAACCCAGTTGATCAAATCTTGAAAACCTTGAAGTCTGATTGAAAAAGAAACCACTTGAAATTTCTCTAATAAAGATGTGATATGGGTTATGTCCAAAAGAATGTTTAAGAAAACCCAGAAGATTAGAAGTTGAAAATCTTGAAGTTTTCTCTGACATGCAAAGAAAAAGCAGCTATTGCAACTTTGAAAAAGTTCAAAAATTATCCAGAAGATAGAGCTAGTATAACCCAACTCATTGAAAATTGAAAATAATGACCTCCTTTCTTCAAACAATTGATGTTCTGGATGAAAAAGCATGAAAAAGCAGGCCTCCTTGTGTGTTGGTCTAAAAATTCTTTGAAAAACCACCAAGTTTGAGTTCTTGAATCTTGAAAAGAGAAGTTTTAAAATTTCTACTCTACTTGTCCTTGGACGCCACTTGCAAGAAAATATGAAAAATGAAATACAAAGGCACATTAAATAAGTATTATCTTGAGAGAAATAACTTTCTTTTCCCTAACTCGAACTTGTGCATTGAATGTGGACATTTGTTCTTCATTTGAAATTTTCAAAAATTTGACTAAGGCATGAGAGTTTGAGCGCCCTTCTTGGCAAGAGGCACCTATCTCTTTCAAAAATCCATTTTTCCATTACTTTCGACTTTTCCTAGATTTTCAACCTTTGTTTGATATCGATTTACGACCTCCAGATTGATCCGACAGATGAGTTGAATGTTTCATCACAGAGCCTGAGTAAATTTTGAATAATTTTGCTTGGAGTCAACTTTTGATAAAAACTTAGTTTTGACCTTCAAAATGATGGGTGCCTATTTCCTCTTGGGGTGCTCATCTTCCTCAGTGTTAGCCATTTTTGTGGTTATCAAGTTCTTGCTTCTTTTCTAATTTTCTGAAGAATTCTCGATTCTAGGAGCTAAACTATTCAGATCATCTTGTTGACTGCTCCATTGGATAGATTGGAAGAATCTGACGAGATGATCCTAGAGACTACAATTGCTGAAACTGCCATTTGAGGCCTCAAAACCCTAGGCACCTATCTTCTCCAGGGGTGCCCATGTTCACCATACTTAACCATTTTTCCACATTTTTTCATGTTTCAAGCTTATCTCCTCTCTTTTAGATGATCTTGCCATTTCGGATGATGTGGAACTCCGATAGACTGATGGCTGGACTTGTAAGATAGCTTGAAGGATTTCGAGAGGGGTCTTCTAGGAATTACATCTGCAGAAAATTTGATTTGAGGCATCAAAAACTTGGGCACCCCTAGCTAGCTGGAGTGTCCAACTTCACCAGAGTTAGAATATTTTCTATATTTTTCATCTCACTTTTGAATTTTGTGAGTTTCAATGGTTTTACCTCTTTGTTCCACCTTTAGTATCTGATGACTGCCAACTCTGATGATTGAGCTGATGGCTACATTGGCAAGCTTGGTCAAAACTGAAGAGGTCATGTTGGAGGCTTCATCTACAAATTCACTGATTTATCCCTCCAAAATTTTGGGCGCCTTTCTCTTCTTGGGGTGCCCAACTTCACCAGACTTAGAATATTTTTGACATTTTTCATGATTTGCATTTTTCTTCTTGGTTGAGACCTCTTCAATCAATCTCGAATTCTGGATGATTGATTCATCAGATGACTGATCTGATAGACTCACTATAGAGTTGAGAAGAATCTTAACAACATTTCCTAGGAGCACAAACCCTAACTCCATCATTTGATGCCCTAAAAAGGTGGGCACCTATTTCTTCCAGGGGCGCCCATGGCTGGCAGTGTTAGCAAATTTTCAGATATTTTCAAATTTCTCCTTCGTTTGACTTATTTTCCTTCACTCTACTACCAGAGATGAAAATTTTTCTAAGGCATGAAGGTTTGGGTGCCTATGCTTGACAGGGGCGCCTAGTGTCTCCAGTGTTAGCCAAAATTTCACATTTTTCAACTTTCACAACTACTTTTCTTCATTCTCCATTCTTCATGCACATTCATCATCAACAACTTTTGTTCAATGTTTTCATGTATGACTCTGGCACTTGGTAGCTGACTAACCTCCATTGATAACCTTGAATCTCTAGAAAAAGTAAAATAGACCCACTACGACAAAACTAATCTTTTAGTGATTTTGATTACACTAGCCTGATGAGGAAGTATTTTGAGCCAATCAAAATCAGTCTCAACCTTTGAATCCAAAATTTAAATTTTTAGAAAGTTTTGCCAGTATCCATTTCAAAAGAAACCTAGAAAAACCTAGAAAAAATTTCTATTTTTAGAAAACTACTAAAAATAGAAATTTTCCTGAAATTTAGGGTCAAAAAATTGAAATCTAGGTATTGTAGATTTGATTGCTCTAAGCCAACCCAGTTTATCAAATTTTGAAAATTCTAAGTTTTTGACCCTCATGCAAGACATGCAAACCCCAATTTTGACTTTTTTGATAGATTTTAACAAGACTTTGACTGCTTTCTTCAAAATGCCTAAGTATAGAATTTTTTTTAATTTGGGGTACAACAAAAGAATAGTATAAGTTAAATGTTGTTTGCATGTTTTTTGTAAATACTCCATGATAGGAGAGATGGTTTAACATAGGTATTTAGCTATACTAGATATGTTTGAACATGGGTTGCGCATAACTAGTTATTTGATTATAATAGCGGGTTAATCCTAGATTGAGAGGTTTAAGTGAAACCTAGTGAGTTAGATCTATTGTTTGATTAGTGTTAATGCACACTTAAATACAATGCTATCATATTTATAAGGGTAGTCTCATAGCTTAAATCCTCTTATTCAAAGAGGTGATACTCTCAAATGGAGTCCTCTAATATTATGATAACTCTTTGATTGAGGCCATGCATTGTGTTTGTGTTTACTCCATGATAGGAGGGATGTTTGTCATAGGTATTAATATTAAACTAGATATGATTGGACATGAGTAAGAAATATTGTTTGTAATGGGTATTGTTGTTATACTAGATATGACCAAATGTAGACAAGCTTAAGGAACACTCATATCTAGATAAAAAATTTATGCTAAATGGCTAGTAGGTTACACTTGGGAATGTCACCCAGTGAAGGGAGTGAACTATTAATTTTATTTATGAGTTGTGTTTCCTTAGGTTGTTAAAGAGATAGGTTATTATGGGGAGTAGCTTTCTCGTGTAGAGGGATTTCCTAAGCATAGATATAATGGCCTTAAGTCAAAATGAGCTTTCCATAGTGTAGGTGAATGGTAGACCACCACTCAAAGTACTGAGTGAGAATACTTTGGCCTAAGTAGTGGGTATTTCTGATGACTCCACTATGAATAGTGTGTAAGTCGAGACTCCACTATCAGTTCACTATGTCTACTGAAATAAATGAGGGTTAGCAAGTGTAGGTTATAAATCCTAGTCATGTCTAATACAACACTAAGCTCAGAGTGGTATGTCATAGGGGTTACCCAACCAATACCTTCATCAAAGGGTAGGGCCATCTATCATTGATAGATGTGTGGGGGACCCCATATGATTTGGTGGTTGGTAGAAAAATGCTTGAGATATGCTTCTCCTCCTCAGCAGGTGACAAAATACCAAGGTTTTGAAAGGAGGATTCCTAGACCATCTATATCTTATGCTACAAAGCTTGATGGAGTTGTGTTTGTAATGAGTACATTCTTGGAATATTGTAATTATCATATTGGAATGGAATCACTATTGAACATTGTATGACATCTTTGTTCAAACTGAAATCTATGTATTTTGAACTTTGGATTGCAATGATAAATGGGAATGGTGTTATTTTAGTTAAACATGTAATTTACATTATTGGAGGAAATTATTTTAGTGCTGTCATGGCATCATGTTTTATTCACTTGAGGTGAAAACATTGGAAATGTTACTATGAAGAACACTAGGGTTGTTACATTTTCTCTTGACTTAAATCTTGTTCTTAATAAAAAATTCCTTTTTGGTGGTTCCTTGTTACTTCTTCATACATCAAAGCTCTCCTCATCATCAATTATTTATCTTTCTCATGTTTCCAAACTGAATTAGGGATTCAACATGTTCTTCTTCTACATATGTTGTTCTTTTGGTATGCTCAGGTTTCTTGATGGTGCTTCCTTGATGGAATTCAAATGGTCTATGTCCTTCACCTCCACACTTGAAATAGGTTCCTCTGAATATTCTTCTCTTTAGTCTCCCTTCATCTCTTCGATATCCTTAATTGTGGTAAGAATTAAGACCTCTTGTGTCACTGTGGTAGTAATTTCTATCTTTTCTTCCCCTACGATATGAATTGTTATCCATGTCAGTGCAGGATCATGGGGATCCAAACTAGGCCCTTAAGTGGCAATAAAAGATAGAAAAAGAGAGTTAGGAAACTTGACATAAAAATATGAATAAGTTATTAACAGAATTTTAAAATATGTAACAACATAATTTATAGAGAATTGAATGTATTTTCTAAGATACAATTCCTTTTTTGGAAATAATTAAATCTATTTGGTGAAAATTTGAAATTTCAATGCAGTAGTATTAATTTTTTAGGGAAAAATAAAAAGCAGGTGTATGTCTGACCAACCTAAGTACAAGGAAAAATAACATTAGTTTTGAAACTTTCAATATAAGTAGAGGACACATGCTGGATGTGCTGCATATTTTTTTGTAAGTAAAAAATTAGTTATGAATTTTTATTATACTTTTTAAAAATATTAAATTTTTTCTTGTCTAACCACCATAACTTGGTCAAAAATTTATGAAATTCATATTTTTATCCTATAGTATGGGAAGCATAAAATGTGTCACATTTTTCCACATTCAAATAATGTGAAATTGTTTAAGAATTATAGATATTTTTCAATCAGCATATTAATCAAGACTTTAGTCAGAATGTATGTATAAAATCAATAATAATTATCTATTTAATTCCAAATAAGACATCTTATATTTTTGGAAACCTGGCAATTTTCTCAATAAACCCTTTTTGTTTCATCAAATTCAGATAAAATAAATTGTCAGCCAATTTTTGTCATATCATGACTTTTTGGACCCCCATGATCTTGCACTGACCCATCCTTTTCTTCACTCCGGTAGGGTTTTACATTATTTTTTTGCTTTGCATAGGGTATTTTTTCTTTGGATTATGATCCAATCCTCTAGAATCTTCCTCTTGCACTTCTTTGTCTTTGTTCAAATTTCTTGTTCAACTTCTCTTCCACTTTCAATGCAAACTGGTATGATTCTTCAACTGATGTCATCTTTCTCAATCTCAATTCTTCTTGGATGTTTGTTCTTAGTCCATTGATATACCTTGCCACCTTCTCTTTTCTTTCTTCATTATGTCTAGTTCTAATGATGATCTTCTAGAAGTCTTTAGTATACTCCTTCACAAATCTTTCCTTTTTCCTTAGGTTCTACAATATTTTTAAAAATTCAAGTTCATAATTAGCAAGTATGAACTGATTCTTCAAATTTTTCACCATTTTATCCCATTTGATGATTTTCTCCTTTCCTCTTCTATTTCTATCTAATTAAACTTCTTTCCACCATAAAGCATCATGACCTTTCAAACTATTTTTTTGCAAATCTAAATCTTTATGGATCATTTATTTCTTCATATTCAAAGTATTCCTCCATTTCATTGATCCAAACAATCAATTCTTTAGGGTTTAAATTTCCTGTGAAATTTTTAATTTCAACTCTAGGTCACTTACCAATTTTTGAAATAGCTTTCAACATCTTCACTTGATTTGATTCTTCTTCTTCTTCACTTAGGGATTCTTCAATTTGATTGACAACATGATCTGCTTTATCATCGCTTTCATCCTCATGTCTAGGGTTTAGGTCTCGACTTTGGTCTTCTTCTACTACATCCAATCAAACTCACATTTCATGCATCATTTCCAACATTTCATCCATTCTTCGAGCAACATTTACCATAGCAAGTGCTCTTCTCAATGACATTTATCCCCTCAAATTTAGTGCAACTACCTCAATTAAAAAATCTAGCTACAAGGGTTTCAATTACCTCATAGTTGGTGATCAATTGAAAACACATATAGTCTGCCTCAAGTTGGTGGTCTTTTCACCACAAGGAATGCCTTCAGGACTCACAAAATTGCTCTGATACCACTTGGTGTAGTCATAGATGGAGGGGTCATTAAGAATAGTCCAAACCATGCAACTTAGATTCAACATAGCATAAATAACACAAATAAATGTTTTAAAAATATGAATATTTATTTAGTTGGAAATCTTATATGTAACATATGCCTCATGGGAAAATAATCATGGCTCACAGTCCTATCACAAGGGCATTCAATATTACAAATGACCAAAGGCCTTATTACAGTCTCTCACAAGGTAGCCCAAAAATATCTAAACTCTAATCATCAACTAACTGCCTTCCCCAGCTAACTACCTTCCTATGAATTATAAATGATTATAAATATGACTTTTTATCTCCAACAAAGGTTCGTGTTGGCCACAAGGGCTTAAAAAAATCAATGAATGATCAATGTAAAGGCCAGACTTTAAAATATGGAAGACAATCCTTGCTGAAATGAAATGACTTGAAAATCTCCAAGATAGATCCCATTAGACCCAAAATGCTTATATGATGTCACATTAAGCTCTACACATTCTAGAATAGTTCTGCACTAAGAAATTTAGAATAGGTCAGCCCCAAATGTTTTGACAATGGATTACAGTGAAATTCTGAGAGTAATAACTTTCAATAAACAAATGTTAATAATTTAAAATCTAGATATGTTATAGATGGTTTCATGTAGATTCTATATCTTTCCCCATGAGCTAAGAAACAATAATGTGATGAAATGTAGAATGAAATTGTAAAATTACTACAGACTAAAATGCAAGAAAAAATGTTTTTGGTTGATATAGGATTACTTTACAACCAGGGATGCTCCTACATCACTTTTTAACCACCCACCACCTTCCACATACATTTATCATGTTTAAATTAACAAAATTATATAATAAATAAATCTCAATGTTATTTAATATTAATATACATGTTTCTCTTTTTATGTTAATACCAATTTTAGTGCTAATGGTTGTGAGTGAAAATATGTTAATACAAATTACATTGTGAGTAAATTCAAGGTATGATACATATCACTTGTACCACACTAGAATATGGTTGAAATATTTAGGCTTCTATTTACAAGCTCTTGGTAATAGGGTAAATCCGTAAACTAAGGGCTCATCTACATTAATGAGCCTAGGAGGGTCTCCCCTAGTGTATTCACCTCACAAGTCTTGATGGATTGAGGGTCTCAAGGCTCTACCAAAAACAACAATGAATCACTCTTTGGGTTGCATCTTTCACTCTCCCCCTTTATATACCCTACCAAAAAAATGGTTGAGGTCATCCCTTGGGGTTATGAAATCCCCAAGCAAGCATCCTAGTAATAAATAAAATTAGGTAGCACTTATTTTGTTATCCTCAATATTTCCTTAGAGTGTGAAAGGAGATTGAAATTAAGTGGACCTTGGGATAAAATATACTTTCTTATTTTAAGCCCAAACCAAAATGTGATATTTTATATATTAACTAATTTTCTAATTGTCAGATAATAAACACAATTTTTTTTAAAAAGGTCTAAATCATTCTTCAATGATGTTTCCTTCAAAACCCCATATTTTAAGTTTTCAAAATTATCTTTACTCAATGTGATATGTTGCATTGAAATTATTAGTCCAAACACATACAAAATTAGTGATAAATCAAGAAAGTAGACTACAACAATGAATTTCTTTCAAGTTTCTAATTTTTTAAATCATTAAAAATTAAGTTTGTATGCAAAAGATATGTGTTTGAAGTCTGTAAATCAATAATTTATTTTGAAGAATTTTACTTGATGATATAGGAAAATCTAAATTAATGGTTACGTTCATAGTGTAGAACTTCAAACTAGCTTTTCAATGCCTATTAAAAATCAAAAGTCCAATGAGGTATGCAAAATTTATTAATTTGTGTGCAATTTCCTCCCTATGTATTTTCAAATAGAATGGGGGAGGTCTATTTAGCCCCAACGTGTTGGGAACCTAGTCACCCATGTGACTAGAGACTAAAAGCCTTTAAAAAAAAAAAATTAAATTAAATTAAATTAAATCTAAAAGGAATTGAAATGACTATAAATTTTATGATATTTATTTAAGTCAATGATTTTTAAAATACTTCATATTTTTTTTTTTTTATTTTGTGTCTTTTGTTTTCTAAACAAAATATATGTAACCCGACATGTTTTTAAAACCATGGGATGCATGTGACACTGTGGGTTTATACACCATGGGTATTACCATATGGTGTATATATGATCCTAGTATATACTATATTATGGCCATTGTTTGACCCATTGTTTTTACTATGTTCTACTTGAAAGTTAAATTTTAAGCTACTAACATTATGAGCCATAAATATTTTTACTTTTCATAAGAATAATAAGATGCTCATTTGAAATATAACCATTCAAAAATTTCCCATTATATAACATAGAATATTTTTAAATAATTCAAGCAACGATATCACATCACATAATTGCATGATAATAATAATTTCCATTTACAATATTTTAATAAGAATAAAGTTACATGTTTACATACATAGCTTCATGACCTCAATGTCAAAGATGCATAAACTGAGTACAATGGTCTAGATGTCCCCAATGTTGGTGCATACCTCCTAGATGTTCCCATCACTGGTGCATACAATCTAGGTGTCCCCAAACTAGCACTACATGCTCAAAACCTAGTCTCCAACTGTGTGAGGGAGACCATCACTCAAGAATTTTTTTTCCAACCATGGACTTACTATGGTCCCCTTCACTTCTACCATACTAGTAAGATGGCCCTACAATTTGAAGAAGATATTGGTTTGGTAACCCCATAATCATGACCTTCCTAATAATAGTATTATGTCCTATACATCTAGATAAACTACACTTTAGTTTCCCTACCTAGATTGCAATCATGGATCATAATAAATTGACAATGTAAATAGTGGTTTCTTACACTACTTTGGACAAAGAATTCGACACCCATTACTTAGAGTGAGAGTCATCTATCCACCCACTCTTAATCTTGATTTAGTATTGACCATAATAATAACACTCATTTAACCTAAGGTGATAACATAATAAAATACTCAACAAGGTGTTTCCCTTAACCATGGATTACCCTGACCCCAAGAATAACCCAAGTCTATAATAAACTAATTATCTAGGTTACACCCTTACCCATGGATTTCATCAACCCCAAGTATAACCATACATATACACAAATTAGTGTCTAGCTAGGTTACCCCTTTTTCCATGGATTTTACTAACCCAAAGAATAATCATACTAACCTCTTATTTTTAAATTGGCATAACCATAAAAGTACTATAAGATAGCAACATATTACATCCCATGCATTATCTATATAGACTAATGAACTATCATAGTTCTAATATAATTTAAGCCATACATACTTCACATAATATAAAAGTGTTCCCAAAACAATGGGGTTCACTAATTCAAGACTATATCAAGAATTACACAAGCATATTCCATTCTAGGAATTAACTAGATATATAACAACATGTGTATCATGAATTCATTAGAATATTCCAAATCTAGGAAATAACAAGGATCAAAGAAAAAGCATATCATGCATTCAAGACTTGTCCAACACAAGGAAATATCTAAGTTGAAAATCATATCATGCATTCACACAATCTTTCCAAATGAAGATAGTATAATCAAATAACCTTTCAAACATAAGAAAATGAAGAATAGAAATAACCATGGTTGGATATAAGTTCCAACTTGAAAATTTTGCATTCTAACCTTAACCTTCACCTTCATAAATGCTACTTCTCCAAAGATCAACTAACCTCCAAGCAATAGCCTCTTACAAGTTCTCTCAATAATACTAATGCAAAATAATAAAGAAATTCACTAACTCTCAGGTTTTCTAATTCACTAGCACAAAAAATACAATAGAATAACGATGAAGAAATTAGAATTAGAAGTGTAACAAATGATAGGAAGAGCACCTCTATAGATACTAAAATTTGAGCTTCCAAAGGCTACAAACAAGCTATTAGTTCTACCACCTTCCTACTCACATGCAACAACTTAGTTGATTAACTCACAAGCTTGCAACACATAATAATCTACATTCTTCTAATGGTTGAGTTGAATTTTTTTATGAGAGACAACATGACTCTTTTATTGAGCCAAGGGACAACAATGACAAGGTACATGTTTCCTAATCAGTTTGCAAGTCGACTATCCTCTCATATTTCTTCCAATAATTCATTGACTAAGTTTAACATTTATCCAAATATTGCACCTACTCATGGTGAGGTTTTTAGACTTCTTATATGCTTCATAAACTTCAAACTTTGTGGCACATTTCATAACTTAATGCCCAAAAGATATCTCTACCAAGACTTATTCATATTCGTTTAGAATATGCATTTAATCTATTGCAATGTATAAAATATCTTCATTATTTTATGTGTGGTAAATAATTCTGCATTTGACTTAGTCTTCACTTGCTTTATGCATGATTTAGCCACAACAATATAAGCACTTACAACACTATGCGCTTTACTTCACTATATTCATTTGCATTTAAATGTGTTAATAACAATGTTAACTTATGTTCTTTCAATAATACATATGCAGTTCCATATATTATGTGTTGTGATAGAGACTATGCACTATTAAAATATAACTTAAACATTATATATATAATATACTATCACTATAAATATATATAATACCACATATTATATATATATATAATATTTCAATATATATAATCACATTCATTAGATTATTAAAATACATATATTACCAGTAGACATAAGCTTATATTAAATAATCATATATATATACACATACATATATACATATATTAATAGATATGTATATACGTTTCTACAAAAGCACTTTACACACACATATTAATATATATATTATATTATATATATATCATTATTTTGATTATCAAATTCAAACACATGTATGCATGAATTCATCAACCGATGTATATACATGAAGTGTGTATACATATACATATCAGTATTATCCAATCAATACTCACATTAATATGGGTTACCCATTCATGAGCATGTGAAGGCATGTCTACCTACATATATTGATGCACACATATACTCACATGTATGAATAATCGTGGACATGCACATATATACATATATGAATTCTATCTATATAATTAATTGATCAAAATACATCAATAATAAAACATAAAGAAGAACTCTCATCTGATATAAAGAATCAATCATATAACCTTAGTCAAAATACTCACAAAATAAGATCATGAACCAATATAAGACATTCACAACCAAGATAGAAATTTACTTTCCATTCACCCAAATTGGCTCGACTCAACTTAGACCAACTAGTGTGTGAATGTGTATGCTCAACTAGGTTCATCAAGATTACCAAACCACATTATTCTCTTGAGTGATACTCACCCTCTCTTCTAGAGGTTCAAACTTATTCTTGCATCCAAATTGGTACATCATAACAGCAGTTAGCCAATAACAATAAAATCATATTCACCATATATTTAATTGTCAGAATCATTATATAATATCAACTTGAATTAAATATTCATTTATAATATTCCATCAAGTTTCATAGACAAAACACAATCATAACATATATATATTAAAGCATTTTTAACCCATCAAGGTAAAAGTAAATAGGTAATAACACAAAGGGGTGTAACATATTCCCCCCTTTGTGAATCATCATCATCGATGATTATAAGTATCAACATGGATACATCATAAACACAAAACATAGTATCATAAAACATCATTTTTTTTAGGAGTTCTCAAAATCTAGCATGACTTGAGGAAACTTCTGCTTCATCTTAGCATAATCTTCCCAAGTGGTAGAATCTTCTGCATACTGATCCCATTGGACCTTGCATACTTGTTCTAAGAACTTTGAAAGGCTTGATCATTACCACTCCTAGGTCTTGTACCTATAGACCATTCCAATCAATAACATGGGTATCCCTTGGTATGTAATTCTTTAGGTACAACACATGAAAAAAATTATGCATTCCAGCTAGAGCTAGCAGCAAAGAAATTCTATACATAATAGGGTTGACTTCATCGAGGACCTCAAAAGGACCTACATAACATGGAGCTAGTTTGGATAACTTTCCAAAATTTATGGAAATCTTGTGACATTTAACTCTCAACAAAACCTTTTCCCCGACTGAGAAATTTCTAGGTATCCACTTGGCATCTTCATAATTCTTTTTCCTATCATTGGCTTCTTCTAGCATTTTCTTAATAATACCAAATTTCTCCTCCATTTTTGATAACATTTCTAGCCCAAGGCTCATCATATCCTCTAGCTTATTCTAGCTTATAGGAGTTCAACACTTTCTTTTACACAATGCTTCAAATAGAGCTATCTTGATCATAGAATGATAAGATTTTTTGTATACAAATTCAACCAACAGTAGGTAATATTCCCACTTGTATTTCTGATCCATGTAATACATCCTTATTTGATCCTCTAAAACTTGGTTCACTCTTTCAGTTTGACCATTCATTTATAGATGATATGTTGAACTCATGTTGAACTATGTTCCAAGAAAATAAAACATGGTTTTTGAAAACTTAGAAGTCACATGAGCATCCCTATCTGAGGAAATATTCTCAAGAATTCCATGCAACCTAAATACCTATTGAATGAAATTTTGGGCTATAATATGAGCTCCATTGATCAAATTCCCTAGTATAAAGTGAGCCACCTTTGTAATCCTATCCACTACTACTAGAATGGTATTGTGCTTATACCTTGACATTGGTAGACCTTGCACAAAATTCATACTAATGATTTTCCACTTACTCTCTGGAACTTCATGAGGATATAATAGTCCTGTAGGGTGATGATGTTCTTCCTTCACCCTTTGACATTCTAAGCAACTTGCTACAAACCTTGCAGCATCACCTTTCATTCCTTTCCAAAAATACAATGGCTTCACATCAGCCAACTTCTTAGTCACACCAGGATGTCCAAAATATGGTGAGGTATGAACTTATTTCCATACTAAATTCTTTAATTCATCAGAATTAGGTATGTAGATTATCCTTTAAACCTTAGCAAACCATCAGGTTTGAAATGAAATCCCTCATACCTTGAGTCTTGTAGATTATCCATGAGTTCTTGGCTGACTTTCTCGTAGCATTCATCACCCTTGGACTCTTGTAACACTTGACCCTTGAAATTGGTTTGAATTGATTTCATGGAGGGGGTATGCCTCCTACAACTTAAGGCATCTGTAACCCAATTATCCTTCCCCTTAAGATAGTTGATGTTGAAATTATAATCAAATATCAACTCTAACCACCTTGTCTACCTTGCATTCAGATTTGATTGAGTAAACAAGTACTTTAGACTATGATGATTGGTCTTTAGTTCAAAAGGTTTTCCCAACCAATAGTGTCTCCACATCTATAATGCATGAATAATAATTGCTAACTCCAAATAATGTGAAGAATATTTTTTTTCATAAGGCTTTAGCTTTCTTGATTAATAGGAAATGAATCACCCATCTTGCATTAACCCTCCACCCAAACCTTCTCCTAATGCATCTATGATAACAATAAAGTTACCATCTAGACCTAGTGCCTTGAATATTGGTGCAATGTTCAACTTCTCCTTGAGTAGATTAAATGTCCCTTGACATTTTTCCATCCACTCAAACGTCTTCCCTTTTCTTTGTAAGGAGGTAATAGGAAAAGCAATCCATGAAAATTTCACAACAAACTTTTGATAGTAACCAGCCAAACCCATTAAACTTCCAACTTCTAGCACATTTTTAGGAAATAACCACTCAAGTAATTCTTTTATTTTAGCTGGATCAATTGCAATCTCATCAACTAAAATTACATCACCCAAGTATTGTACTTCTTTTTAAAATAAAGTACATTTAGAGAGTTTCCCATACAACTCATGCTCTCTTAACCATTGGAGAACAATCTCTAGATGCTTGAGATGCTCCTCTTCATTCTTGGAATAAATAAGAATATCATACAAAAATACCAACACAAGTTTGTCCAAGTAGTCTCTAAATACATTATTCATTAGGTTCATGAATGTTGCAGGTGCATTCGTCAATCCAAAAGGTAGTACTGTGAACTTATAATGATTGTACCTTGTCATGAAAGATGTTTTAGATATATCTTCATACTTGATCCTCAGTTGATGATAACCTTAATGCAGATCAATCTTCAAAAATAAATCCACTCCTCACATTTGATCAAATACATCATCAATACATGGAAATGGATACTTATTCTTTATCATTGCTTTGTTAAGAAAATGATAATCAATACAAAAGTGTAGTGTGCCAACCTTCTTCTTCACAAAAATTATATGTGCTCTCCATGGTGAAACATTTGGTCTAATTAGTCCTTTAGACAATAATTCTTCTAATTGTTCCTTTAACTCCATTAATTCAGTTATGGTCATCCTATAAGGAACTTTGGATATAGGCTCTGACCCAGGAACTATGTCAATGGAGAAATCAAACATTCTCTTGCGAGGAAATCTAGGTAATTCCTCTGGAAAAAAATCCACAAACTTCCGTAGAATGGGATATTTCTCCATATCCATTTTTTCCATATTCCACACTTTCATCTTCTTCAACATCTTGGGTCTCTTGAGGTCCATAATATGCAACATCATCTTGACAAATGAACTCATTGCATTCCTCAAGTTTATCCATCTTTACAATGAAGGTTTTCCAACCTTTCTTCTTTGCCCTATGCATTTGTATGATGGGTATTTTTCGTAGCATAAATTCTCTTAGAATCCCTTGCAAGAACACCCTATTACCTATATCATCTAAAAATTATACCATTTTATCATGATAATCTACTTTGGCCCTATGTTTCCATAGCTAGTTCATCCCTAAAATGACATCCTAGGATCCTAGGGGTGCTACATATAGATTCACTTCTGAGGAGAAACTTAGAAACTCAACTCATGCTTTGAATAAACATTGCTTCACCATAGCTCTTGTCTGATTGGCATATTGAACCATCAAGGACTTTTCCATATAGCCAGATTTTCTAGATATACTTGTGAATGCTTGATCTAGACTTGTTCAAACATCATCAAACAAGACAATTTTAGTCATTAAATGAATCTAAAACAAACACTCCCCATGCAATTCATTCAAATTCCAAGAATGAGAAATAAAGTGAAATAAACCAAATGAAAGCTATTAGATCTTATTGAAAACATCCAAACCAACATCCCATGGGGGAATTGGTGCTTCTTTGATGTGGAAAGAATCCCTTTTCAAATTACTTGCAAAGCTTTTGATGAAAATTGTTGATGATTATGCTCCTTGATAAAAAATTTACCATAACCTAGCTAAGATTGACAAAATGCAATGAACCTTGTTGAAAAATGGATGAATCTTGCCTAAAATATGAAGATAATGACCTTGCATAAAGTTGTGGATCCCAAAGAAATAGAGAAGCTCTCTATTTATAGGAAAAAATGATGGAGGAATGATAAACATGAAGGATGTGTGATTAAACTTGACCCAATGGCATTGTGCCACTTGTCAACATGCTATTGAAGAGAGGTGGAGCAAATTTTGGTCAATGTGAAAATGAATGCAATTAGGTGGAAATTTGAAATTTGGAAGGTGGCTTATGGAGGAAGATGTGAAAGAGGATTTAATGCCACTTGGCTCAAGAAAAAGGACTTGTAAGAGACTTAAATTCCATGTTGGAGGACAAGTCCTTTTGGGAGGGAGATTTCAAATTGGAGGAATATTTCAATGAGATTCCCTTTTGAATGAAAATAGAAGAATTTATAAATCAATTAAATTTAATTGATTTACATGTGCAAGTTGAAAAATCTAGAGGATTTGATGGATTAGAGTTAGAGTTAATTAGGATTTAATTAACTTAGATGAACTTAGTTGATTTGACATTTGATTTAGATATTTAGATTTATTTAAATCAAATGAGAGGAATAATGGACATTAGATTTAATTAAATAAAAGATTGATTTATTTAATTGAAAGAAGATAATGATATAACCAAATAAAATTGAATTGTTTAATTAAAAGAGGAAACTTGGTGAATTAATTAAATAAGGATTATTCAATTAATTGGTTAGTTAAAAAGTGATTCAGGAAGAAATGATTTTAGTGAATCAGGATCGAGTGCACAATATCAATCAGGATAATTTGAACATCTACATTTTGCCCCTCTTTGAAGAAATGTACCTGTTGTGTTGGTTCAAAGAATAACACTAGCAATAAAAGTAAAAAAAATTCTGAAATTTTTAGATTCCCCATTGCTGCCCTAGCGAGAAGAATTATGCTAGTATACTACCCCCTCGAGAGATCGAGCGAAAATGTAAATTTTTTGATCGTGATCATGATAAAATGTGAGAAGAGTGGTTCTACTAATCAAAGGGCGAAAGATAATTCTTTAGAAAGATCAAATATTTGGCATAGACAATTTTGATGATGTATAAAAAGTTGTCGACCATGGGTAGCCTCATGTATATTTTGAGATATCACACAAATTTGGATAGAAATGTTAGTAAAGATAGAAGAAAAGAATGACGACAAGAGGATCCAACAAGTTTATGAAGCATCAATACTTTATTAGATATGATGATGAATGATGATGATTTTCTTATCAAGAATTGGGATTTTAAAAGGGCTCACTAACCTTATGTTTGATAACACACATAGATACGATGCATCAAGTTATAAAGAACCAAGATGGCATTGTACCTAGTGCGATGGAATCTGACTCAAAAAAATATAGGAGTATCTTTTTTCACACCTGACATACAAAACCTCATTTAAAATGCAGTTCAAATATTTCAAACATCTCAAACCAAAAAATAGAAAGGAAATCCTTCCTATGTGGTCAACAAGACACCTAAAACACCCTCCCTATAGACCAAACAAAGTAAGCATGACCAAGGTTATATTACAAGAACATCCAACAAGTACAAGAGATAAAAAGATAATGATCGTTGCCCCATTCCTTTCTCTCTAAATCCCTTTGTTTGGACATCATCGAGAGGTCATTGGAATGGGCGAAATAAGATAAGTCAAAAAGACAAAGATCAAGTAAACAAACAAGCCAATGTCCTTCATACCACTAGCCAAGAGTAAACTACAATGATGCCTATTGTTGATGTCCATTTTAGGAAGGATACATCCCAGGACATGATGTTACCAGATGATGATGAGATTGACTGGATGATAGGATATTAATATTAGGAGTTGACCAACTTTTTTACCTACTAACCTAAACTTAAGACCTTGACGCTTGAGTTTTCACTTGTAACCTACTAGAATTGTTTTTTATTATTTTTCCAAAGGGTGAAGGTGATGATCATTTATTATGAGAGAACATTTATTTTAGGTGAAAGCGAGATGCGACAAATGGATTTTTTTGGGTTTTATGAATGTTTTTTGGATTTTTGAAATGTTTTGAGGCTATTTTATGGGTATTTTTGAGATGTTTTATAAATGTTTTGATTTTTAAAATTTTCAAATGTTTTTGGGTTTTATGAATGTTTTTTGGATTTTGTGTCTTGGGGGCTAATCAAAGATTAGCCTTGCCTAAGTTTAAGCTTAGAGACAATGTAGTTTGGATACCATGTTTTTGATGTTTTCTATTTTTATGAGTGTTTTTGGATTTTTGCATGATTTTGACAATTTGGATATGGATATGTGATGATATCAGTGCTCTACTTTGGGATTTTTGTTGAAACTAAGCTAAGGTTGATTGATCAGATTGATGGATTTTTGATGATAACATCATTGAGGATACACAACAATGTAAGTATAGTGTTAAGAAATGCGAGTATTGGGAAGGACATCTCGAGATGATGATGGACTGGTTGGATTTTGATTGATCAAGATTTTGAAGCTTGATTTGGAACAAAATTGTTTTGATGATTTTATGTGATGTTGAAGTACACACTAAGTGCAACTGATATTGATTTTTTGGATTGATGTTTGACAAAAGATAAAGCTTGATAAGGAACATGTCTCATCAAAATATGCTATGGGTTTGTGATTTGGATTTTGGCTCACAAATTCTTGACCAATTTGATTTTACGTTTGCCAATGTTTGGATCACCACATAAGTTGGAGGATATAGATCAAGATTTATCCCAAAGAAAGATGTAAATATCTACCCCAAATGTCTAGCAAGGTTTGAAAGGCCATGGGTGGATTCTTGGATAGATGTATGTATGGATGGATATGGTAAGCATGCAAAGGATGCCAAAGATTATCTTTTGATAAGATAAGGCGTTCGAACAAAGGATGCTCATTTGGATAATGCTTCGTGGCATAGATAATATTGGGTAGGATAGGGTCAATGAAAATGACCCATGTTAAGATGTCTACCATAAGAAAGTGTATAGTGTGCACTAAAATTTGTCAAGATCAAGATAATTTGGAAGATGGATGGAGATGGATGAAAATGGATTGGATAAATGGTTCATGGATGAATAGATTTATTATGGATGTGATAAGATTCTTTCTCCGAAGTGGCACATGTAGATGCTTGATTCTATACATGATGCATGTTTGCCAAGTTTTCATCATGGTACTTATCCAAAGTGCCACCATAGTGGTTTTCACTAGAGGACGATTTTTATCTTTACTATTTTCATGATTTTTTTATTTTTGATTTATTTTTGGTTTTTTGTGAAATATTTATGCTCATGCTGAACCACCTAGTACTACTAAATTTGATGCTTCTTTCATAATGTGTCATCGATATCCTTCTTGAAGAAGTTTCTTCACTAAAATATGTGCACTTGAATGCAATTTTTGAGAATTATGTTCTTCTTTGCTGATACCAAGGTTAACTTTGTCTTTGTGTGCACGTCGCAATAGAATGCCTTCTTAATCTTTATGATGAAGGGTTTTTTCCAATACATGGTCAATTTAAGAATTGGATATCATGTGTGGAGGCGGGGATGGTGTTGTATGTTTAGGAATAAAAGATGGATTGGTTGACAATTTCGAATCTTTGACTCTCCAAACTTGCAAAGATGAGCAATAATGGGTGGATACGAAAGTGTGCATGGAATTATGACCAACTACTTGATTTAATTTTTACATTGCTTGAGAAGCCTACTTTTTCCTTTGTGGACATCTTTGATGGATACTAATCCCTTTTTAATTTTTCCCTATAGTTTCTTTGACTAATGGAGTTTGATAGGGATAATCTTTCATTGTATTCTTTGTATCCACTTGTATTTGATTTGTCCTTCATGCTTTACAACTTCTTCTACTTTGATAACATTCTTCTTGTTTTGATTCAAGTATTTCTTTTGATGTTGGTCCCAATTCGTGGATGGGGTGATGGGTGGATGAAGATTTGTGATGTGATGGGTTGTAGTATTTGGATCATTTTCATCATAAGGATTCTTCGTGCTCCCTATGTTTACATTTGCTTGAGATGAAGTTTCCCCCAATATTATTGAGGTATCACTAATATGTTTAGATCCCTTACTTATCGCATAAACAAGACCTTGATACTTAGGATTTCCAATAATCTGTACTAGTTCTAGGATACCCTGTTCATGTAGGCCTAATCCTCTACCTTGATAATTTATTTTTAAAATTTTTTTATCTACAATAGGATATGATTTACCTTGGAAACAAGGTGCTAACCCTTCTCTACTCTATTGTGGATCCTCAAAGGTGACAACTTCTTCATTGATTAGATAGCTTTCCCTAAAAAAGGTACGTGATCCAGGTTTATAAGTGATAGGATCCTCCATATGTAGGATGACTTCCTGATTGATGTCTTTGGATTCTTCTTGTGAAATATCAAATTTTAATGTTTCTTCAAGAGGTATTGATGATTCACTGTCCACATAAAATTATTCCTCATGATTATTTTTGATATGCCTTCATAGGATGTTTCTAATTCACCACTTTTGTAGGAGCCTTCTTCATGACCCATTTCTGATATGTCTCTAGATTTTTTTATATCTTGATCATGTGTACAAATTTTAAGAGGAGACTCTTGTTCCTTGGTAATGATATCAAGAGTATGATACTATTGTTTTGAATGAAGATCACATATGTTTCCATCCAAATAAATAATCTTATGGGTAGGTGGAGGAGTATGTGCTATATGGATGATCATCATTTGTGATATCTTGTATAGATAGACGAGTATAAATTAGATCATTGTAGTATCTTACAAGGGGTTCTTGGACATCGTCATTAGGAATGGGAAGTGGCTCAATCTCCTATTGATCTTTAAGTGGATTTGGATCAAGTGTTGGGTTGAGGATTCATTCAATATTTGCAACCATGAGGTCGAAGGATTTCAATATGTCTTGGAAAGGATCATTGCTAAGCTTTAATGATAGATTTTGATCATGCTTTGGAATATTTTCTTGAGATATGTCCTCTAAATCATTAGATGATGTAGAGACATTTTCAACATGATCATTGGTGGATGGATCTTGGATTATGTCAATAGGATCAAATAATGTTAACACGTCTTGAAATAGACCACTGTTGGATATTATTGGTGAATTTTGATCATGATCAAAAAGTGACTCTTGATGAATGTTGATTTGATCATTGGATGGGGTAAATATATTTTCAAGGTGCTCACTAATGGGTGGATTTTGATCATTATTTCCAAAAATTATGGTGGAGATATTTTTAATGTATTTAACCATATGATCCAATGATGTTAACATTCCTAAATTAGATCATTGTTGGGTATTGTTGGTGGATTTTGATCATGATTGACAAGTGACTTTATATATGTTGATTTGATCATTGGATGAGGTAGAAACATCTTCAAGGTGCTCATTGATGGATATTCTTGATTGATATTGGAGATGTGATGACTGATCTTTGAGATGGGGTGATTGGGTTTGTTGTTGATCTTTATATCTAACCTCTTGAAATTGGAGATATTGTTCTTCATGTGGTTGTGGACACAACTCAATATTTTGATGAGTTGGTTCAACCAATAGAAGAGTGTATTAATTTTTGGGTGGAGATGTCTCTTGGTGATATGAATCAATGAATCTTTTAAGTATAGAAATTTGATTTCATAAAATTTGTTCTTGATTTTGATCTTAACATGCTTGATACAGTTGATTTGGTTGTTGAGCAAGCATATTTGGAATGTATACTTGTGGTGTTTTCATGGGATCATGTATAGATTGATTTTGGAAGATTTTATAATTTGGTATGATGTTTAAATTTGGCATTATTAATTGTGTGTCGCCAAAAAGTGTAGTCTTTGGCACTTTTTCACTCATTTTGGCCTTGTTTTGCCTTGACTAGGTCTTGAAAGCTTGCAATTCAACAATAATCTAATAGTGTTTTACTAAGATGTTGTGAAGTGTTGTAACACATATTTCCACTTTTGTAAGACCCTTTCAACATAATTCACCTAAACAACACCCTTTTACCCCTTTCCAAGCCTTGTGTCAAGGTGTTGTAAAGTGTTATAAGGCATTTTCACATCTTCCTAGGCTTATCATCCACTAATTAACCCTTTTCTTATTTTAATTTGTCCCCTTAATGTACTTTTAGTCCCGATTTAATTGTGTTTTGGGAGGCAAAGCTGAGAAAATTTATTAATCACCATTTAATTCCCGACCACCACTTGAAATTATCCAAGTGGAATAGGTCACCACCTTGGGCGACCTAGTCCCTTTTGGCATAAAATTCAAAATTAAAACATAAATCTTGCAGGAATTTTCCCCCAAAACTCTAAGGTCGGCCTATCATGTGTCATTTTTAGGAACATTAGGGTTTAGCATGTATAAGTAAGGGTTTTCATCCTTATTTTGACCTCTCCTTAGACCATTTTTCACCTTCACTCAATCTTCACAAGTAATCTTGCACTCAAGCTTCCCAAGCAAACAATCAAGCAGAAGGCATCTCAAGCAACCTCCATTGGATTTGGTTCTTGCATGTTGCAGACATCTTCAACAAAGGTTTGTTAATTGTTTTAGTGGATTTATCATTAAATCATCCATTCCTTTCATTATATTTCATTTAGATTTGATTATCATCAAAGTGGTTTGACTAAGGAAAAACACTAATATCTAATCCTAACCCTTTGTATCCTTTACATGTGTGATTTATAGGTTTTTGTATGCAAGTTTGTCATGGAGAAAGGTAACAAGAAGGTGTTCTCAACTCATCAACATCACTCAAGTCAACAAATCCCTAGTTGAAGTTTGGATACCTCTTTCAACCCATTTTCTGCAAAATCTAAACCAAGCATCTATTGGGATCTAGAGTGCAGACTGAAGGCTCCAATCTCCACTTTTAGGTTCTCAGAAACTAAAAAGAGGACTAGGTCACCAATAATGGTGACTTAGTCCCTCTGAGCCCATGTTTTGTGGATTTTCACATTTCCGGATACCCTTTTGGTAGAAACCCATTCCAAAAAACTTTCCTAAAAAAGAAGACTAGGTCACCCATTCTAGTGTAAATATCCTTGTGAAGATTTCAAACAGATTCCAGAACATTCAGGAGTTCCTCATCTACAACTTCCAATACCTAGGTGCACCACTTTTTTTATTTCCAGTTTATTTCTAGTTTACATACATTTAGGTCATTTAGTTTATTTTGCATGTAGTTTAGATTTAAATTACTTTATATTTCATAGTTAGTTTAGTTTTATCATACTTCAACATTTAGACACACTTCATCACACACAACACAACCCTATTTAGATTCTAATTCAACCTAACCCTGCACAACCTCTATTTTTGAATGAACTCACCCAAAAAGCATATCATTAAGTGGAAAGAGAGTCATTTAACAATCAAGATCTCATAGGTGAGAAACCCTAGGAGCCTAATTTGGGAATCCTCTTTCCCTAATTGTATATCTTTTTGGTGGTTCAAGTTGATATTCAACATTGTTGTGATTGGGAAACACATTGCTTGGATTTATGTAACTTTGATTTGGCATGGTGTTACCTTGACTTGGATCAATAAATGGAGTTGCTAACATATTGCCTAGATTTTGAACAATATTGGTTTGATTTGCAAACGTATTTATCCCAAAGTTCACTAAGTGTGGATTTGATATGTTCATGTTTGGTAGGCTTCCACTTGGTATATTCAAATTTGGCATGTACGAATTTGGTGGGATAATGTTTTTTGGAAGAAGTCTCATACATTGATTGTTTGGTTGATAGATTTGCAAGTTTTGACTTTGATTTAAATCTACCATAGCAAAAGGTGGTCCAAAACTTAGATTGGGAAAACTCACATTTTTTCTATCATTGAGGTTTTTTGTTCCAAAATTCATATTGCGAAAACTCAAATTTGTTGTATCATTGAGGTTTGTAGGAGACAATCATCCCATGTATAGATTGTATAAATGTGAGTTTTTGTAATCAATTGGTATTGTAAGGCATTGATAGTTTGTTTGTCTTGGATTACTCATGATGAATGGATCGAGTTTATATTCCATGTTTTTTCTTGTGTTTTCACCTCGTTGACCTCTAAGGAATTTAGGACTAATAATGAGATGAAATGGTGAGTGATATGGGTGTTTGAAATTTTAGGAATTTTGTATCGATGCTAGACTTTAGAATTTGATTTTAATTGGTTTTATTTGGATTTGGATGATGGACTTGTAAATCCATAGATGTTGGATGTTACCTTGGGATAAATTTGTCCAAAGGGATGACAATTTAACTAAATGTGTGGGGAAGGATTCATCCCTACACACTTAGCCAAAAAAAGTGGATTCAAATGATTTTGATCAAAAGTCTAATATGAATTAGTTTTCCAAAGTTCCAAAGGTTTTTTGTGAAATGGGTTTTGATTGATGTTTGGGGGATGGATGAAATGTTTGATTTTGAAAGAAAAAAAAAGGTGTGGAAACACTTTCCTAATGCTAAAAAACCATAGAGGAGATGTTAAAAGACTAGTTTTAAAACATTAAAACACTTAACATGAACATATGCATGGTAACAAGAGTAACATAAATAAAAAATTTCAGAGATAACACTAGATTTACATGGGAAAACCCTTCGGGAAAAAAACCACCACACCAAAAGAAAGACACTTTGTATTAGAGTAAACAAACAATTACATACAAAGTTACAATCCTCACTTTCTGATAGTTAGCTCACAACATCACTTGAGTTTTCATGCAATCACTGTTATAATACTATTCTGACATACAATAAATAGAAAAACTCATCAACACCTCTATTTAAGTATTTTTCTACTCTTCCACAAATTTGTCTTTTTTTTGACTACTCGTCAAGACTAACCATTACAAGTCTCTATACAAACACCAATTAGGGTGCATTAAATTCAGTTCTTCACTGAAACACCAAATCAATATTGAATCGGATCCACCTACAATCTTGCATCGAGCCACCCCCGCAATAAATTTGTTGCAGAGAAAATACAATTTGGGATCTGCCAATCACCAAAATTCAATCACAAGAGACTACATAATGGTTCACTTTTTCACCAATCTAGCTTCTAGAAATAAATGTTGTTTTGCAACAATGGTGCAAAAAAAAACTGATGAGAAATCACCACGTGTCGCACTACTATTCGTTCCACCACTTGACCGAGGAGTGATCAGTCAACAAACCCTGCAATCCGAGATTCCTTTGTTATCGCTAACTAAAGCATCACATTATGATCCATAAATAGTTTGCTATTGCCAGAACACCAACCACCCACTCTATTGAGTCCCACAAGCCACATGTCCTCCACTCTAGAGGTTTCGAGGCATCCAAGAGGGAATCACAAAGATTCCCATAAGCTCACTCAGAATGAGCTTCCGAGCTAGCCACATGTCCATCGCTCACGCACTCCGCTTGGCCTATGTGGAGCTTGCTAGAGCTCCTTCAGGGAATCTCTAGCGGCATCTGCTAGATTCCCCAAGGAGCTCCCCAGGCATAGACAAGTTTCCACAACCGAACAACAAACTTTGCATAAAGCAACTTAAGACCCACTATCTCTTCACTGCACTCACCACTTTGACAGGTTGCCATGCGTCCACTACTCGCGTGCTCCACTTGGATTTCGTGGAAGTCATTGGAGCTCCTTCGGGGAATCTCTAGCGGCATCCGCTAGATTCCCTAGGGAACTCCTGAGGTGCAGAATAGTGTCCACGGTTGGACAAACCTTCCGCCGATAGATGACTCCACTGTCAATAAAGCCAAGGCCAACAAACAAACCACCAACTCTACACCCATTGGGCCATCATTGTGGAAACCCTTAGAGTCTCACCAATCAGACTAAGTCTCAGTAGCCAAAAGTTGAAGTTGACCAAAATAAAACACCATGGTAAAGCAATAAAGACATAAACTCATCAATCCTTTAACAGAGGTCCAAGCCAGTAAATTGAGGCACATTTTCCAACAAGCTCCCACTTGACGAAGACTTATTGGCTTCCTCCAGACTTCAAATTTATTTATTATCATAGGACCCAAGGCCCATTGAACTTGCACACCATCTGAACTTATCCATGCTTACTAGATTTTTCAATGCATCAGCAAAATTCTTCAGAGTATCCACCTTCTCTTAAGAGACCTTTCCATCCTGCACTATATCTCTCATGAAGTTATACTGCACAATGATATGCTTCGTCTTGGCATGGAAAGTTGAATTTTTTTCCAAGAAAATGGAACTCTGACTATCACAGAAAATAGTGATCTGTCCTGCATTAAAACCAATATCAGAACATAAGAAGCTAAGCCAAACAAATTCTTTGTAGGTGTGAGTTGCTTCCATGTATTCTTCCTCCATCATGGACAAAGCGACTACAACCTATCACTTGCTCATCCAACTGATTGCACCTCCATTTAACATGAAAGTATATCCACTGGTGGATCTTCTGTTGTCAATGTCCCTTGCCCAATAAGAGTCCACATACCCATGAATGCTGAGATTTCTCTGTGATGAAACCAAATTTCCATGGTAACACAAAGCACATTTTGAGGTACCTCTCAAATATCTAAGCACTCTCTTTACAACATCCCAATGTGTCCTTCCTATATTTTTCATAAATCGACTAAGTACTCCCATTGCTTGGGCAATGTATGGCCTTGTACAAACCATCACATACATTAAACTGGCAACAACACTTGCATAAGACACTCTATTCATGTCCTCCATCTTAGTAGAATATTTTGGACATTCTTCAACAAATAGTTTCATTCCTTGGGTAACTGGAACAACTAGTTGCTTGCAATCACTCATATCAAATCTTTCTAGAATAGTGTTGATGTACTTACTTTGGCTAACCCAAAGATATTTTCCATTTCTATCCCTATTTATCTCCATCTGTAGAATATACCTTGCTGCACCCAAATCTTTCATTTCAAACTTTGAAGACAACTGAGATTTAAGATCAAAAATCATAGACTTACTATTTCCTATGAACAACATATCATCCACGTATAGGGTAATAATAAGCACACGATAATTTTTAGTTTTATAATACACACAATGGCCAAATTTTGATCTCACAAATCCCATAGACAACACAAATGTGTCAAAATTCTAGTACCACATTTTAGGAGACTTCTTCAAACCATACAAAGATTTATTTAATTTGCAGACCAGGCTTTCTTTACCTTTTTCAATGAAATGCTCAGGCTGGGACATGCAAATTTCTTCTTCCAACTCTCCATGGAGAAACATTGTTTTCACATCCATCTGCTCAGTCTCTAAGTCATACGTGAATGCAAGTGACAATAGGAATCTGATAGATGTCAGCTTAGCTACAGGGGAGAAAAATTCTCCATAATCAATTCCCTCTACCTGGGAATACCCCTTTGCAACCAACCTCACTTTGTACTTCTCTGAACTGCCCTCAAGACCAATCTTCTTCTTAAATACCCATTTACAACCAACAAATTTTCTTCCTTTAGGCAATGGTACCAAATCCCAGGTTTCATTCTTTTCCTATGATTCCATTTCTTCATTCATGGCTTCCAACCAATAATTTGCATTGGGCATATTAATTGCCTCTTTAACAGTCCTAGGCTCCTCAGTGCTAGTAATTAAATCATAGCCATAGTTTGAATCCAAAATGAAATCATACCTATCAGGTTGTTGTTTTTGACGTGTAGACCTTCTCACTGGCTAAGGTTGTGGTTATTCATCTTTGGAACTCTCAGAGCTGCTAGAGATATCCTCAGTTTTAGGTACACCATGCAGTTCTCCTTTTTCTGGGGTTTGGGGAATCTCAACTGCATCATTCTTCTTTTCTCTTTGATTTGTCTCTAGGTGTGGATCAGTTGTAGAAGGTTTTAGCTCATGAAATATTACATTTCTGCTATACATAACCTTCTCAGTATCAGGATTCCGAATCTTTTATCCCTTCACACCAACACCATAGCCGATGAAGATACATTTAACAACTTTGTTCTCCAAATTAGATCTTTTATCATTTGGCACATATGCATATGCCTCACATCGAAAAACATGAACATGTATTAGAGGGGGTTTCTTACAAGACCATGCTTTCAAAGGTGTCTTATCAACAAGAGTAGAGCAAGGAGAATGATTTACCAGGCAACATGTTGTAGCCACCACCTCAGCCCAAAAAATCTACTCTAGACCAGCACTGCTCAACATACTCCTTTCCTTTTCCATCAGCGTCCTGTTCAACCTTTCAGCAACTCCATTTTGTTGTGGAGTATAAAGTGTATTTTTATGCCTTTTAATCCCATGGTCTTTATAGTATCTATCAAAATTTGCAAAGAAAAATTCATTGCCATTATCCGTTCTCAAACATTTTATTTTCCTTCCAGTTTGATTTTCTACCAAGTTTTTAAAATCTTTAAAATGACTAAACACTTCTGATTTACTTTTAAGAAAGTATATAAATGCCCTTCTTGAATAGTCATCAATAAAAGAAACATAATATCTAGACTTTGATAATGAAGGAACATTCATTGGACCAAACACATCAAAATGAACATAGTCCGGTACACTCAAATATTTATGAGAACTCAAGGAAAAGGAAACACGTTGTTTCTTTCAATAAATGTAGTTTTAGTAGAAATTGAACTCAAGATTACAATCTACAAGCCCTTCAACAAGATTTTTATTTTTCAAGGTTTTAAAACCTTTCTCACTTATGTGACCGAGTCTATGATTCCACAGCATGGTATTCTCTGCTGGGAGTTTCACCTCCATTGCATTTGCATCTAGAGAAGCATCTTCATCCTTCTCTACAGGAGTAGCTTTGCATGACTTTATAAAGATGTTGTTACATTGAATAGGGCATGCATCTAGCTTATACAAAGTGCTAGTACATACAACCTTAGCCAGCACCATTGCACCTCTAGCCATATTACATCCTTTACTCGAGAAAGAAACTTCTACACCAGCATCATTCAACTTACTAACATAAAATAAGTTATGAGCCATACCTAGTATGTACAGTACACCACCAATCCCTTTGATTCTACCATCAGGGAACTATATCTTGACTCTACCTTGGCCAACAATATCCAGAATTGAATCACTCACCAAGTACACCTTTCCACCATTCTCTATGAGACATCATGTGAAAGGATGCACCCGAGTCAACCAGCTAGACATCATCCGATACCTGAGTTGCCAAGGCTACAATGAAGGAACCTGCATCACTTTGAGAAGAGTCATAGTCTGAAGAGATACCCTTCTTCTTCTTCTTCTCCTTATAATCCTTTCGGATATGACCAGGCTGCTCACAATTCTAGAATTTCACCTTGGACCTTTTACTAGGAGACTTCGATCTCCCTACAGATTTAGATTTGGACTTCTTGTCCTTCTGATTTCCTTTCTCCTTTGATCTACCTCAAACAACAAGGGCCTCTTTGTCCATCTCAGAAGACTTCCTCCACATCTCTTCAGACAATAGCAAAGCAACCACATCTTCCATCTTAAAATAGTAGTCATACTTCCAATAGTCATCACTAGATGATCCCAAGTGTTAGGTAACAAACATAATAGGAGCATGCAACGATCCTCCTCCTCTATATTTACACCCACAGACGCCAACTAAGAAAAAATCATATTAAACGAGTTCAGATGGTCTTCCACATATGCACCTTCTTCTATCTTCAAGGAGTACAACTTCTTCCTCAAGAATAACTTATTTACCAGAGACTTTCCCTAATAAATATTGCCAAGCTTCTTCCATAATGAAGCTGCAGACTTCTCCTCATGGACATTCACGAGTAGAGAATCAGTTAGACAAAGTCTTATCAAACCTCTCACCTTTCTTCTATGAGGTCCCATTCTTCTTGCTTCATACCTTGTGGCATAGTTCTAGACATTGCTACCTAGAGGTCTCTATCCACTAATAGGTCTTCCACTTTGAGTTTCCACAACTCGAAGTTGCCGCCATTGAATTTCTCAATATCAACTCTTCCTGATGTACTCGCCATCTTAGACAAAACTAAGTTCTAACTTTGTAAGACTCCCACTAGAACAATATTAGCACAAAAAACCAGCCCTACTAACAAGAATAACACAATTGGCTAGGCTCAGATACCACTTGAAAGGAAAAGAAAAGGTGCAGAAACGCTTTCCTAATGCTAAAAAACCATAGAGGAGACGTGTAAAGACCAATTTTAAAACATTGAAACACTTAAGATGAACATATGCAAGGTAATAAGAGTAAAAAAAATAAAAAGTTTCAGAGATAACACAAGATTTATGTGGGAAAACCCTTTTTGGAAAAAACCCACCACACCAAAACAAAGACACTTTGTATTATAGTAAACAAATGATTACATACAAAGTTACAGTCCTCATTTATGATAGTTAGCTCACAATGACACTTGAGTTTTCATGCACTCACTATTAAAATGCTATTTTGGCATACAACGAATACAAAAACTCATCAACACCTCTATTTCAATATTTTTCTGCTCTTCTACAAATCTCTTTTTTTGACTGCTCGTCAAGACCGACTATTACAAGTCTCTTAAAAACCACTAATTAGGGTGCATTAAATTCAGTTATTCACTGACACGCCAAATCAATCTCGCATCAAATCCACCTACAATCCTGCATTGAGCCACCCCCACACTAAACTTGTTGCAAAGAAAATATAATTTGGGCTCTACCAATCACCAAAATCTGATCACAAGAGACTACATAATAATTCTCTTTTCACCAATCCAACTTCTGACAATAAATGTTATTTTGAAACAATGGTGCAAAAAAAAATCGATGAGAAATCACCATGTGTCACACTACTATTCATTTTTTCGCTTGACCAAGGAGTGATCAGTCAACAAATCCCGTGGTCTGAGATCCCTTTGCTATCGCTAACTAAAGCATCACATTCTGATCCAAAAATAATCTGCTATCGCCAAAACATCGACTGATAGCTCTATTGGGTCCCACAAGCCACGTGTCTCCCACACAGGAGGTTTCAGGGCATCTAGAAGGGAGTCGCCAAGATTCCTATAAGCTCACCAAGAATGAGCTTCTGAGGCAACCATGTGTCCACCACTCATGCACTCCACTTGGCCTACATGGAGGTCCCTAGAGCTCCTTCGGGGAATCTCTAGCGACATCCATTAGATTCCCTAGGGAACTCCCAAGGCACAGACAAGTGTCCATAGCTGGACAACAAACTTTACATAAAGCAATCGGGGTCCACCATCTCTTTGTTGCACTAACCACTTTGATAGGCTGCCACATGTCCACTGCTCGTGTGCTCTGCTTGGCTTACATGGAAGTCGTTGGAGCTCCTTTGGGGAATCTCTAGCAATATCCGCTAGATTCTCTAGGGAACTCTTGAGGTGCAAACAAGTGTCTATGGCCAGAAAACCCTTCTTCCGATAGACAACTGCATTGCTGATAAAGCCAAGGCTAGCAAACAAACCACCAACTCTATGCTCATCAGCCCATTATTGTGGCAACCCTTGGAGTCTCATGGATCAGACTATCTCAATAGCCAAAGGGTAAAGCCAACCAAAAAAAAACACCATGGTAAAGCGATAAAGACATAAACTCGTCAAGCCTTTAACAAAGGTCCAAGCCAGTAAATTGAGGCACAATTTCCAATAGATTTGATCCTAGATGAACCTAAGAGGACTTTGTTTACATGACCAAGGTAGTGAAGAACATTCTTTTCTCTAAGAGTATTTCAAACCAAAAAACCAATGTTTGCATGGAAAACCATATGACCAAAAGATAACAAGCACATGTGTGGGGTTCAATTGATTTTATCTTGATTAATGAGTTTGATTTTACCACATCAACTTTTCTTATTTATTTTTCAAACTAACTATCTATGTCTTAATTTATTTTCATCCTACAAGGTCCACTATGTGGAAATCAAGAAAATGAAGGCAATAGTTTCCTATGTTGACTTTGGGAGGAACAAGTTGAGATATCCAAATGTTTAGAAGCCTTCTAAGGATAAGAACCCCTAGGGACAAGTAGTAACACGTAAACACCTCAATGGTATTTATTCTTCCAGAGGGTTTGAAATTTTGATGATTTGTTGAATGTTTGTTTTCCAATGTTTTAGATTCAAGCAAAGTGTTTTGATTCCATAGCACTGCACAATCCTAGGATAGAAAATACAATATTTGTCAGATTCCCACTTGGATTTCTCTAGCTGTGCTTATTCAAAGTGGGTGATCATATACTTGAACACAATGGCTCCCCTCCATGATACACACTTTTTAGGTCAACCAAGCTTCAAGTTCTTATGAATCTCCCATGAAAAACTCTTCATCTCTAGTTTGAATTGCAAGTATGTGGGACGGCTTCCGAGGTTCAACCTCCTGACACCAACAAATAGATAGGGATTTTGGATTTTACAAAATTTTGTCTCTTAATCAAGGCACCCATTCAGAAGACCACACAAGAGGCAAGATCAACTCATATAAAGAGTATCACCTGCCTATCTGTAGGATCTCCTATAATGATGAGATTTCCTCAAAATTCAAATTTGTATACTAGTTGGGAGTAGCTTGGCGTTTAGCTCATTACTACTTTGTGTTGTTCCCTTAGGGTGATTACATTTTCCCACCAAGGTAGGCTCACTAAGGGTAAACAATAGCAAAGAAGTGCATTTTTAGTTTGACCACCTAACACATTTAGGCAAGAGCACACACAATGCCTTTTCTTCACATTCACATGTTTTGTTCAATTTTAAAACCCAAATTTGAAATGTGGTGGCAATATTTTAGAGAACCTAATGCCACTAAAATGATTTTGATTCTCAAGATCACCATGAAGCACGAGAGAAGTGCATACACATTTGAATGGTATTATTTTTAAAGAAGATTACAAAAATCAAAGTAAGCACAAGTTCTTTTTAAAATCAATAAATGGATTCTTTTTATAGCACCAAATTTGAGTGTGAAAGTTGTTTGTTCAATTTTAACCCAAATTGAAATGCTAGTAAGTATCTAAGGTTATTTTTAACCAACTTGACAAACCTTGAGTTGTAGGTTAATTTTATGCCCAAAATAATCCTAGTTGGTCCTAAAGTATGAAAGGAAATATATGATAGGTTATTTTCCTATGAGTGTTTAAAAAAACTATTACAATGAGTATAAAATTATTTTATTACACGTTCATGCTCCATGATCCTTTAAAACCTACAATAAAAGCTCCAAATGTTAGATGAAATCAAGAAACAAGAAGATATAAGGGTTAGATAAATAACTAAGCATAGAAACCCTAAAAATTAGACCAAGTTACAATGTGATTTGACTTTAGGTAAAAATTTGAAAATTTTAACTCTATCAAAGTTGATAAAATCCTACACCATGAGATAGCTTATGAAATTCTACCCCATTTCAAAAAATAAATTTTCAAAAAGGACCTTTGTATGACCAGGATATGGCCATTTTAAGATTGACTATAAAAACAATAAAATAATGTTATCACCATTTGAATATGATCAATGTCGCTATTTGAGCATTTGAGCATCACTCTGCTAAAAAAGTGTCGCTCTGTGTAAAACCAAAGACCACAATTGCATCACTATTTATCCCAATGTCACTTTTTAGAATTTGAATGACCCAACATCGCTATTTGAAGTTGTAGCATCACTATATAGCGACGCTAAAGCAATAGCATCACTATTTATCTTTTTTTGGTGTTGTTACAACTTGGAAAGATAGAAAGTGAACAAAAAATGATAGATATGACAAAAAAATGTGTTAATTTTGAGATTTATGCCTCCTTCTATCACCAAAATGTGAATGCTTGATATAGATTTGTTCAAACGTCATCAAACAACACAATGTTAGTCATTAAATGATTCTAAACAAACATTCCCCATGCAATTCATTCAAATGACAAGAACAAGAAATAAAGTGAAATAAACCAAATGAAAGCTATTAGATCTTATTCAAAACATCCAAACTAGCATCCCATGGGGGAATTGGTGCTTCTTTGATGTGAAAAGAAGCCCTTTCCCAATTCCTTGCAAAGATTTTGATGAATATTGTTAATGATTGTGCTCCTTGATGAAAATTTGACCATAACCTAGCTAAGATTGACAAAATGAAATGAAACCTTGATGAACAATGGATGAATCTTGCTTAAAATATGAAGATAATGACCTTGCATAAAGTTGTGGATCCCAAATCAATAGAAGAACTCTCTATTTATAAGAAAGACAAATGGAGGAATGAGAAACATGAAGGATGTGGGATTAAACTTGACCCAATGGAATTGTGCAACTTGTCAACATGCTATTGAAGAGAGGTGGATCACATTTCGGTTAATGTGCAAATACATGCAATTAGGTGGAAATTTGAAATTTGAAAGGTGGCTTTTGGAGGAAGATGTGAAAGAGGAGTTAATGCCACTTGGATCAAGAAAAAGGACTTGTAAGAGACTTAAATGTCATGTTCGAGGACAAGTCCTTTTGGGAGGGAAATTTCAAATTGGAGGAATATTTCAATGAGATTCCCTTTTGAATGAAAATAGAAGAATTTATAAATCAATTAAATTGACTTACATGTGCAAGTTGAAAAATCTAGAGGATTTGATGGATTAGAGTTAGAGTTAATTAGGATTTAATTAACTTAGATGAAGTTAGTTGATTTGACATTTGATTTAGATATTTAGATTTATTTAAATCAAATGAGAGGAATAATGGACATTAGATTTAATTAAATAAAAGATTGATTTATTTAATTAAAAGGGATGATGTTAGATTTAATCAAATAAAGGTGATTTATTTAATCAAAAGAGGAAATATGAGGATTAATTAAATAAAGTGATTTATTTAATTGAAATAAGAACATTAGGATTAATTTAATTGAAAGAAGATAATGATTTAATCAAATAAAATTGATTTATTTAATTAAAAGAGGAAACTTGGTGAATTAATTAAATATGTATTATTCAATTAATTGGTTAGTAAAGAAGTGATTCAGGAAGAAATGATGTTAGTGAATCAGGATTGAGTGCACGATATCAATCAAGATAATTTGAACGTCTACAATACTACTAGCTAATCTAGGCGAAACAAAAAATTTAGTGGCACCAGTATAAAAAAGAATGGAAAAATGTTACACCAAACAAAGTATTTGATATTTCCATTGGAATGATCTGGTGCTCACCTTTCCAGTTGTCCAATGCATCACATGAATCCTCTATTGGAATGCTTCTCATTGAGAAGGTACCGGATTCCCTTGTGGTTGTGTCCCTGGTGGTTTGTTGGGACACTTTTTTTCAAAGTGATCACCACCATAAGTATAACACCCTCTCAATGGTCTAATCCTTGTTACAGGTCTTCTCGAACTGCTTTCATTCCTTCCAATACTACTTTTATTGTTGTTGTTCCCCTTGTGGTCCATTCTTGGATTATTCCACTTATTATGGGATCCTTTGTCCCTTTTCCTTTGGTATTCTTTCCCTTCACTAGGCTTCTTTGAAGCTTTTTTGTCTTGTGACCAATTGGACTTCTTACAATTCTTCTCATGATAGTTTGAGATAGAATTAAGCCTTTTTTCCTACTTAATTTATTTCTTGTACTCAAGTATGTGGTAGCTAGATTGTGCACGTCTACCTCACAACCTATTTGAGAATTTAGGCCCATGATAAAATTCCTAATATGAAATCATTCATATGTTTGGTACATAGGTACATACCTCAGGAGTCGAGTGAATTTCTCCCATATTCGATAATTAAGGAATCCCCTTGCCTCGACATTTAGAAATCGATAATATTTTGATAAAAAAAAGAGTTGAGGAAACCATTGTTTCCAAAAAATATCCACAAATTCATTCCAGGTGAGTCTTAGGGAGCTTAACCCATGCTCCATCTTCTTATTCATCCACCAATTGGATGCTTCACTAAATAATTGGAAATCTCCCCAAATGGCTTTAGTGACCTTGAAGTAATTTTTTATTTCAAAGTAATTCTCCATCTTGGTGAGCCATACCTTAGCCACATCCCCACTAGTAGGGTATGTGCAGGATCATCATGGAAAAAACATGCCCTTAAGTGGCAATAAAATTCAGAAAAATTAGAGTTAGGCAACTAGACGTAAAAATTTGAATAAGTTATGTATATTATTTCAAAAATATTCAAGAATAGAACCTGTAGAAAATTGAATGTAGTTTTTAAACTACTAGGTTTTATTTTAAAAATAAATAAATGTATTTGGTGAAAACTAGAAATTTCAATGTAGTAGTACTTAAATTTCAGAAAACAAATAAGAAGTAGGTGTCTGTCTAAGCACCCTAACCACAATCAAATGATAATATTTTAGATATAATTAGAGGACTCATGTCCCGATGTGATGCATATTGTTTTGTAAATTTTTTCGAAGAAAATGATTAATTATGATTTTTTATTACAAAGTTTAAAAAATATAGAAATTTTTATGTCTGACCACCTTTAACTTCGTCAAAACTTCATGAAATTCAAGTCTTCTTTTTTTAATCCTATAGTATGTGAAGCATAGAATGTGACACATGTTTCAAATTCAAAAAAAGTGATACCGTTTGAAATCTATAGATGTTTTTTTTAATCAACCTATCGATTAGGACTTAAGTCATAATTCAAATAGAAAATGATTAATAATTATTTATTAAATTCAAAGTAAAGCATAATTTATATTGATGGAAAGTTGAGAATCTCCTTTAAAAAACCTTTTTATTTCATCAATTTTGGGTAAAAAAAAAGTCATCAGTTACATGGGCCATCATATCACTTACATATCACCACTTTTTGGCTCATCATGATCCTGCACATACCCAGTACTTCCTTCAAACTTTGGAGTGATCTTTCTCATGTCCCAAGATAACTCGCTAGAAAGTCATTTCCACTTGCTTCCTTCTGAGTTAGACTAAGATTCATCATCTCCATGTTCACTAGACTAATTATGATCATGAGAATTTCCCCTTCTTCATCATTATTAGGAACTTATTCTTCATTATTTGGAACTTCTTGTTCCACTCTTTCTCTTCCCCTTACCTCTTGCTCGAGGTTTCCTATTCTTTACATTGTATCATCAATCATGGCTAATAGATGGTCCAACTCAGCCCCTGAATTTTTAGCTCCTTGGCCAACTATTTGGATTATCCCATAGTTAGTTTTAGTCCTTACCATTTTCAACAAGAAATTTTACACTTGGAGGTTTCATTTTCAATTAGATTCTAGGAATTTTTACATGTCACTCAAATTTTTTCCAAAGAACAACATTCATATAAATAATTCCATAAAGAGCTTATACACAATTTTAGCCAAAATATGTTTTTCATTTATTTCAATAGGATTTCAATATCCTAGTAGTTATATGGAATGACTATTTAAATAGTCAAAGAGAGAGAATCCCTTAGATTCACTCTCTAATATATAACTACGTGGAGTATATCCCTTGGATTTTTGTTCAAAAATATCATCAAAAGGTAAATAACCCTTAGACCTATCCTCTTATACATAATCCCAAGGAACATATCCTTTTGATTCATCACTAGAGGCTATTACAATTAATTTCTCCATAGAAAGAACACAAGGGTCCCTAAATAACATAACATGACTAGCACTACATTCTGAGGGCATATCCCTAGAAAGTGATAAAGAGTCCAAACTGGTAAGAGAGACAAAAGGTAAACAAGAGTGAAAAGGAATTCATTTGTTCATTTGCAATTTTGAAATTTTGAGAGAGAGCAACTTTGAGAAATTTGAGCAAGATGGTGATTCCCATTCAAACACATTGATTTGAGCATGTGTGATGGCAAAACCACCCGAAAACATATGGAACTCAGGTACATACCTCAAAAAACCTCCTCATGATTTGTGTATTTCATTTTTCTCGCATTTTTTCACATTTGAATTATGCCTTTTATGTTTTAGTGCATTAGGTCACCGAAGGCGCATCCGTAGACTGTAATAGCACACCAAGAATTTTAGTGCATAGGGATAGTTTTCTAGCAAATAGGGTTAATGTGTTAGTGCATAGCAATTTTAGCACATAGAGTGCATGAAGTAGCACATAGGTTTATTTCCCTAGCACATAGGGCCTTTTGGCGCAACGATGTTAAGTTTTAGCACATAGAAGCATTTAGCGCATTGATGAATTTAAATGGCACATACAAATATTTGCGCATAAAGACCCTGTTCTACCGCATCAGTGAAATATTCTAGTGCATCTAGGTTTTTAGCACTTTGAGACACTATTTTAGTGCATCCAAGCTAGATTGATGATTTTTTTGACTAAACTCCCTGACTTTGATGATTTTTGATCGCGTCAACCTTTGATTAGGTGTTGTTTGATGATGTTGATAGATTAGATGATGATTGATCTCATGATAGGTGAGATTCAATAATAGGATGATGATTATTGACCTCATGATAGGTGAGGATCAAGAATAGATTGATATTGATTGACCTCAAGCTAGTGAGGATCATTGATAGATTCTCGCGAGATTTGATCAAAGTCTCATTAGAGTTGATTAGATTGATAGGTTGACTAATGTTTGATTCATTGATTTTTGATTTGATATGTTATGATGATATGAGCCTTCATCGACCTTGATGTCATGGGAGCAATTCCCGAGGACCTAGGATTTGATACCGCATTTAGATCAGGCTGGTCTACATATGATTGAATGGTGTAGGTTGACTTCATTACTTGATATGCCCCAGGTTAGGATTAACCGAGGACTCTTGAAAACTTTAGAAGAGAGGTGGTACAATGCCCACAACACCTTCCACTTACCCACTAGTGAGATGATTGTGACACCAGAGGATGTCTACCAGATTTTACATATTCCAGTTGTTGGTGATTTAGTTGTGTATGATATCAGTATTAGATGATGATGAGAGGGAACCACCATGTGCACCTAGGAAGAGGAGAGGTAGAGGGGATGAGGAGGAGGAGGAGGGGGAGAGTAGTGATCAGGGAGATGGTGGTGGCAGAGGTGGCATTGATGTATCATTTGATGTTAGGGATGTCATGGTACCTCGATAGAGGAGGTATATGGTGGCCACAACATAGCAACATGTTCAGATTGGGCTACCCTCATAGCAATAGTAGACACAAATAGCTACTTTACAGGTGCAGGTTCAAACACTATAGGGTTAGTTGGCATAGGTTAAGGCCTTGTTAGCACATGCACATGGATAGTTACAAGGGAAAGCATAGGTATTGACACAGGTGTAGGAAAAATTTACTGCTCTAACAATTGAGAGGGATGCAACTAGAGAGCAAGATGAGTAGGCAGTGGCCTTAACCAACAGGTTGGAAAGAGTGGAAGAGGGGACCATTGTAGGTGATATGATGAGGGAGGTCATGTGGGTCACTAGAGAGGTAGATTACTACCAAGGCCAATATCATCAGGTTGTGCCTGTAGAGTAGAGAGTGATTTATGCACAGTCTAGATTGACACACAACCACTCTTGGACCACCAACATGGGCATGATAGCCACCACATAGAGATCTAGATCCATACCCAGGTATAGGTGTAGCAGGTGTAGGTACATCAGGTGTTGCAAGAAGCCTAGTGAGACCAATGAGGTATGGGGGGAGAGCCTCATAGCTTCCATGATCATACTTGATGTACTTTGAGACTTTTGTATACACCGATTTAAGACATTTATGATATTGCCACATTTTCGATGTTGTATCTCTCTACATTGTTGGACATCCTTGTACACTTGACATTATGATTATTTTGAGATTATGATATGCATCGACGATGATTGATCTATATGTGTCTATATACATTTAATTTCTACGTTCTATATGTTATGCTATGTATATATGATGCTTATATGTTTTGAATATGTATGGATGCAATGATGAATGTATTTAATTTCTATTTTGTATGCTATGTGATGGTTTATATGCTTACATGATAATGATGTGTGTATGCGATGATGATTCTATATGTTCATATGCTATGATGTTTATCTGATGTTCATTTATTGCTTATTTTGATTATGGTATGATTATGTGTGGATGCAATGATGATATGATAATGCATGGATTCTATGATGCTTTATGAATGATGTTTAATGCTATGAGATGGATGCAAAAAAAATGTGATGCAACTTATTTTTGTATTTTCTTGATGCAAATGTATGATGTTTCTATACTAGATGGGATGAATTTAATTATGCAAATGTGATGCAATTTATTTCTTTTGTTTTCTAATGCAAATATTATGATACAATGTATGAATGGATGTATGATATGAAAATGTGTGAGAAACGTGTGGATGAATGGCCTATAAAAATGCTTTATTTTTGGATTTTTTTAATGTAAAGGTATGATGAATGCATGAATACGATATGATAATATTTTCCAATGCATGGTTTAAATTTAAAATGCTTATGCAACTACATGAGAATGATTATGCAACTATATGATAATGATTATGCAACTATATGGAAATGATGTGTTTTTAGTAATGTCAAGTGTACTCAATCCCTTTAATGATAAAGATAACATCATTTTTGAAAATTGTTCCAGCCTTGGAAAATATTGAAATACAGATGCAAAACTAATATGGATGCAGTCTAATCTACCATGCGAAACTAAAATGCAATGTTTTCATTTTGTTTGTCATGCTTTTTATCATCATTGAGCCTTTATTATGTTGAAATTTAGTGCAAACATCGATGGTATAACTAGACCATGATGACCTGAGTACAACTTCCATACAATTTCCATTGAGTTTAATAATGTAAGAAGACACAAGCATCTAGGTATAATTGGATCGAGATGACATGAGCATCACTTGCATAAATAGACAAGAGTTAATCATTTTCCTATGCAAATTCAGAATGTCATCAATGATACTTTATAGAGCATGTCTCGCGACAATTTGCATAATAGTAATGATTAGCTCACAGATAGCAAACAAAGAAAATATCATTCTCCTTCCTATCCCCTCTACTTTAGGACATCATTGAGGTACTCTAGAGAAATGATAACAACAACCAAAATATAAAAATTTAACATACATGCTAAAGAGATCAGACCATGATTCCGAAGATGATCATCTAGTGAGATTTGATTTGTTTGTTTTTTATGTTGATTTAGATGGTTGATTGTTTGACTGATTATGATTGATGTTAAATTCAATGTTTAGGGTGATTGTTGTTTTTGTTGGGTTGTCTTGTTGTTGTTTGTCTATTGGTTTAAGCTCAAAGCAGGTTGCCCCCAGTGAGTTCAAGATTTTTCCCCTAGTGAGAAACAAACAAATTATTACAAATATGTACATTGATAACCAAGTCAAGGTGAGACATGACCGTAGTAGCCGGATATGTTCACGAAGCTTATTTTATGATAGGCATGTATGCACAATGATAGAAAAATTGGATGGCCAATACATGTTCTAATAGCTAGAGAAGCTGACTCATCTCAAATAGCGCCTGTTTGCCAGGTTTTAACTACTTGTTTTTATTGCACTTTTTCAGATTTTATGATTTCTTTGTTGTTAACAAGATTCTTGTTTGCTAGGTTTCCATCAAGGCAACGATTTTTTTTTTATTTTTCTTTTATTTTTGTATTTTTCTCTTTTTCTAATTTTTTTGTATTTTTGATTTTTTGATTTTTTTGTATTTCTTCAGGACTTTTTCTGAGTCTTTTGTATTTCTTTAGGACTTTTTCTATTTTTTTTGTATTTCTTCAAGACTTTTTCTGATTTTTTTGTATTTCTTCTGGACTTTTTCTGATTTTTTTGTATTTCCTTATGACTTTTTCTGATAATTTTTTTATTTCTTCAAGACTTTTTCTAATTTTTTGTATTTCTTTAGTACTTTTTCTAATTTTTTTGTATTTCTTTAGGACCTTTTCTATTTTTTTTGTATTTCTTCAAGAATTTTATACCATGCAACAAATGAATTATATGTAGAACTTTTTGAGATGGAGGTTGTTCATAGGTTCCTCAAATAGATCCCCTTCAAGAATGGATAGCTAGTATGCTCTTGATCCATAGCTAGTATGCTCTTTATCCATAGACTAATACAATGACAAAGGGTCCTAGCCAATTCGGTTCAAACTTTCCCTTCTTTTCTCTGTCTTATTGATTTTGTGGATTTTCCTTTAGTACCAAATCACCGACCTCAAATATTCTTGGTTTGACCTTGTGATTATAAATTCCTGACATTCTTTGCTGATATGCTTTTAGAATATTCAAGATAGTTCTTTTGAGGCCTCTGGTTGGTCGTTTCCTTGAGGGTAGTAAGGCATAGAAAACCGATGTTGGATATGAAACCTTTCACAAATCTCTTGGACGTCTTGATTCTTGAAAGGTCTACCATTTTCGATGACAATGGATTGAGGAATGCCATACCTATAGATGATCTAATTTATAATGAAGGATGCAATCTTCTTACCAATGATTGTAGTTAAAGGAATAGCTTCAACCCACTTCTTGAAGTACTCAGTGGTTGTGATTATGAATTCATTGGAAGAAGATGGATGGATTTTCCCCACAAGGTCAATTCCCCACTAACAAAAGAGCCAGGTTGATGTAAATGGTTGGAGTTCTTGTGTCGTTGCATGTATGAGGTTACCATGGATATGACACTTCTTATATTTCTTGAAAAACCAAAAAGACTCTTTCTCCATATTCGGCCAGTAATACCCCAAATGTAGGAGTTTCTTTGCTAGGATAAGACCACATGAATATGTTCCACAAATACCCTCATGAACTTCCTGTAAGGCCATTTCAGACTTGTCACATTCCATACATTGAAGGAGAGTTCCATCAAGACCTCGTCAGTAAAGTACATCCACGATAAGGGTGTGTCGAGCGGATTGACAGATGAAGTTTTGTTTTTAGTTTTCTGATAAGTCAGGTGGAAGGGTGTTATCTTTTAGATAGGTGTAGATATTCCCATAGATTGAGGCATCAACATCAAGTAAATGCAAAATGAATTGGGACTTCAGATCATCATAGGCAGGGGTAAACAGTTGTTCCACCATGAACTCATAACAACTCCATTTATTTGGAATTTATAACAAAGAAGCAATAGTGGCCACAACATCAACAACTTTGTTGTCTATTCTTGGGATTTGTTCAAATTTGATAGTAACAAAGTATTTCTTAAAGTCATCAATCATTCTTTTGTAGGGAATTAGTTTTTCTTCCTTTGTCTGATAGTCATCATTGACTTGATTTATGACCAATTGAGAATCTCCATAGACTTGTAACTCTGTGATTTTCTAGCCTACAACTATCTCGATGCCAATGATGAGTACTTGATAATCTGCCATGTTGTTGGTGTAGGGGAGCATTAATCTATATGATTTTGGATTGGTATGTCCTTGGGGAGTGAAAAATAAAATTCCCACTCCCAATCCATGTTGAGTGTATGATCCATCAAAATATAATACCCACTATTTTGTTGTTATGGTAAGGACATTAGCATTTGGAAACTCAATGTGTAGAGGATGATCATCATGTAATGGTGCTTTAGCTAGTTGATCGGTGATTTCCTATCCCTTTATGGATTTCCTATCAACATATTGGATATCAAATTGACTTAGTATCATTACCCACTTTGCCAGTCTTCCTATTAGGTTTTCCTTGTTGAGAAGATATTTCAATGGATCAATTTTGGATATTAAATTGATGGTATGAGTTAGCATATAATGTCACAATTTTTGTGTGGTGAACACTACTACCATACAAGACATTTCAATGGATGTGTAATTTATTTCATAGCCATTTAATGTTTTTCTAATATAATAGATCGCCCTTTCTTTTCTCGTTGAATCCTCTTGCGCTAGCAAAGCTCCCAATGATGTCTCAGTTGTTGCTATGTGTAGTAAGAGTGGTTTTCCTTCTGTTGGTGATACTAAGATGGGTGGAATCATTAGATATTGTTTCAATTGGTTGAAATTGGAATCACATTTATCATCCCATCTAAATGAAACATTTTTATGTAGCAGGTGAGTGAAAGGATGGGTCTTTTCTGCCAATTGTGAGATGAATCTTTGGATAGACTGAAATCTTACTTGGAGTGGTCTTAGCTAACTGATATTCTTTGGAGGCATCATTTCCATGATATCTTTAACTTTCATTAGATCTACCTCAATTCCTTTTTCTGAAACTATATATCCAAGAGTTTTGTAGAGGTCACACCGAACACACATTTCTTTGGATTCAGTCATACATTGAATTTTTCTAGTCTGGTGAAGATTTTATCTAGGATCTTTAAGTTTCCTTCTCTGGTGTATGATTTGGCTAACAATTCATCCACATAGTCTTCCATGAAATTATGCCTCATATCATGGAAGATTGTCATCATGGCTCGCTGGTAAGTGGCTCCCACATTATTCAGTCCAAAGGGCATGAAGTTCCAATAGAATGTGCCCCATGGGCATGTGGAGGCTATCTTATCTTGATCCTCGAGTGCAATTTTGATTTGGTTATACCTGAAAAAACCATCCATAAGTGACAAAATGGCATGTCCTGCTATTAGGTCCACAATGATGTTTATGTTGGGTAGAGGAAAATCATCCTTCGAACAAGCTTTATTGAGATCTATGAAATTTATACAAATCTGGATACTGTTGTCAGGTTTTGAAACTAGTACAATGTTGGAGATTCACTCAGCATAATCAATTATTCTGATGAATCCTACATCCAATAGCTTCTTCAGTTCCTCTTTTACTAAGAGGGCAATATGTATATGCATTTTCCTTAACTTTTGCTTTACTGGTTTTACTCTTGGTGGTAAGGATAAATGATGCATGATTAAATTTAGATCTATCCCTGGCATTTCTACATAGGACCAAGCAAAGTTGACTTGTTTATCTTCAAAGAATTTGGTGAAGCTTCGTTTTTCTTGTTCTGTCAAGGATGTTGCTAAATGTAGAGTCTTCATTGTTTCTGCTGTGCTGATATTGATGGATTGTGTGGGCTCAACAAATACTTTAGATCTCTCTTGAAAGTGTTCAGGGAGAGTTTCAAATCTCTCATCCTTTGGTGCCTTAGAGATATTTTCACCATTGAATGCACTCTTTATTTTTACTTTTTCTTGATCTAATACTTTCATAGAATGGTTCTCACCATTAGATCAATTTTCTGCATTATTCATTTTACAACTAAGAGCTTTGAAACTCCTTGACTGGGAGCTTCGTTCTACAATTCAATGGTGGAATATGTTTTAGGGTTCTCAGCATAGAGTAATTTTATAGTGGAATCATCGTTTGAAAATTTGGAATGTCGAGAGGCTTGGTTTGGTCTTAGTCAATAAGTTTAGGATATATTAGAGGTAGGGAATTATTGGATTGGTTTAAGTCAAAGGCAGTGAGAGTCTTGATGGTGAAATCTTCAAGTAATCCGATAGCAATGTCAAGGTCTATGATGTAATTCTCCTTTGAATGATTTGTCTTGCTAGGAGTCTTATCATCCTCACTTGAGCCATTGATAGGTTGTGATCCAAATTGAAGCGGTCTTAACCCCGAATTTAGTCCCTCCTCACATATGGGTGCATAATTTTGTATCACATCAATTCCCTTGTCATGACAAGATTCTAGTCAGTTCCATAGTCATTACTAGCTTGCAGTTGTAGGATTTTTTTGACAATCTTCTAGGTGGCTTCTTCTTTTGTTTCCTCTTTATATCCCAACCCTGTCTTTTCTTTTAGATTGGTTAATATCTAGGTTGGATTGATTCCACGATTCCTTATTTTCTCTTGTCGATAGGTCCTTGTCCCTGATATCCCATTTTCTCCAAGATTGAAAATCCTTTGCAATACTATGTTGTTTGTACATTAGTTATCATTGCTTGAGATTCGACTTCATCCTTGTAAAGCTAGTTAAAAATATCCTTGTACTCCACTTCATTAAATATAGTGCCTGCTTTCACAAATCGACCATCACAAAGCGTGACAGGTTGTGAGGACTATTGTGTTGAGGTTGATGGTTGACCATAGGAATTTGGGGAAGATAATTGCGAGAGATAGGGATTTCTCAATAGAATATTCACCCATGCCTTTATCTTTGACTTGGACCTTTTTCTCAAATTGTTTGGATAAAGTGTTTAGTTGGACTTCATGATTGGTGGATATAGAAGGGGTAGCTTCTTCCTTTCTCTCAGGTTTTTAAAACAAGGAACTTGGTTGGATTTCTTCATTTGAGGATGTGACCAACAATTTTGAAAAGTAATTTGTTTGGCTTGAATTACTTGGGGTGGCAGATGGGGAAGCGAGAGCTTATCTATTATGGGGCACAAAGACATCCTGGACTGACTTGAGGGTGTTGCAATACTGAGGACTATTTGAATCAGCTGAAATGGTGATCTCTTGCCCATTGCAAGGGAATTTCAAACATTGATGGTGAGTTGAGGGGACTACCTACATCTCATGGATCCAAGGATGACCCAAGAGTATATTGTATGTCAATTCTTTTTCCAGAACTTGGTAAATTATTATTTTTAGAATCGGCCCCACCTAAATTGGCAACACAATTAGTCCCTTTGAGGATCTTTCTTCATCATCGTAGGATTTGATGGTGATATTTTTCCTTGAATCTATTGCATTCTCATAGAGTCCCAGTGCACAAACAAGCTTTAAAGTACATATATTGAGACTGGGTCCTCCATCTATTGGAACTCGCTTAACTCGACTTCTATGTATTAAGACATTAATGTGAAGTTTTGCATTATGGGGATGAGTGATGGATACGTCATCATTTAAAAAAAATTATAGGCAGTGAGGTGCAACCAAATTCCCCACCATGGCTTGGAACGTGCAAACTTCTAAATCTATTGGTACTGTTGTGTCCACTAGGGCCTTTTCTGAAATTTCCTTGTGTGGAGGTGAAATCTTGAGGATTTCCAATATAAATATTTGCGCTAGAATCTTTTGAAGTTGATCAATATTGTTGTATTGATGTGACAGTGCAAAGGGTGTTTTGGATGTGCTTCCTTTTAGAACATATTTGGATTGTGCTAACATGGTTTCATTTATGGGTATGTTGTCTTGTTTCCCTTTGATTTTAATGACATTGATTTGGTTATTAGTTGTTTCCATGTCTTGTTTGATGTTATGGACTTGCTTGGATTGGATGTTGGTGTCATTGATTTGCTTTTCAGCTATGATGGTGTCTTGTCCATGTTGAATTGGAGCATCATTAATTCGATGGTTGGTTGCAATAAGGTCTTGTGAGTCATTGATTTTAATGTCATTTATATGATCTTCAACTATCGAAATATGAAGGATTAGAGTATCCTAAACATAGTTTGCACTTTTCCCTTTTCTATTCATTGTAGAGGATTCCCCTTTGTCATTATTTGGTAATGGATTCTTGAATGCACTATGATCAACATTTTTTTGGGCTCCTTCTATTTGTATCATATTTTGATCTATTAAGTCTTGCACCTTGTGCTTTAATTGCATACAGTTATTTGTTTGATGGCCTTTGAAACGATGAAATTCATAGTAATGGGCATCATTCCACCATGACGATTTCACTTTTGGCTTGAAACCTCAGGTCTCAAGTAGGGTGATAAGATTTTCTGCAAGAAGTTCTTTCAATGCGGATTCAAGTGATTGACCCAAAGGTGTGTATTTCCTCTGATTTGATGGCGTTTAATATGGGAATGATTTATATCCAACATTTATTGGGTTGTTGCTTTGATTGGTTTTTTGGGTATTGCTTTGATTGTTGGTTGGATAACTGTTTTGATTAGTCTTGGTGGCAGCTGCTGTCAAGTTAAACACTCATATTGCATTTTGTGTTTTAGCTGACTTAACATTATTAATATTCTTGTTTCTTTTCTAAAACTTTGGTTTATAATTTTTATAGTAATTATTAGAGGATTTTGTTTAGTTTCTTTCATTGTAAATTTTCAAGACTCCTCTCTTGATCAAAGCTTCTTCTATTTTGATTCCATTTTTGACCATTTTCTCAAAGGTAGGTGGACATTGTAATTCAAGTCTATAACTCATATCATCATTTATATTATCAATGAAAATTTCCATCTTTTCCTTTTCGGGTATGGTACGAGGATATCTTGCAAACAATATTCTCCATCTTTGTAAAAATATGAGGAAAGATTCACCCTTTTTTCTGTTCCACGTTAGAAAGGTCCTTCATGGTTATCTCATGTTGTATGTTATAAGCGTATTGGCTGATGAATTTGTTAACCAACTCTTCAAATGTCTCAATACCTGGTACAAGTTTGGAGAACCATTCCATGCATTGTCCACCTAGGCTACATGGAAATAACCTCATCAAATAAGTCTCTTCATGTGCAAATTTGAGGCTCATGGTTCTAAATTCCCTCACATGATCTATAGGGTCTAGTTTACCATTATATTTTTCATACTTTGGGAATTTAAAATGTTTGGGAAATAGAATCATGTTAACACTTTGATCAAAAGGATATGGGAAAATGTCTTGCAATAAGTAATGTTTTGTGGTTCCCCTTTGCATGTCTTGGAGTTGTTGCAAATTTTTCATTTGATGAGCTAGTACAAAAAGTGGATCTATGTTTGGGGGATTGGTTTCAGTTCTTTTAGGTGCTCCTTTCAATTGAGTAATGTCATAATCATTAGGAGATTTTAACACCTTGTTTGGACAGAAATTAAAAGTATTTTTCCCCATCTCTTTCAAAAATATTTTCTAGGAACTTGTGGAAATTTGGGTCTTGTTGTGTAGTTTGGACATCTTCCTTAGTGATCTCCTCATTCTCAAGTTGGTGGAATCCATTGAAAGGATTTTCTTTAGCTTTAGCCATGTTGTTTTGAGTTTCAAGCTCTTTTTCTTTGAATTTATGCCTTTGTGATCTTGTTTGAATAGGCATACAAATGATGAAAAAATGTACTAATCTTTGATCGTTGTTTAGGAGATCCAAAAGGACTAAGTTAAATCTGATTATACAACATTTTTTTCAAGATGAAGGATGATGAATCCTGATGGTGAAACTCAAGTGTTAATCAGAGATAGGTGTGATGATGAGGCACTTTTAGATATTTGCGCAAAACTTAGGCAAAGGATTTTCACTTGAAAATGCTATTTTCAACAAGTTTAAGACTCTGTGGTATATGAGGAATGATTATGTTCTGATAGGGATCCTTAATTCTGGTTCAAACTAACAAACGGGAGATGAATTTATATCTCTAGTTTTTGAATTTATTGGATGCACTAGAATAGTGCACAAATGCGTTAAAAGACAGATGTGCTAATACAGAGACTAGACGTGTCGGGCTGTTCCTCAGATGTGCTAGAGAATGAATTTAATATGCTAGATAATGACTCAGATGTGCTAGAATAGAGAAGGTATGCAATAAAATATGGTATGGATGCGCCAGAACAAGACTTAGATATGCTAGGAAATGTTATGAATGTGCTAGAACAATAGTGAAATGTGCTAAAAGGTGTGTTATATGTGCCAAACTATTAATTCAATGCACTAAAAGATGGAGGATATGCGCCAAAACAAAACCTAGATGCACTAGAAAATGACACAAATGTGCTATAACATAACCCAGATGCACTAAACTGGAAGTATTCAATGTTTTATGATAGTTTGATTGATTTTTCTTATTTTTCTGACAACAAATTGATTTGTTTGACTGCATGTTCTTTCGAATCAGTGGTTGTACATTTCCATGTGTGATGTTTGTTTTGAATGTTATTTTGAACACACATGTAAGACACATCAAACAAGTATAATTCCTAAGGATGTGTAGGACAGTATTTATTGCATTCCCACTTGGATTTTACTCCAATTGTGCTTACTTTTAGTAGATGATTAGAAGCTTGAACACATTGGCTCCCCTCCATGGCACTCACTTTTTGGGTCATCCAAGATTTAGTCCTCATGAATCTCCAATGACAAAATTTTCATCTCTACTAAAAGCCACAAGAATATGGAATGGCTTGGGAGGTTAGACCTCATGCACCAACAAATATAAATGGGATTTTGGCTTACTATAACAAAAGGTTCTAGTATATGAATTCCATTCATGGGGGATCATCCATATGAAAAGAGACCATTGTTTCCTTTCTTGCACAAATAATCCTCATGATACTTTAACTTTCCCCAAGTACCCACACTTATATCCCAGGTGGAAGTCACTTGGCTTTAGCATGTTCTCGGTTGGGTCGCTCCCTAAGGTGATTACTTTTTCCCACTAGGAAGGCCCTCTAAGGATAAAATACAATAAAATGAAAAGAAATGGGTCTAGATTTTTGGTCACCCAGTTAAGGGGAGAGAATATGCCTACCACTCCATAAGCACAATAGACAAGGTGTTCATTTACCTATTAATTAAACTAGATTCCTAATTTAATTGAAAGAAATAACAAAAACTCCAGCCCCTAAAAAATAATCCTTAGTAGTTTCAGATCATTTGTCTATGAAAATGTTCTTATGGTTTTAGCAAAGTATCTGATAGCGTTTAGAACACCTGCAAAATAGAGAGATATTGATTAGTTCTTAGAATTTTAGATTTCTACAAAATAAACCAGATGTGCCATAATAGAGACTCAATGTACTAGAATATCACACATATGTGTTATAGAAACTATTGTATGTGCCAAAACAGTCTATGGATGTGTTAAAAGAAATAATGAATGCACTAAAAGACCCCATGTATGTGTCGAAAGATAGTTCAGATGTGCTAGAAGAAAGGCTAAATGCACCAGACTAGGGCTTGGATGCGCCAAAGGATGTTTTGTATATGCTAAAAAAACTCACAACTGTTCCAAAATATTTCACGTCATACTTGTAAACACATTTTCTAGACAATGTTAAAAATAGGGGCTAGGCCCCATGGTGGGCACCAGAATATGTCGTGTGAATATGTGTAAAGTGAATAATCAACACACAACCAATGAGACATATTATATTAGAGAATTGAAATAACAAAATTAATCAAATTCAAAATATAATCAATTCCTAAAGCCATTCCATTGTCTCCTATCTCTAAGGATTCTTTGAATCATAATGGCTCTCAGATTTTTCTTTGCACTATGACTTTTAGAATGACAACCTAGAGAATAGATGTTGTAAAATGCAAGGATCCTAGTTCCTACATGATTTGATAAGATATATGATATGTTGCAAATGATACTAGTGATGTGATAATGAAGATTATACTAAAGATTATGATGCAAAATAATGTATAAAAACTACTATAATAATGGAAATGCAGCTAACAATTAAGCCATGATTCTAAAGTACTATCCAAATACTATGCTAATTACCAAATAATCTAAATGTTCTTAATGCTCTCAAATGATTTCTTTAGAGTAAGTTTGTTCAAAGATGTGTTATGAAAATTTGGAGCATGATGTTGTATTTATAGGATTTCCAAGGCATATTGTGATTTGGCAGGATTCGACGGTCAATATTATGATCTAGAGATTGACGGTAGAGGATGAAGAAGTTAGAGAGAATCATGGAGGTTATCCCCTTTAAAACAACACTTTTCCAAGTGTTAAAGAGCATCAAATGGAGGAAGAAGCCATGTGTCTCCAATATTGTTAGGCATTTGTTGATGGAAATTTTCATTTTTTAAATTAGAAATATTTAAATTCATGTGACACATAATGAGGTGGTAGATGAGGTGGAAGGAGGTTAGAGAATTATGTAGAAATGTGAAAAAATTGAATTTAGGAATTCAATTTTAATGAGAATGGAATTAATCAAATAAAACAAATTAGTTAGATTTTTTTATTTAATTAAATAATGAAGAAAAATGATTTAGAAAGAATTTAAGAAAGTGAACTATATAAATATATTTTTCAATTTATTTATAAGTAGAGGAATTAAAAGGATTTATTAATTAAATACCTTTTATTTAATTAATCGATTATCCTAACCAATTTTAGGTGTATACATTTTGCCCCTCTTTAAAGTCAAGTGTTTACACATTACTTCAAAGAAAAATTTTCCAGATCATGATGATAAAAGTTTTGATATACCACTGATGCTAGATTTTTTACGTGATGACAAATACATGAGGCTTTAAAGTACATATATTGAGACCAACTCCTCCATCTATTAGAATGCACTTGACTTGACTTCTATGTATTAAGAACTCAATGTGAAGTGTCATGTTATGGGGATGAGTGATGGATACGTCATCATTTTATGAAAATGATAGGCAGTGAGGTGCAACCAAATGCCCCACCATAGCTTGGAATGTACAAAATTCTAAATCCGTTGGTACTATTGTGTCCACTAGGGCCTTTTCCAAAATTTCCTTATGGGCAGGTGAAATCTAGAGGAGTTCCAATATAGATATTTGTGCTGGGATATTTTGAAGTTGATCAATACTGTTGTATTGATGTGACGGGTCAAAGGGTGTTTTGGATGTGCTTCCTTTTAGAACATATTTGGATTGTGCTCTTGTGGTTGCATTTACGGTTATGTTGTCTTGTTTCCCTTGGATTTTAATGACATTGATTTGGTTATCCGTTGCTGCCATGTCTTGTTTGATGTTATGGACTTGATTGGATGTGATGTTGGTGTCACTGATTTTATTTTCAGCTATGATGGTGTCTTGTCCATGTTGAATTGGAGCATCATTAATTTGATGGTTGGTTGCACCAATGTCTTGTGTGTCATTGATTTAATGTCATTTATTTGATCTTTAGCTACTGAAATATGAAGGATTAGAGTATCATGAACATAGTTTACACTTTTCCCTTTTCTATTCATTGTAGAGGATTCCCCTAAGTTGTCATAATTTGGTAAGGGATTCTTGAATGCACCATAATCAACATTTGTTTGGGGTCCTTTTATTTCTATGATATTTTGATCTATTAAGTCTTGCAACTTGTTCTTTAATTGCATACAGTTATTTGTTTGATGGCCTTTGCACTGATGAAATGCATAGTAATGGGCATCATTCCACCATGACAATTTCACTTTTGGCTCAAAACCTCGGGTGTCAAGTAGGGTGATAAGATTTTCAGCAAGTTCTTTCAATGCGGATTCAAGTGATTGACCCAAAGGTGTGAATTTACTGCGATTTGATGGCATTTGATATGGGAATGATATAGATACAACATTATTTGGGTTTTTTCTTTGATTGGTGTTTTGGGTATTGCTTTGATTGTTGGTTGGATTATTGTTTTGATTGTTCTTGGTGGCAGTTGTTGTCAAGTTAAACACTGGTTTTGCATTTTGTGTTTCAGTTGATGTACCATTATTAGTATTCTTGTTTCTTTTCTAAAACTTTGGTTTATCATTATTATGGTAATTATTAGAGGAGTTTGTTGAGTTGCTTTCATTGTAAATTTTCAAGACTCCTCTCTTGACCAAAGCTTCTTCTATTTTGATTCCATTTTCAACCATTTTCTCAAAGGTAGGTGGACATTGTAATTCAAGTCTATAACTCATATCATCCTTTAGATTATCAATGAAAATTAACATCTTTTCCTTTTTGGGCATGGCATGAGGATATCTTGCAAACAATCTTCTCAATATCTGCAAAAATATGAGAAAAGATTCACCCCTTTTTTGTTTCACATTACAAAGGTCCTTCATGGTTATCTCATGTTGTATGTTATAAGAGTATTGGGTGATGAATTTGTTAACCAACTCTTCAAAGGTCTTAATACCTGGTGCAAGTTTGGAGAGCCATTCCATGCCTTATCCACCTAGGTTGCATGGAAATAACCTCATCAAATAAGTCTCTTCATGTGCAAATTCGAGGCTCATGGTTCTAAATTACCTCACATGATCTATAGGGTCTGTTTTACCATTATATTTTTCATACTTTGGGAATTCAAAATGTTTGGGAAATGGAATCATGTTCACACTTTGATCAAAAGGATATGGGAAAATGTATTGCAACAAGTAACGTTTTGTGGTTCCCTTTTACATGTCTTGGAGTTGTTGCAGATTTTTCATTTGATGATTTAGTGCAGCTATTGGATTTGTGTTTGGGGGATTAGCTTCAATTCTTTTAGGTGCTCCTTTCAGTTGAGTAATGTCAAAATCATTAGGCAATTTAACACATTGTTTGTCTAGCATTAAAAGGTATTTTTCCCCATCTCTTTCAAAAAGCTTTTCTAGGAACTTGTGGAAATTTGGGTCTTGTTGTACAGTTTCAACATCTTCTTTAGTGATCTCCTCATTCTTAGGTAGGTGGAATATGTGGAAAGGATTTTCTTCAACTTCAGCCATGTTGTTTTGAGTTTACTTTAGTGACCTAATGTGCTAAAACGTAAAAAAACATAATTCAAATGTGAAAACATGTGAGAAAAATGAAATGCACAAATCACAAGGAGGTTTTTCGAGGTATGTATCAGAGGTTCATACATTGTTGGGTGGCTATGTCATCGCACACACTCAAATTGATGTGTCTGAATGGGAATCACCATCTTACTCAAATTTCTCAAAGTTGCTCTCTGTGAAATTTTCAAACTTGAAAATGCACAAATGAATTCCATTTCAATCCTTTTCACCTTTTAAAGGGTGATTAATTGGGATTTTTATGAGAGTGATTTATTTTATTTTTCAAAGGAGCTTAATTCATCAATTAACTAACTCAGGAAAATTTCACTATTATTTTTGGGAGATAAATTGTTGAAACATGCTGAAAATTTCAAAAGCATCAAAATCATCACAAATTTCAAAAAATCCAAAAAATTCAAAAATTCACCGATTTATCTCCCATGGGGGCATGTATCTATCATCACCTAAAAATCCAAAGTCTAGGGCATATCAAAACTTTTATCATCACGATCTGGAAAAAAAATCTTTGAAGCAATGTGTAAACACATCACTTCAAAGAGGAGCAAAATGTATACACCTAAAATCGGTCAAGATAATTGATTAATTAATAAATCCTTTTAATTCCTCTACTTATAAATAAATTGAATAATCTATTTATATAGTTCACTTTCATAAATTCTTTCAAAATCATTTTTCTTCATGATTTAATTAAATAAATAAATCTAACTAATTTGTTTTATTTGATTAATTCCATTCTCATTAAAATTCAATCCTAAATTCAATTTTGTCACATTTCTACATAATTCTCTAACCTCCTTCCACCTCATATGCCACCTCAGCACATGCGTCACATGAATTTAAATATTTCTAATTTGAAAAATGGGAATTTCTATCAACAAACTCCTAACAATATTGGAGACACATGGCTTCTTCCTCCATTTTATGCTCTTCAACACTTGGCAAAGAGCTCGTTTAAAGGGGACAACCTCCATGATTCTCTTTAACTTCTTCATCCTCTACTGTCGATCTCTCTGGATAATAATCTTGATCGTTGAATCCCGCCACATCACAATATGCCTTGGAAATCCTATAAATATAGCATCGTGCTCCAAATTTTCATAACACATCTTTGAACAAACTTACTCTATAGAAATCATTTGAGAGCATTAAGAACATTTAGAGTATTTGATAATTAGAATATTATTTGCATAGTAATTTAGAATCATGGCTTAATTGTTAGCTGCATTTCATTTCCATAATTACAGTAGTTTTTATACAATATTTTGCATCATAATATTTATTATAATTGCCATTATCACATCACTATTATCATTTACAACATATCATATATCTTATCAAATCAAGTAGGAACTAGGATCCTTGCATTTTACAACATCCATTCTATAGGTTGTGATTCTAAAAGTCATAGTGCAAAGAAAAATCTAAGAGCCATTATGACTCAAATAATCCTTAGAGATAGGAGACAATGGAATCGCTTTAGGGATTGATTCTGTTTTGAATTTGATTCATTCTATGATTTTAATTCTCTAATATAATACGTCTCATTGGTTGCGTGTTGATTATTCACTTTACACATATTCACACGACACAAATTCAAGCAATGATATCACATCACATAATTGCATGATAATAATATTTCCATTTACAATATTTCAATAAGAATAATGTTACATATCTACATACATAGCTTCATGAGCTCAATGATAAAGATACATAAATTGAGTGCAATGGTCTAGATGTCCCCAATGTTGGTGCATACCTCCTAGATGTTCCCATCATTGGTGCATAAAATCTAGGTGTCCCCAAACTGGCACTACATCCTCAAATCATGGTCACCAATTTTATGAGGGAGAGCATCACACAATTGCTTTTCCACCATCCATGGACTTATTGTGGTTCCCTGGACATCTACCATATTGGTAAGATGGCCCTACCCTTCAACAAAGAGATTAGTTTGGTAAACTCATAATCATGACCTTCCCAAGTATAGTGTTGTGTCCTACACATCTAGAGTGACCACACATTGTTTTCCCTGCCTAGATTGCAATCATGGATCATAGTGAACTGATAGTGTAAATAGTGGCTACTTACACTACTTTGGCCAAAGTGTTAGGGTTCAAGAAAATTGGAGCAATAAACATTAAAATTATATGTAGACTAAATAACCTAGAAATAACAATGAAGAATAACATAAAAGAGATCAATATAAAATTTAATGTGGTTCACCCAATATGGGCTACATCCACAAAAACTCAAACATCCAATGATTTTATTATCCAATAATAAAAATATTACAATCTCGCAAACACCATACCACAACATACATCCTAGCCACTTATAATAATATTTTTGGAAACTTCTAGAATTAGGGCTTTATAAAGTCATTTTTTTCATTTGACACATTAGCGAGAAAGCCTTGACATGTTAATGGGAAAAAAAACTTGACGTGTTAATGAGGATAAATTATGAGTGTATAATATTTTCATGATTAGTCACCAAATACAAAAAATCTCCCACTTGGAGACTGATCAAGTTCCACACCAAACAATATCCCACTTGGAGACTGATCCTGGATGATACTATTGCAATTGTAGTTCCCACTAGATTATAGGTCTAGTTGGTTTCTTATATCCACCATCATCAATCATGGAGGCCAACAAAAAATGACGAGGAAATCACTTTCTCCCATGTAACTTCCTTTTTCAACATATCTGCAGGATTCTCACTTGTGTGAATTTTCTCTAGCTTCAACTGTCCATCCTCCAAAATTGACCAAATGAAGTGGTATCTAAACTATATGTGCTTAGTTTTTGAATGAAAAGATGATTTTTTAGAAAGATAAATGGAACTCTGGCTATTAGTGTATAAAATACTATCTTCTTGTCATTTTCCCAATTCCTCCATACAATATATAACCAAATCATCTCCTTTCTATCTTCCATAGCAGCAACATACTCAGCTTCAGTGGTTGAAATCACAACAACCTTTTACAACCATGAAATCCAACTAACTGGAGTACCTCCTACAGTAAAAATATACCCTTTAGTACTCCTCTTGCTATCAATATCACCTGCCAGATTAGAGTCAACATATCCTTTTAGAGCAGAATTTGTTCCTCCAAAACATAGTTTCTTTGAATAAGTACCTCTTAAATATCAGAGAATCCATTTTACTGCATTCCAATGTTCCATTCTAGGATTGCTCATATACCTGCTCACAACTCTCACTGCATGTACAATATCTAGCCTTGTGCATACCATTGCATACATTAAACTACCAACTACTGATGCATATGGTATCTTAGACATTTTATCCTCCTTCTCTTGTGTCTTTGGACACATCTCCTCATTCAAATTAAAATTACTAGGCAAAGGTGTACTAATTGGTTTTGCATTCTACATGTTAAACCTTTTCAACACCTCTACATACTCACTTAAAGATAAAAATAATTTTTTGGTTGTCTTATCCCATGTGATCCTCATACCAAGGATTTGTTTTGTTGGACACAAATCCTTCATAGCAAATGAATTTACTAATTTTTGCTTAAGTTGATTAATATGTTGCATGTTAGACTTGGCAACAAGAATTCCATCAACATAAAGCAACAGGATAATATAGCTGTCATTACCCAATTTCTTAAACAAAACACAATAATCAGAATGACATCTTTTGTAACCTTGTTTAGCCATAAAACTATCAAAATTCAAATACCATTGTCAAGGTGCTTGCTTCAAGCCATACAAACTCTTCTTTAACCTACACACAAATTCCTCCTTACCCTTGACCTCATATCCATGTAATTGTTGCATGTATATTTCCTCTTCCAAATCCCCATGGAGAAATATTGTTTTCACATCTAGTTGTTCAAGATGCAAGTCTTCCACAGCCACAAGACTTAGAATATTTCTAATAGAAGTCATTTTTACAACTAGAGAAAATATTTCATCACAATCTATACCTTTTTCTGTGAAAAAACCTTTTACCACAAGTATGGCCTTATATCTTTTCTTGCCTCCACCTTCTTCCTTCAACCTATATACCCATGTATTTGGAAATTATCTTTTACCTACAAGCAATTGGCCTAAGTCCCAAGTCTGGTTCTGCATCAAGGAATCCATTTCCTCTTTCATGCCTAGCTCCCATTGCTTTTTGGTATCTACCTACATTGATTCTTCATAACCTTCAAGCTCACCAAAATCAATTAATAATATAAAATATAATGATGGAGAAAATATTTATAGAGGTCTAGTTATCCTTGTACAAAACATCTAACACTTGCAGGAGTCTATGGGATAAGTTGTTGTTATTGAGCATCAGGTACCACTTGCATTTTATTTTTTGGAATCTCATCCAACACCACAAATTAATAATCCTTATACATGACCTTCTCAACTATCCTTATACATGACCTTCTCATTAAATATAACATCTCTACTCCTAATGATTTTATGATTTTCATTATCCCATAATCGATAACCAAATTTATCTACTCCATATCCAATGAAGGTACATTTTTTAGACTTAGCCTCAAGCTTGGTTCTATTTTCAATAACAACATGGACAAAAGCTTCACAACCAAAGGTTTTCCAAAATGAATAGTTTACCTTTCTACCTGTCCATGCCTCCTCTGGAATTCCACCATCCAAAGGATTTGAAGGTCCCTTATTTATTAAATAAACAATGGTATGTACAACATCTGCTCAAAAGTGTAAGGGCAGTCCATCATGCAATCTCATGCTCCTTGCATGCTCCATAATGGTCCTATTCATCCTCTCAGAAACACCATTTTCTACCTACAAATTCCATTGTATGAATAGTAATTTTTAAATTCTCTACTGCAGTACTCGCCTCCATTATCAGATTTCAGACACTTCAACATTTTTCCTATCTCATTCTCAACTAAAGCTTTCCACTTTTTAAAAAGTTCAAATACTTTTGATTTTTGTTTTAGGAAATACACCAATGTTTCCCTAGTTGCATCATCAATAAAAGTAAAATAATAACAAGAGACATGAAGAGGAGATACCTGAGCTAGTATCCATACTACTAAATGCACAAGCTCTAATTTCTCACTCTTCTTCTCTTTCCCAACTTTGAGAAATTGAACTCTTTTCCATTTTCCATAAACACAATTTTCGTAGAACTCCAAGTTAATATCCTTCAAACCTGGTACCAACTTTCTAGATTGAAGGATCTTCATCCCTTTCTCACTCATGTGCCAAAGTCTATGGTGCCATAATTCTATTTTTTCCCATGTAGCAAGTGATATAACTGTCCTAGTAGCAACTGTTTCTATAGCAGCTAAGGTAGAATAAGTGTTACCAGTACACAAATACAATGTGCCTACCTTTTCACCTTTAGCTACTACTAATGCACCTTTAGTGACCTTCCATATTTTGTTTGAAAAGGTAACTATGCATCTTTCACTACCTAGTTGTCATGTAGAAATTAAATTCCTTCTCAAATTTTGAACATACCTTACCTGCTGTAGAATCCATTCATTTCCATTCTAAAATTTGATTTTTATCTTTCCTTTTCCAACAATCTGACATTTTTCATCATCACCCAGATATACTTGTCCAAAATCACCTTGAACATAATTTACAAACTACTTCCTATAGGGCATGACATGAAATGAAGCCCCTGAATCTATTACCCAGGAATCATAAAATTATCTAAACACAAAATTAAAGAATCCTATAATTTGTTACTTGTAAAATTAGCTTCCTTACTGTCATCATTTTTTTGTCTCCTTGTTTTCCTTTTCAAGACCAATAATCCTTCTTCAAGTGTCCTAGATATCCATAGTGCCAACAATCCATTCTTCCTCTAGATTTAGATTTTCCTTTCTTCGACTTCCCTTGTGACTTCCCATGATTTGTAGGGATTTTTCCTCTCTCCTTTTTTCTTCCCCTATTCTCTACAATCAAAGCATTACCCGATGTTGAACTCTCACATGTTATTTTCCTTCGCATTTTATCTCTAAGGATAACACCAACAACATCATCAAATTTTAATGTATTTGAACTGGATACAAAGTTACTTACAACCATTACCAAGCTATTCTAGCTTTCTGGAAAAGAACATAAAATCAAGAGAGCCCTCACCTCTTCATCAAAATTCACTTTTACAAAAGTTAACTAACTGGTAATTATATTAAAATCAATTAAATTATTTTTCATAGATCGACCTTCAATCATGTTTAGATTAAACAAATGCTTCATGAGAAATACCTTATTTGAGGCTAAGGGTTTTTCATATAATGTAGCCAAAGTTTCCATCAGATCCTTTATTATCTTTCTTCTATTATATTGAATGCCACGGATGGTGCCAAGCACAACCGAATGGTTCCTAGTGCCTTTCTATCCAGAATGTCCCATTCTTCATCAAACATTGCAACATCTTTCCTTTCTTTTCCTTGTAATGGCTGCCATAGATCCTTTTGATATAAATAATCTTCCATTTGCATCTTCCATAATTGATAATTCTGGTCATTGAACTTCTCAACCTTGAATTTTCCTTCTTACATTTCTCTCACTCAAATCTAGAGGTTTCCTACCAATCGATCGAAATAAACACGACTCTAATACCAATTGTTATGGTTCAATAAGATCAAAGCAATAAACATTAACACTTATATGCAAATTAAATAACCTAGAAATAATAATGAAGAATAACACAAAAGAGATCAATACAGAATTTAATATGGTTCACCCAATAAGGGCTACATCCATACGAACTCAGTCATCCAATGATTTTATTATCCAATGCAAAAAAAAATTCAATCTCATGAACACCATACTACAACAAACATCCCAGTCGCTTATAAAAAGCTTTTTGGAAGCTTCTAGAAATAGGGTTTTAAAAAGTCATTTTTTCATTTGACGTGTTAGCAAGAAAACCTTGATTTATAAATGTGAAAAAACCTTGATGTGTTAACGAAAAAAAATTGAGGGCTATGCCCTAGAACCCCAATAAGGATACATTACGAGTGTATACTATTTGCATGATCAGTCACCACATACTAACACAAAGAACTCAACACCTAATAATTTGAGTGAGATTCATCTATCCACCCACTCTTAAGCTCAATTTGGTATTGAACATAGCATAACACTCATTTAACCTAAGGTGATAACATAATAAAATACCCAACAAGTTGATTCCTTTAGCCATTGATTACCCTAACCCCAAGAATAACCCAAGTCTATAATAAATTGATTATCTAGGTTACAACATGGATTTCACTAACCCTAGGTATAACCATACTAACCATACATATACACAAACTATTTTCTAGCTAGGTTACCCCCTTTCCCATGGATTTCCCTAACTCCAGGAATAACCATACTAACCTCTTATGTTTAAATTGTCATAATCATAAAAGTACTATAAGATAGAAACATATTCCATCTCATGCATTATCTATATAGATTAATGAACTAGAATAGTTCTAATTGAATTTAAGCCATACATACTTCACATAATATAATTCTTCTCAAAAAAATGGGGTTCACTAATTCGAGACTCTATCAAGAATTACACAAGCATATTCCATTTTAGGAATTAACTAGATATATAACATGTGTATCATGCATTCCTTAGATTATTCCAAAGCTAGGAAATAACTACGATCAAAGAACAAGCATATTACATGCATTCAAGAATATTCCAACACAAGGAAATATATAAGTTCAAAAACATATCATGCATTATCACAATCTTTCCAAATGAAGACAATATAATCAAATAATATTTCAAACATAAGAAAAGGAAGAATACAAATCAACATGCTTGGATATAAGTTCCAACTTGAATTTTTTTTCTTCCAACCTTAACCTTCACCTTCATGAATGATACATTTTTAAAGATCAACTAACCTAAAAACATTAGCCTCTTACAAGTTCTCTCAACAATACTAATACACAATAATAAAGAAACTCACTAAATCTCAAGCTATCTAATTTAGTAACATAGAAAATATAGCAGAATAACGATGGAGAAATCAAAATGAGAAGTTTTAAAAATGATAGGAAGAGAACCTTAGATATATACTAAAATTTGAGCTTCCAAAGGCTATAAAGAAGATAGTAGTTCTTCCACCTTCCTACTCACATGCAACGACTTAGATGATTAACTCACAAGATTGTAAAACATAATAGTTGAAATTATTCTAATGGCTAAGTCAACTTGTTTATGAGAGACAACATGAATCTTTTATTGAGTCAATGGACAACAATGACAACCTATGGGTTTCCTAGTCATTTTGCAAGTCGACTATCCTCTCATATTTCTACCAACACTTCATTGACTTCTTATTTTCTCCATACAGTTCAAAATTGGTTCCACATTTCATAACTTTGTGCTCCAATACATATTCATATTTGTTTAGAATCTGCATTTAATCTCTTGCAATGTATAAACTATCTTCCTTTTTTTATGCATGGTAAATAAGTCTGCTAAGAGTCTTCACTTTCTTTATGCACAATTTAACAAAAACAATATAAACACTTACAATGCTATGTGCTTTACTTCACTATATTCATTTGCATTTAAATGTGTTAACAACAATGTTAACTTATGCACTTTCCATAATACATATGCAACACCATATTTTATGTGCTATGATAGATACTATGCGCTATCAAAATATAACTTAAACAATATATATATACTATATATATAATACCACATATTATATATATATAATCACATTCTTTAGATTATCAAAATACAACTATTGCCAATAGATAAGAATTATATTAAATAATCATATATATATACACATACATACATATGTATATTAATATATATGTATATATATTTATAAAAATGTACTATATACATACATATTAATATATATATATTATATTATATATAAAAAAATATTTCAATTATCAAATTCAAACACATATATGTACAAACTCATTGAATGATGTATATACATGAAGCTTGTATACATATATATACATGACACTATTATCCGATTAATACTCCCATACATATGGGTTACCCACTCATGTGAATGCGTAGGTACTTCTACCTATGTATACTCATGCACACATATACTCACATGTATGAGTTATCATGGACATGCACATATATACATATATGCATTTTATGTATATACTTCATCAATCAATATACATCAACAACAACACAAAGAATAACTGTCATCTAATATAAAGACTCAATCATATAACCTTAGACAAAATACTCACAAAACAAGATCATGAACCAATATAAGACATTCATAACCAAGACAAAAGGTTACTTTCCATTCACCCAAACTGTCTCGACTCAACTTAGACCAACTAGGGTGTGAGTGTGTTCATTCTCAACTAGGTTCATTAGGGTTACCAAACCATGTTCATCTCTTGAGTGATATTCCCCCTCTATTTCGGAGGTTTGAGCCTATTCCTACATCTAGCTTAGTACATCATAATAATAGTTAGCTGATAAAAATACAATCATATGTATCATACATTTCATTATTAGAATCATTATATAATATTGAAAATTGAATTAAATATTCATTCATCATATTCCATTAAAATTCGAATACAAAACACAATCATAACATATATATATTAAAGCATTTTTAACCCATCAAGGTAAAATTAAATAGGTAATAACACAACAGGGTGTAACATATACTCATAGATATTTGTAGCATATAGACATGGAAAAGCATGGTATACATAGAAAAATAAAAATAAAATATTGGTTTATGTATATTCACTGGATCAGGTGTATATATATATATATATGAAAATAAAAATCCTTAGTGAATATACAATAATGAAAATCAATCAAATTCATACATAATGAAAATAAAAACCCTTAGTGCACCAAAGGAGGGAAACCAATCAAATTTATATATAATGAAATACTATCTCTTTTTTATTAATATACATATACCTATTGGTGAGGCTACCTCAACTTATGTTATGTGAATGTACTTGTATAAAAAATAACTTTTATTGACATTTATGGATAGTGAGGATTTATATACATACAAATAATTTAATTTATTATAGGGGAAAAGGTAGATAAATACACCTAAATTCATATTATAAAACCAATAGGCATTCTCCAAGATAAGTACAAAGAACATAAGAGTTAAACACACTCACTTCCACCACAATCTAATAAATATTGACCAATAAACTCTTTAGTATAGAAATATAGTTGATTCTACATATTAGAAAGCTAAAATATATTTAAATGATAGAATAACCCATATTTATACAACCATAAGGAGTCCTTATGAAAATTTCAACAGATGGATCCTAGAAGAAATTATAAAGACTAAAGAGTGAGAAGAGAGGGATAAAATATCAAAAATTTAAATAATATATTTGGTAATAATTATATAAAACCTATTTTATGGGTGACACAAGGTATGCGTGAGGAGTTGTAAATTGTATCCATGAATAATTAAATTCACAATGGCCTCATATGCATGCATATACCACATTTTATCATTAAATTAGAGGCTCTATAAAATATATGGAGAATAAATATTTTCTCACTATCATCACTTGGAATTCCACCCTTGTTGAAGTTACTTTTTAGTACTCTAGTGAAATATGGGATTGATCTGAAGGTGTGGGACCTTACAGATGAGATCAAACCTCTAGACAAGGTTGGTTTATATCTAATCTAGATGCAATAGTGTTGGCCCAATCCAACATTGAATAATCCTACAACTAATCATATTCTACTAATTCTTTAGAGAAAAAGGTAAGAAATAATGCACAAAAGGGAAAGGGTGGTGATACACCTAGATTAAACGTGATTTTTCCTACCCATTATAGCATAGAGAAAAGAATAAAATCCAAAATAAATTACGTAGTTCTATGTTATACTGAGTCATAGATGCATATATGAAGGTTTTTATTTGAAAAGCATTATGAGGGAACGAGTTGATTCATAGTTAACACCTCCAAATGAAGTTAACACAACATATAACATGGAAGAATAGTAAAACATTCATCTATTCATAGAGGCAAATATTTTACATAGAGTGAAAGAAGCAAGAAGAGGTAAAAAGATGGATATTTTATTAGTTTAGAGGCATGAAGCCTATTTATAATATAAGTTGTAAAATTCCAAGCCTTTGTGAGAAAAAAAAAAGAAAAAGAAAAACCCCCTTTTACAAATGAGCGTGATGTGATTTTAAACCTCATAAAGGAATTAAAAATTATATAGAAAGTGGTAGGAGAAGAAACCCTAGTTGCCATCATACACTAATGGCCTATAGACATGTGTACTATGAGAATCAATTGACTAGGAAAGAATAATCTTCTTTATCGGTTTGTTAATCGATCAAATTGACCCATCAAGTACACTACAATCATAGCTTGGGAGATAGTATGTCAGGAAAGGAATTTTTCCAACAATAAAAAATAATTGGCACCACTTATTTCCCCTTAGGATCTATATAAAATGAATTAAAATCTATCAATAAAGGAACCACATGTTGGGATTAGGGTGTCTCAAGCTTAGAGTCCTAGCATTTAATTGTTATTAGGTGTGTATTTATTTATTTTATAATGTTATTTTCCCACCAAAATTATCATCACATTGTGGGACCTATCAGTGATGTGGCATCCTACATGGTAAGTGACATGTGAAATTTGTAAGCTAAATTAGTGGAGGTAGGCATCCACTTTGGATGACTTAGATTTGTGCCTAAATTGGTGTCACTTGTCATAAGTTACTATATAATGGGCTATGAAAATTTGCTATGTCAAGTTATGATATAATATAATGTTGGAAAAGTCATTAATGAAAAATTTCTAGTTAATTATGATAGGTGGGACCCATGTGATGAGGGTGCCTACACATGCAAGGTATTTGCATGCATGTAGGATCATTTTATGAGCAACGGTGGCTAACTTTATGGGATATGGTCTGATTTATGGAATAATTTCATAATTATGAGTTTTAATTATGATGACATAGCATAATGAACTCATGTTCACACCTTGGGCATGGATTTTGGTTATGGAATTTTTTTGGTTCCTTGTTTAATGTTGAGAGGATGAAAATACTAGTAGACTTAGTGCATTTTTATGATGACAGGTTTGAAGAATCTTACATGTCATTATTCTATTAGAATTACTCTAGATTCTTGTCATAGTATGATGACTCTTGAGAATTTCTCTTGAGATTGTATTGTAATTGATTTTGTTGCTAATAATACAAGTTGGTTCGTGTAATTTGAAGTGTGGGTTTTCTCCCAAAAGGTTTTTCCCATGTAAACATTATGTTATGGTTTGCATTGTTGTTTATGATTTTAAGGTTTTAAATGTTTATCTTATGATTTTTTAATTATTAAAGGTGTTAAAAGGAAAATTTTGTAACTCTACCCTACTTAGATTTGTGTAGGAAGCTCCTTCCACTTACTCGGCTTCCTTTTAGTTGGTATTAGAGCCTGGCCAACTTTGATTCTATTGTTAGGTTTGAAGGTTTTTTTTTAGATGACCTTTGTTTCAATGGGAGTTTTACAGAAGGGTGTTTTGTGACCTTGTTATAGTAAAATTATGGAAAGCACATCCAAAAGAATTGAGATGGAGAATTTTAATGATAGAAATTTGGAAGATGAAAATGGAGGATATGCTCATAGACAAAGATACATGGGATAAAATATCTAGAACCAAACCAAATACAACATCCTAGGATGGTTTGGATCTTATGGATAATAAAACAAAGTGTTTGATCAAACTCTGTTTGGCTAATTATATCCTCTTGAACATCCATGAAGAGAAAATTACAAAAGAACTTTAGAAGAAACTTGGAGACATTTATCAAGCTAAATCCCTTGTAAACAAGTTGTATCTAATAAATAAACTATATTCTCTAAATATGAAAGATGGAGGGTCCATGGTAGATCACTTGAGCCCATTCAACATGCTAATAGCTCAATTGGGTTTTGTAGGAGATAATATTGAATAATAGGATTATTGCATGATCCTATTGTGTTTATTTTTGGACTCGTGGGACCACCTGGTAATGGTTATTGGAAGTAAATCCACTAGTTTCAAGATGGATGAGGTGGTTTCTTGACTATTATCTAAAGAGACGTGAATAAATTCTTCTTATATGGCTAAGGAGGCCCTTGTTGTTCATGGTAGATTGAAGAAGAAAGGTAAGAAAAAGGACAAGAAATCAAAGTAAAAATCTTCAAGGAGATCTAAGTCTCCTAGAAGTCTAAGATGAAGTATTGGAACTATAGCAAGACTGGTCATTTTAGAAAAGAGTGGAAGGAAGATAAGAAGAAGAAGAGAGGAAAGAATAATTTCACAGATTCCAACTCTAAAAAATCCTCTTAGGATGATGTAGATGCATTTTCCATAGCCTTGGAAACCCATGCATCAAAAGATGTGTGGTTGATAGACTCGAGTGCTTCCTTCCACATGACCTCTCACAAAGGTTGGTCTTCAAATTATGAGGAGTTTGATGGTGGGAAGGTTTATTTGGGTGATGAATCTCACCTAATGATCGTTGGTTGTGGAAGAGTCAAAATCAAATCCCCTGATGGAAGAGTGAAGTGGATTGATAGTGTCTTGCATATCTTGGGTTTGAAAATAAAACTAATTTTTGTGAGTAAATTGAATGATTTAGGAGTGGAAGTTATTTTCTCAATTGGAGGATGCAAGATGATGAGAGGAGCTATGGTGTTGGATGAGGGTGTTTCAATTGACACCTTGCACAAGCTAGATGCATGTATAGTGTAGTGTAATGGTTATTTTGATACACTAAAGAAGAGACCTTTGGATTCTTCATCCTCACTATTAGATCATGTACAGAATAAGTTTGTTGTAGCTACATCTTATGGTCATGCATTTTGGGTACCTAAGGGTGCTCATTCCATAGAAATGAAGCTTCTTGAAAAGAAGATAATGTTATGGAACCAATGACTTGGTCACATCGGTGAGAAGGTTCTTAGAGCCTTAAAAATAAGAGCCTTGTTGAAGGCCTAGATGATTGTAATATTGATTTTGAATTTTGTGAATATTGTGTTTATCAAAAACAACACTGTGTTTCTTTGTTACTCTAGTTCGAAAAAATATTTTGAGGTTTTGGACTGTGTTCATGCAAATGTGTTTGGTCTTGTGAATATCCCTTTGTTGTCAATATATATATTGTTTCTTTTATAGACGATTACAATAAAAGGACATTCATTTATTTTATCAAAATTAAAGTTAAAGTATTTAGTCAATTTAAGGAGTTTAAAGCCTTGGTTGAAAATAAGACTAGTAGAAAGATTAAATGGTTGAGGATTGACAATTGTAGTGAGTTTTATTTGTTAGAGTTTGACAAGTTCTATAAAGAGCATGGGATTGAGAGACAAAGACAACTCGATACACCCCACAACAAAATGGAGTTGTAGAGAGGATGAACATGATGTTGATGGAGAGGGTTGAGTATGTTGAGTGGTGCTAGCCTTGAGAAAAAAATTTGGGCTGAAGCATTAGCCACTGCATGTTATCTAATCAACAAATCTCCTACATTAGTACTTGTTGAAAAGACACCCATGGAGGCATGGTCTAGTAAACGAACTTCATTGAGACATCTCATAGTATTTGGTTGTGAAGCTTATTCTTATGTTTTGATTGAGAAGATGTCTAAATTGGAGAATAAGGAAATTAAGTGTATCTTTATCGACTCTCGTGTCGATGTGAAGGGGTACAATATTTGGGATCTAGAGGCCCAAAAGGTTCTCTATAGAAATAGTATAATTTTTAGAGAGATGAATCCTTCCACCATTGAGCTGCAACTAGAGAAAGAGGAGAAATAGAAGGAGGCAGTTCATATTCCACCTACTCCAATGAAATATGAACTACACACTCTTGTTGGACCTGATGATGAGGAGAGCTCAAATGGATTTGTAAGTTCTAAAGAAAAAGAACCTCAACCTAAACAATTAAGGAGGCCCACATGTGTTAGATAGGAATCAAAAAGGTTTAGTTATTCGTTATTATATTCAAGTTAAATTTTTGTTTTATTTCTAATGCTGATGAGCCTAGGACTATTAGAGAGGCTATGGGTATGAGTGATATAGATTCATGGATGAGCAGATGGTTGCATTGAATAAAAGAAAGACTTGGGATCTGGTACCTTTACCTGTTAGACGTAAACCTGTTGGTTGTAAATGGGTGTTCAATAAGAGGTATGGTATTGATGGTAGTGTTGAGAAACATAAGGCATAGTTGGTCACTAAGGGGTATTCTCAAGTGGAGGGAATCGAATATGGTGAGATATTCTCTCCTATTGTGAAGCTGACATCTACCCATTTCTTGTTATCACTTGCAGTAGTGTATGATTTGGAAGTGGAAAAGATGGATGTGAAGACAACATTCCTTCATGGTGACTTTGAGAAAGAGATTTACATGTCACAACCAAATATTTTTTTTGTCAAAGGTAAATAAAATCTAGTTTGAAAACTGAAGAAGTATTTGTATGGTTTAAAAAAGTCTTGTAGAAGGTGATACCAAAATTTTGATACCCATGCTTTATCATTGGAATTTTTGTGATATAAAATTGACCGTTGTGTGTATCATAGATATAATAATGGTCAAATTATTGTTATTATTTTACACGTAGATGATATGTTTTTTCGGAATAATAAAAGTATGATTTCAAATTTGAAGTGTCAATTGTCAACACAGTTTGAGATGAAAGATCTAGGTGCAACTAAGTATATTCTAGGGATGAAGCTAAAAAACTAAAATAAATAATAGAAATAATTGTTTAAGCTAGAGAAATTATGTGAACTAGGTATTGGAGAGGTTCAACATGGAAAATCATAGACATGTATTTGTTCTTGTGATGTAGGGAACACAAATTTCTATGAATTATTGTCCAAAATCTCCTACTAAGATGGATCACATTACCAAAGTAGCATAGGTGATTGTTGTTGGTAGTTTGATGTATACTATGGTCTGTATGAGGCTATACATTTCCCAAGTAGTGGGATTTCTTATTTAGTTTATGGCTAATACTAGACAACTACATTGAGATGTAATTAAGAGAGTGTTTAGGTACTTGTGGTTTCTTCCGAGTATGCCCTATGTTTTCATGGTTATCCTACTGCACCTCGGCACTCAATGAGTATTCATGGATATGTGGATTTGGATTGGGCAAGTGACATCCATAGTAGAAGATCCACTAGTTGTTATGTGTTTATGATATTTGGTAGTGCTATCAGTTGGATGAGTAAGAAATAGGCTATAGTCATTTTGTCCATGACAGAAGCAGAGTACATGGAAGCTACTCATGCTTGTAAGGAATCCATTTGGCTTAAGAGATCGTGTTCTAATATTGGTTTAGATGTAAGAAAATCACTATCTATTGTGATAGTTAGAGTACCATTTTCTTAGAAAAGAATCCTACCTTCCATGCTAGAATAAAGCACATTGATGTTCAACATCATTTTGATTATGATATGGTAAGATATGGGAAGGTGAACTTAGAGAAGGTTGACACTTTGGTGAATGTTATAGATTCACTAATGAAACCAGCGAGCATAGAGAAGTTAAAAATGTGTTTTGATTCCATGGGCCTTGGGGACCTAAGCATATGATTTTGTATGACACTTGACAAGTCTTTGACAAGTGGGAGAATTTTGTGATTAGGGTATCTCAACCTTGGAGTCCTACCTTTTAACTATTGTTATGTGATGTATTTATTTATTTTATAATGTTTATTTTCCTACTAAAATTGTTGTCGCATGGTGGGACCTACCGGTGATGTGGCATCCTACATTGTAAGTGACATGTGAAATTTGTAAGCTAAATTAGTGGAGGCATGAATGCACTTGGAGGACCTATATTTTTTCCTAAATTGGTGGCATTTATCATAGGATATTATGTCACAAGCTATGACAACTTTCTATGTTAGCTTATGAAAAATTATGATGGTGGAAGAGTCCTGAATGAAAAATTGACAATTGACTATGGTAGGTGGGACCCATGTGATGAGGGTGCCTAAACATGAAAGGTATTTTCATGCATGCAGGCTCATTGCATGAGCAATTGTGTCTAACTTTATCAGATAGGGGTTGCTTTATGGAAGTTTGTCAGAATTATGAGTTTTGGTTATGGCGACATGTCATAATAAACTCATGTTCATACCTTGTGCATGGATTTTGGTAATGGAAAGTTTTTAGTGCCTTGTTTCATGTTGAGAGGTTATAAATACTTGTAGAGTTAGTGTATTTTTCTGATGATAGGTTTGAAGAAGCTTACATGTGTCGTTATACCTACCAAAATTAATCCTGATTCTTTTCATAGTGTGAAGAATCCTAAGAAAATTTATCTTGATATTGTTGTTGATAATACAAGTTGATGCATGTGATTTGGAGTGTGGGTTTCTTCTTGAAATGGTTTTACCATGTAAATGATGTTTTATGGTTTAATTTTTAGTTTATTTTGTTTAAGTTTTGAATGTGCACATCTCTTGATTTTGTAACTATTGAAGGTGTTATAAGGAAAACTTTGTAACTCTCCCCTACTTAGATTAGTGTAGGAAGTTTCTTATGCTTACCTAGTGTCCTATCACCAAAATTCGAAGACATGAAGCTAAGAGGTTTAGTGGGAGCTAATGACACTACAAAGGAACTATCATGCTATTCTAACCACTTAATCCTCAATTATATAGACTTAGTCAAATTTTTAACTTTATTTTATCATCAAGGCTTATGGTAGAACTAGGAACTAGAATCATTGGTTTTTGGTTCTACTGAACCCTCTGAATTATTTTCCCATTATAAAATTTTATCCCCAGTTCATCTTCACTCTACCTTTGTGATTGGTCCAAACACCTTGGGATGCTATTGGGGGATGAGAAGGAACTAGGAATTAGAACCCTTTATTTCTAGTACCTAGGGAACCTTCAAATTACTTCATTTTCTTTAACCGCTTACTACCTTTTTCCTTTCTTAACCATGCCTCTCTTTGTCTATCTCTTTCGACTTCATAGGAAGTTATGGTTCAATTGAGAATCAAACACCATTGGACATCTTGAATACCCCTTTCAAGGCTCAATACTAAAAAAATATGACTTAAGAGTTTTCAAGGTGATCAAACATTTTTAAAAAACTTATGAGGTTATTTGATTCCAAGGGACTAAAATAGATCAACATTGACCATTATGAATATCACATGAAAACACAAAATCAATTCCCATTAAGAGTGGTGGAACATATTTTTAACATGAGGGGAGAGATGCAACATTAAATTGATGTCAATTAACCAAGGGGGTAAAACACATGAGGGAAGGAAGGATAATGTTGATATCACCAAGATGGGATAAAAATTGTGCATTAATATCATTATATGGTAATTTTATTTGTAATACATTGAGTCTTACCAAGATCAATTTATTTATAGGGAGTTTTCATTTTAACTATTGATTATCTTGTACTTCATCTCAAAGCACTAGCCATGATTGTAAGTCTTTTAAATCTTGAAAAGTGGTCAAGTGCGTTTTCACATAAAGGAGGTAATATGTGTCTCCCTTTGTTAGTCACTAAGCCACTTATTTTTTATTATACTTCAAATAAATAAAGAGTAATCACAAGGCACATATACTTCATGGGGGAATTCTAATTTGAAAAAGTAATTTTTTTTGAAGAATTCTAGGGTTAAGTTTCCTTGTTTACACTATCCACGTTGAGAAAGAAGAGAAGGAAACATGGAAGCTACACCTTGCTGCCCTATGTAGGGAATGTTGCAAAATAAGTAAGAAATTTTCCTAGCTCATGAAGAAGCATATTAGTTGCTTGTTTCCTACCAAGTCATCTTAGAAAAATATTTTAGGTAGTTTAAGGAATTCATGTTTAGAGCTATCTATTTTATGAATAATGGTTAGAGAGAATTTTTATGATAATGAAAATGAATATTTCCATGATTAATTAAGGCTTTCACTATGAATGAATAAGTGTGACATGCAAGCTAAAATATTCAAGAATATAGGGGGTATTTGTTGATAGTGTATGGAAAGCGGTCTAAAGGAACATACTTGTCAATATGACAATGAATTTAGTACAGTGAGATGAAGAATTCAATGAGGCATGACAATACCATCATGACAAAGACTATGCATAAATAAGAAGGATAGTTCATTACCATTTTCAAATCATTCAAAACTTGAAAAATATAGAAGATATCTTGATTGTTGAAGAGAGTTAAGTCAATAAGGGTTAAATGAATATAAAGGATATAATATCATGATAATACACCACAATTTCATGATATTCAAGAATGCACCAAGCACAACGCCAGCCACAAGGAAACTAGATAATTAAAGTGTAGTGACCTGACACCTTTTCATGACAATTAGTGAGAGGTATCTAATGGAAGATTCAAGGACAATACGTTGAATAAAGGGAGAGGTCATTTTAGATGCTAGGGGTACAAACCATATGTCTATAGCAACCATGAAGTATGAAAGAGAAAAAGTTAGTTTGAAACTTTTGTAAGTATATTGAGAATATTTTCATGAGTTTTGTAAAGGTTTTCATGTGAATATAACCTACAAAAGAATAGTCAAGTAAGTTAGTAGTCCACAAGGTATTATTGGGGCCATCAAAATAAGAAATGAAGATGAATGATAAGAGGCAGTGAAGGGAAACCATGAAACTAGAACTAGGTGATAGATCAAATGAAATAATCTCCTTTAAATCATAATAAAAAGGTAGTCCCAAATGATAGCCTCTTGAAAGGATAGTATCTAACAAAAGGAACATAATAAAGACAACAACCCTATAAGATTTTAGAAGGGGGTATGTGCAGGATCATGATGGGCCAAAAAGTGGTGATATGTAAGTGATATGATGACCCATGTGGCTGACGACTTTTTTTTCACCCAAAAATGATGAAACGAAAAGGGTTTTTAAAGGATATTCTCATATTTCCACCCATATAAATTATGCTTTACTTTGAATTTAATAAATAATTACTATTCATTTTCTATTTGAATTACGAAAAAAGACCTAATTGATAGGCTGATGGAAAAAAATCTATAACTTTCAAATGGTATCACATTTTATGAATCCAAAATATGCGTCACATTCTATGCTTCACATACTATAGGATTAAAAAAAATAAATTGAATTTCATGAAGTTTTGACCAAGTTAAGGTGGTTAGATAGACGATTTTTAATATTTTTTAAAAGTTGTAATAAAAAAATCATAATTAATTATTTACTTGGAAAAAAATTATGAAAAAATATGTATCATATCGGGACATGAGTCCTCTACTTATATCTAAAATATTGTAAAACATAATTATCATTTTATTGTGGTTAGGGTGGTTAGACAGACACCTACTTATTTTTACCCTGAAATTTAAGTACTATTGCATTGAAATTTCAAATTTTGACCAAATAGATTTTATTTTTTTAAATAAAGGTCTAGTAGTTTAGAAACTACATTCAATTTTCTACATATTTTATTTTTACATGTTTTTGAAATAATATAGATAACTTATTCAATTTTTTACATCAAGTTGCCTAACTGTGATTTTATGAGTTTTATTGCCACTTAAGGGCCTATTTTTTCCATGATGATCCTGCACATACCCAAGGGTAGTTATAAAAGGATGGATAGATTTCTAGTGAATAATAGATAGTAACATATTCTACAAAGTTTCATTGGATGCGCAGTCCAAGGGCAGTCTAGGGATAAAGTTTAAAGTATAGTAAGGAGTTTATTCATGGGGCAGCATGCACAAATCTATACCACCAAAACTCATATGGAATAGACGACATGGGCTATGAATTTTACCTTACTTGGAAAGGTAAAAATATTGCAAATCATCATGGCAATCCATAGTAAATAGTAAGGCCACAAATGGGAATCTCTCTAAAGAAAATATAAAGATTGAAGCAAACTCAATTTGATAGGATTTTAGGAGGATAGTCACTAGGGTTCTAAGTATAACTAGTTTGAATGATAGTCATAAGGATGAGTGAAAAAGTAGGAGAAATGCGTGAAATGTTTGACATCATATATGAGATAGAAGAAGCCTTAATGAAAATCAAGCTAGTGTTAAGACATGTCCTTGAAGTTACCCTAGATGCCTCCTAATTTTTTAAACTATTTCAAACATCTCACACATGCCCTATAAACATGTTTGTGGAAAATTCTAATAGTTAGAGGAGTAATGAGTAGTTGAGAAGATATAAGGGAAAATTTAGGTGACATGGAAAGAAATTCTAGATATCTAATGGTATTTTGAGCAAGTCATACATAATTGGCAATATCATGGAGCTTTTCTAGGAGCAAGAGTAGGAGGAAACTTAACTAGATTCCCAAGATGAAGACTTTGACAAAGAAACAAGGTAATATACTTGTCATTTTATCTTTATTAGACATGTTTCAAGGTTTTAGGAGGCTTCACGAAAAAGTGCATGCCTAAGAACAAACTTGGTAGTTCCTTCTCATTTTAGGCTATGTATGGTAATCTTTGAAATTTCTTTTAGGTTGGGACAACATCATAACTCATACATTTCTCAAGAGTGTATTCAGTTGTAAGAACACTATTTTTATCAATAAAATTCAGTAATTTCTCCTTCTTAATAGTGGTTTCATTGTGTGTACATGAATGATACATATATATTTTTATCATTTTATATGTAAATCCTAAAATATTTATCTCATTTCAACACCTTTAGGCATAGTGTACATGTCTTATATAGGTCATAAGCTATGTTATTGATGCTAGCATTCTTTATTATGAAATTATATCTTGTTTTACTTATAAGTTGTAAACATTCCAACTTTCTTATGAAGTACTAATGTATGATCATGTGAAACATTTGAGTTGTGTGAAGATTAGCTAAGTAATTGAGAATTCGTGTGTCACAAATAGTAGCATAAGTCTCAAAGAACATTAATGCATCACCTTATTAAATCTTAAGTTTCATAGTTTGCCACTTTCTATCTCTTTTCTTTACAGGTAGCATCAACATAGGTTAGATTAGGTGAAGTCCCAAGAGAACCAACCCTCTCTAGAGATTCACTCCAAGCTATGGGCAATCCACAAGCTCTAGAGTGTTTCCATGATTCACTAGATTTCTACGTCAAACACTTGGAAAGGGTGCAAATCCAAGTGACAATAGTTATTAGTATGTTTTATTACACATTTTTCACCATTTTAGGTTCATTAATTTGTGTGTGTTTTAACACATTTTTATCCCTTTCCCTATCCTATGGTGTTTCCTACCCATGTCATTTATTTTTTCTCCATATTAACTTACTCATTCTCATCTTTCCTAATTGTTACTTTTAATTTAATAATTAGCCTTAATCCATTTCCTAATATTTCCCTTTGTGATATTTAGGTTGTTGACCCTTTTCCCCTAATTTCCCCCTTTGTTTTCTACTCTTGGTTGAATTTTCCATGTGAACCTCACCTTTGCCATTTCCAAAACAATATTAAAATGTTAAATTTTTCATTAAAAAATACTTCTAATTGCACCTTTTCACTTGTGATTCTATGGAAAATTAGGCTTGACAACACCAACTATATTATTACTCCCAAAATGATAGACTTATTAATTGGTATATCAACAAATACTACTTCTATTATAAAATTTTGAAATATACATTATCTTACACTACCTATTATTAATTAGTACTCCTAAATAGTTAAAGAACGCATATTAAATTTTTCTGAGGACAAGTAAATCTGAAGAGAGTGGAATGCTTATTAGAAGTTATATATGAAATTGGCATGAGTTTTCCACAGTCCACAAAGTTATAAATATGTCCCTTTTGGATTCAACTGTGTCAGTTTTTTTTGTCTAAAAAAAAACACATATCAGATCACATTCAGTGATCCATCATCAAAAAGAGGAAGAAATGAGATGAGACTGCAGAACAAGTCTTAATAAAGAGTGAGGTGGAGTTAGAGAAAAGACTAAAAAGTCAATAAAATAATACTAAGAAAAAATAAACAAGTCTGATAAAAATACTGACACAGTTGAATCCAAAAGCCAAATATTTATAATTAATTTATATTTGAAGAAGCAAAGCTAGGTGAGATATAATTATATATAGTTTAAAAAGAAGTGGAAATGTGTGCGAGATAACAACTAAATGAGATTATGTGCAATCGTAATACGGTAAAACTATATGAATGCCATTAATATTAGAACACATCAATATAAGTGGGGATCGTGACATGGACGATTCATATTTACTATATAAAGCCTTGTTAAAACAGTGAATACAGTGGGCAGCTAGTGATCAGAACCAGCTTTTATTATAATTCCTACATAATACTAAGAGCATATCTAAGATTACGCTGCTGTCAGTCTAGTCCCTCGTTACCATCGAAGTAGAGCCCGTCAGTTGCCCGGACCACCACCGCCAGGGCCACCACGTCCACCGCCACCATAGCCTCCTCCCGGGCCGCCACCCCCAGCTCCATAGCCTCCACCTGGACCACCATGTCCTCCACTGCCACCATAGCCTCCTCCTGGGCCACCACCACCGTAGCCTCCTCCGCCCCCAGTTCCATAGCCTCCGCCAGGACCACCACGTCCTCCACCGCCACCGTAGCCTCCTCCTGGGCCACCACCGCCATAGCCTCCTCCTGCACCACCACCGGCATAACCGCCACCCGGCCCAGATCCTCCACCACCTCCATACTTTTCTTGGGCCGCCTCATCACAGTTAGCACGGTCAAGAAGGGTCGATGCAAATATAATGCCCAGCAGGATACAACATCCTATCTTCGAACCAGACGCCATTGCTAATTCGTACAAATGAACAACTAGCTTTGAGAAATAGAAGTATTGACATTTCTTATTTATAGTGTTTCTTCACGTTGTATTGCAATTTGCAATGCAGAAAACGACGCTCTCAGTAGCCTCCTGTCCCATCAGATGTATGTATTTTACCTGCTCAGATTAAGCTGTCTGCTTGAGTCGGGAAAACGTATCAGCACAGTTACATAGATTATAGTTGTTTATGTATAATGACTATCTAAAGTCTGTAGTAGGTAGAATTGTCTGAATCGGCGACGAGCTGCTCCGTAATTTTTGTTCTCAATGGTGAAGTTTCTACAAACTTTTATAGGATTCATAATATATTGTTTGATTGGTTTCGGGAAAACCATCCGGAAGACAAGCTACAATCGATTGAGTGTAGCTTTCCTATCTGTCCAACTGGATTTCGCGTACACTCGTGCATTCTTTAGTATTTTTGTTTACCTAAAGTCTCGAGGGATTTTTGTGGGCATTTGTGCCGTTGATTTTATGTTCCCAGCGACCATTTATTTACGTTGTTTGTATCGTCTGTGCCGTTGATTTTATTTTCCCAACGACTGCTTATGAGTTCCTGCTGGTGGAACAATCGGTCTGAGGCAGTATTCAGTGTGTGATTCATCTCTCTAGGTTTAATAAATCTTATTCAGTTTTAGTCTTTAATTTGTATACTTTTTTTCAAATATTAATAAAATATTCATTCTCGGATTGGATTTTGATTGAAGTATTTTTCCGGATTCTTAATGCAAAAGGTGGTGTTATAGATGAGGGTCTATATCGTATTTGTTCAGTTTCTAAACACATAGTCAACCAAGAATATTTGTATATATAGACAAATGCTGCTGCAACAGTTCTTATTAATAGTTGTCCCTAGGTGAATGCAAGATATGGATATCTATTTTGTAAACAACTATTGTTGGATGGGTCACTCGCTTAAGGGAACAAGGGTGCATAATATAAGAAAATGTTAGAGTTGTTATTTATGGACTAATTAGGATTTGAATCTACGATCTTTCATTTGTTATTGGAGTGTTCTATTAGTGAGCTGCTAGGTCTTTGTGACTAATTCATCATTGGTTCAAGTGTAGCTTATTTCCAACACCCATATAAGCATCACTATAGGTTCTCGGAGCTCCTACTCTAACTTGCCTCTAATATCATGTTGAGTTGCTGGTGCAGGAGCACCCATGGGTCTAATGGACCTAGAATGTTTAGTTATGTTTTGTTTCTTATTTTTGTGTTAGAATAAGGTCCTAAGGACCATTTCAATGCTTTGTAATAGGTCTCCTAAGTTTTTGATGGAATTTTGGTCTTGGTGACCAACTCTTTGTATAAACAAGGTCTCCATCCTCCTTTGTAAGTCTAGTACATTTTGGCAAATTAACAAAATAAGGATGCCTTGTTGTATCTAGACACTTGAGGGGAGTCACCTTGCTCATTTTAGTTGGCTTGTATGCCTTTCACATATTTTGGAAGCATCTTTGTAGGCAAGTTGGTGAAAATTGTCTAAATTGCCTTAATTAGGCATTTATGTGTTCAAGTGAAGTCTAAATGTGTTTCCAACGACCAACTGATTAAAATGGAAGTTGGAGGAAGTTGGAGGGAGTTAGGAGGCTTCAAATATGCCTCTCTTGGTCGAGGCAAGGTTGTTGAAGAAGTTGAGAAGGAGTTTTCAAAGGAGAAATTGCTGTTTTTGAGTTTTTCATCAAGAAACTGCTGATCCCGTGCATTGTACGGACTTTATATGTTGTTTCATGTTATAATCCTGTAATGGTTGGATAGATAATTGAATCACCTTTCTTTTGGCGTTTGAATGGTGTGATTTCATTGAGAATTGAGTGAGATATTGCCATTTTACTACCGGGTGGTCTCAAACCCCATGTTTTCCTCTAGAATTTGCTGATCCCGTACTTGGTACGATCTGTACGTTTTGTTTTATGGTTGAAGGGTGTAATGGTTGGAAAGGTAATTGAATAAGCTTTCTTTTGGAGTTGGAGTGGTGATATTTCATTGAGTAATAAGGGAGATATCTTAATTTTACTCCCGGGTGGTCTGAAAACCCTCAAAATCAAGGTTTTGAGCAAAAAATGGATGCATCTTCCATTCCCACACTGTAGCATTGCCAAATATTGGTGGGATGGAAGGTATGAGGGTGAAATTTTATGTATCAGAGGTCTTGGAGAGCAGCAAGAACTTTGGAGGCAAATGGAGCAATGTTTTGGCTTGACATCTCTATGTGGCAAGCCCATGTGACAAGCAAAAAGTGAGTTTTTGCTTTATTTTGAAGAATCTGTTTGAAAGGCACTTAGGAATGATGGTGATAGGTGTGAAAAACCTGTAGGAGTTCATTTTTTGGCTTTGGGGTGAAGGGGAGAGCCTAGATAGTCAAGACCCAGGTGTAGGTCTGTGAATTAGGCCTCTTGGAGTAGTGGTAGAAAGGGCCATTGTGAGTGATGCCTTGACAGTCAAGAGGAAAGGTTTTGGAACTTTGTAGGGGTCCATTGTGGATGTCTGAATTCATAGGTTTGGTGCCTTGAAAATAATCCATGTGGTTTTTATATTGACTGTCCTACCGGGTAAGGCTACTAGCCTTTTGACAGAAAAGTGCCTAATTCACCATAGTTTGTGGAAGTTTGTTGAAACCTAAGTGCTAGAGGGTATTTTACATTATATTTGGGTGTTTGCTATCCCTGCCACTGCATCAGTTCTGCTCATGGACTAGCTAAGACTCAAATTTAAGACTTTATATTTGTTGTTGAAGTGCTCTATCACTAAGCTACCAGTCCTTTTATGGCCAGTCCATTATTAGCCTTGATTTGGCTTATTCTAATACCCCTTTGTAATCCTGTGTCTCTTTCATATTCATTATATATTTTTGGAGCTAAAATACTAAAGCTCTTTGGAGATGTTGTTTTCTAGAGCTTTCTAGATCTGACTATATGTGACTTTTAAATTTGTTGCCTCTACATCCATGATGCCCAAACTACTTCTTAAGCATTCAAACTACCTTTTGAAAGTGTCTTGGTGAAAATATCAATGAGCTACAACATAGATCTGCAAAATCAAACTTGGATTTTTCCATGTTTTACAAGCTCCCTTATAAAATGATACCAGATTTCAATAGGCTTACTTCATCCATGAAAAATTGGATTCTTTGTTAAGGTTATTAATGAGAAATTATTATCATAAATAATTGTACCATCTTCTTACAGTTCTTTCCTCAAATTTTCTAGGATAGTCTAAAGCCAAATAACTTGATATGTTACTACATTTGTTGCAATATACATAGCTTTTGTTGTAGAAAGATAAACTATGGATTGTTTCTTAGATATTCTTGAGATGGACCCTAATTCCAAATGAAACACATATCCTAATGTACTCTAATGTACTCTTCCTATCATATGTATTTCCTACCCAATCTCTATCAGCATATCCAACCAACTTAAACTTATTTGATGCCTTTGTTGCCATTGATATATCTTAGGATTATCTTGTTTGATAGTGTGTATCCTTTGGTATCTCCATAAATCTAGAAATTATATTTACTACATGTATTATATCAGGCCTAGTTGTCATTAAATACAATAAACTTCCAACCATGCTCTTGTGCTAGATTGAGTTCATATTACTACTAAATCCTCCTTAATTTCAAGCCTATGGTTGTTGATGTTGGCATAGGCTTCTTGTTAAACATTCTAAACCTCTTCAAAATTTATGTTGTAGCGTTTATTTGAGAGATAAAAATGTTATGATCCATTTTTTTTATCCCAATGTCAACAATATATTTTAGTAGACCTAAGTATGTTATTTCAAACTCTCTTTTCATTGCTTATTTGAAATAAACAAGAATAAAATCATCATTCCTCATAAAAATTAAATCACCAACATTTATATAAAACCTAAAATCTCATTATGACTTTCCTTAATATATAGTTTGGTTTCACCGTCACTTTTGCTAAAGCTATAACTCAATAAATAAAATTATATTGTATTGTATTATATTTGAGGTGCTTGCTTTGGTCCATAGAGTTCCTTCTTTACACTTTATCTTGTTATCCTTGAACTTCATAACCAAGTGATTCTTCAACATAAACTTATTATTTGAGAACTCCATTTAGGAAGGTAAAATTTACATCCATTTAGTACACATTCCACTCGTGTTAAGCTATTATTGCTAGGAATTCTCACATAATTTTTATTCTTGCTATTGGAGAATGTGTCTCATAATAATATCTTCTAAGCTAATGTTTACATCCTTTCACAACCAACCTTGTTTTATTAATTTTAATTCCTTCCTTTATCTTTGTTCTTAGTCTTAACGATCCATTTAACTCCAATCACTTGTTTACTTATTGGTAAATCAATTAACTCCCATGTTTTATTTGTTTTTATTACATCTATCTCTTTATCCATGGCCTAATTCATCATACCTTTTATTTTCATAAATCTTCAAAAAAAATCTTATCTTTCTTGGCATTAGGAGGTGAGAGTTGAATCTGAGTTGTTGCTACTAGAGCTACAAGACTACAAAATATGTCTTTGGAGATGACTGGTGGACTCCAAATCTATTGTAAATAGTATTCATAGTTGAGTTCCAAGCTCTATATATGTTGTATATTTTCTCTAGAGTTGTCTATTATGCTCCAAATATGTTATATGTGATCTTAAAATCTATTATTTGGACATTGAATCTATTGTATAGATGTTCTCTAGAGTTGGATACTAAGATTTGGATCTACTATATATTCACCTTATTGATCTTCATTTCCTTCTTCTTTATCATCTACGGGTGCCATTACTCAGATAACTAAGGAGGTTTCCACTATGCTATCCCATGATTTATTTTCTCTAAATTCAACATCCTTTTTATCACAAGTTTCTTGGTGATAGGTTTAAGAAATTTTTATTTTGTGGACTAATTTTTGTAGTCTATGAAGATGCACTTTTATCCTCTATCATCTATTTTTTATCTTTTCTTATTTATCACAAATAAATATCATGCACACCTAAATATTATAAGATTCTTCACACTCTATTTTCATTTTATCCATGCTTCTTGTGGAGTCTACTTATGCATGTCCATTAAGGGAAACATATTTTAGTAGGTATACTATTATTGTAATAGACTCACTCCAATATCCATTTGAAAGTACCTTGGTCATCAACATGTTTCTTGTCATCTCCACGGTGGTCCTATTATTTCTCTCTACTATATTTTTCTCTGGAGTATATCTAGTTGTAAACTCTCTCTATTTACCTCTATTCTTACAAAATTTAAAGTATATTTGGAGGCATACTCTTCTCCTCAATATTATCTAAAGACCTTGATAAAGTGCCTAAATTACTTCTCAACTAGGCCTTAAACTCTTTGAACTTCTCAAAGGCTTTAGATTTATACTTCATGAACTAGACCCATGTATTTTTATTATGGTCACAAATGAAGGTAATAAAATATTTATTCTTTCTTTATGGTGAGAGTTTTTATAGGTCCATATAAGTTTATATGCACCATCTCCAATTTTTGTTTTTTCTCTCCTAGAGTTCCTTGATTAAAAGGGTTATCTATATTATTTTCCAAAGATGTAAGTTTCACATTTTTTCATTAGGCTATATTATAATTGGTAACCCCCAAAACTACTTATCCAAAATAACTTAAGTGTGTAAACCATAAGTGTTAAAGCTTGGAGGAGTCTCCAATGACTATTTTAAGGGTTTCTCATTATGGTACTTTTATACTCTTCATATGCTTGGGAGGAGAAACTATAAACTATACAAATAAATTGGTTTTCATCCATGGAGGAAAAATCTATTTTTTTGTCATTTAGATTGCTACTATCTTTCTCTTGCTCACATTCTTATAAAAAATGATGCACTCTTCATTTTCCACTTGACTTTGTATCATTTTTGGACCAATTGTCCAACACTCAAAAGGTTATGTTTTATGCCTCAAGAATATTAAAAATTGTTTATTTTTATTTTTCCACCATGATTGGTACATATCATAAAAAATACTTTTTGAAACTAATATAACTATTTCACTATTCCCCACTTGGATCTAAGACTATAAATTATTATTAAAGAATACAAATAAATCTTAATTTTCACTTATGTGGTTTTTATATCCACTATATAGGTAGAAAAATTTAGTATTGTTCTACTTATCATATTGCACGTGATAAACACTTTTGACTATTCAAGTTTAGCGTCTTTCTCATTTGTCACATTTGAACTTTACTTTGATTGGTCATTCCACCTCTTTTTATATTCACTGAGCATACTTGTGGCAATAATAAAATTGAACAATAATTTTATTAAAAAACTTGACTTAAGTCACTACTCTTTTTCTTATCTTAGGAATGAATATGTGAATGAATTTATCCCTCTTGGTTGTTTCCTCTTCCAAAGTTACATCTTTTAGAGCTACTTATTTTGTTACCTCTAGAGTTTCTTCCAAGGCTATTTATTTCTCTCCCCCTGGCTCTTATATTGGCTTGAGTATTGAATTTTTCCTCTAAAGAAGAAGGGGTATACCTATTCAAGTGTTTCTCTTGATTTTGAATTGAACCTATCAACTAATCCACTTTTATCTTTGAGAGGTATTTAGCCTCTTATATAGAAATGATAGTCACATAAAATATTGAGTGAAAACTATAAGGAAGCTAACGTAGCAGAACAACTTCCTACACTAATCTTGAGAGGAGGATAATGCAAAACTTTATAGATATTTTCAATAGCTATAGAAAATTCAAAAAAATAAACATAAATATCATGCATACCACAATGTACAGTGATTTATGTGGGGAAAACCCTTTTAGGAGAAAAACCCCACACTCCAAAAGCTTCCCAATATATTATTCAAAAGTCATGAATATTACAATATACTTGTACAAAAATCTTCTCATAAGAGTATCACCAACCAGAGATCCAGAGACAACACGGTCACTATCAGACACTGAAAATACATCACAATACACAATCATAATACAAAAACCTCATAAAATAGGGTTTCCTTCTAGGGAAATTCAAGCCAACAAAATATCTATCGTCAAACCTTAGACCTAATGATGAACAATCCACATTTACAATAATAAAATATACATTAAATTTGACTTTTGGGGGTACTTCCCCCAAGCCTCCTAGGGCACGTAGCCCCTAGACCCCCCCTGAGGTAATGATCCCCTTAGACCCCTCGCAAGGGGTTACCCCCCTACAACCCCCTTGTGCTTTCCTATCAACAATAACCTTTATCTAATTGCAAGTTTGAGACATTTTTCCAACAAAAAATCTAATAATTTTTTCTAAAATATTCTACTGTTCCATAGATTTGTGAACCACCAAAAATGGAATAGGGAAAGAGGATTTCCTAATAGACCCCTAGGGTTTTCCACCTAGGAGCTAGTCGGTACAATGCCTCTTTCACACTAGGTATTCTTGGTGTCTCATTCAAGATTAGGGGTAGATGTGTGTAATGTGTGTGAATTATGTAAAATGTGTCTAAATGGAAGGACCTAGATGCTAGAAATGAAAATAAGTGATTGAATACTTAACATTAAACCTAGAAAATGAGCTATGCTTGAAAACACATTATGACATACAAATAACCTAAGAAACATAAACAAATTGTTACAAAAATGAATAAAATTGAAGGGGTGCACCTGGAAATGAAATGTGATGCAGGGGGGTTGTGTAAATATTCAAAATTGTTAGCTAATGTTGACTGGGACACTTGTGCCAATCTAGGCAACTTAGTCTTGGATCTGGAAAAACTGCCCAGAAACCTGTTTCTACCAAATGAGTGTCCAAATCTATACAAACCTTTGAAAAATAGATTCAGTGGGACTAAGTCACCACTATTGGCAACTTAGTCCACTTTTGAATCTTTGAAAATCTGAAAATGGAAGTGGAAGCCCTCGGTCTGCACTTTGGTTCCTAATGGGTATCTAGTTGAGATTCTGCAAAAAACAGGCTAAAAGAGGTCTCCAAGCTTCAATTAGGGATTTTTTGACTTGAGTGACTTTGATGAGTTAACAACACCTTTTTAGCACCTTTCTCTTTGAAAAACCTACATACAAAAACTTGCAAAGAATACATGAAAAGAGGGGGAAAAGGGTTAGGGTTAAAGAATAGGGGTTTGCCTTAGTCAAACCCCATGTTGGTAATCATTTACCCAAATGAAATAGAATAAAAAGGGAAAGATGAATGAATAACATGTAAATGTAAACACTCACCAAGCCCTTGTTGAAGAAATCCAAAGATATGCAAGAACCAACTCCAATGGATGATGTCTGAAATGCTATGTGCTTGAATGCTTGCTTGAGAATATTGATTTCTTGAGTACTTGTGAAGATGCAAGAGTGAGAATTCTGGGAGATTAGGAGAGGTAAAATGGGGAGAAAAACCATTATTTATACATGTTATTCCCTAATTCCTCTAAAATAACACATTACAAGCTGACCTTAGGGTTTTGGAGATAAAATCTCGCTTGAATTTTGATTTAATTTTAAGTTTTATGCCAAATGGGACTAAGTCGCCCAAGGTGACAAATTAGTCCATTTGGACAAATTTAAGTGGTTGTCGGGTTTTAAAAGGTGGTTAATGATTATTAATAGGCTTGTCTCCTGGAACACACTTAAGTCGAGCCTATAAGTACATTAAGGGACCAATTTTTCATAGGAAAGGGTGAGTTTGTTGATGACAATCCTAGGAAAGTGTGAAAATGTGTTACAACACCTTACAACACTTTGGCACAAGGCTTGGTAAGAGGTAAAAAGGGGTTGTTTAGATGAATTATGTTGAAAGGGTCTTAGAAAAGTGGGAAGATGTGTTACAACACTTCACAATACCTTTGTAAAACACCATTAGGTTGTTATTAATTTGCAAGAGTTCAAGGAATAATGTGAATGTGTTGGCCACATTACAACATTAGATCTAAGAAAAACCATGCCAAAATCCAAGGGAAAAGGCCCAGATGAGTGAAAATTTTCAAGGCTACACTTTTTGGTGACACATTTAGCCCCCATATTAGTGAGAGGATGAACTTGCTTCAAACTTACACTAAAGTAGCCAAGTCATGCATATCGACAGGGATCTAAATGTATTAATGCTAGTAAGATGAGATGACTATAATCAAGAGGGATGATCAAGTCCCCAGGATCAAGATCCCACGGCAAACCAAACATAAGCACAAAATATCAGACAAGAAAGTGATGTGAAAGTGTGAAGAGAGAGGGAAATTCAGATCAAGCTTTGATCATTTGTCCAACTAGTTGTGGATCAGATCTTGGTTGTTTGTCTGGAAAGAAGTGTACTCACTCTAGGGAAATGAAAGATTTGGTTGACCGCTAGGTGAGAAGGCCCAAAAGGTGAGAAAAATACACTCGACTGGTATGTACTCACACACACATAGGTGGCTATGGGGAAATTCGTGTCGCTAGTTGGGATTCCTGCTCAACCATACCAAAGTTATACCTCCTAATAACTTTGATAAGGTGCCACAAAAGACCAAGGTTTTGAGGTTCATGAGACAAGAAAAGCTTTGTATGCTTAGATCTCATGAACAAGTGCAAGATGGCACCACATACATGCAATTTTTATTATGCAAGGTGGCCATATATGTGAAGTACAAAAATGTAAAATGCAACATGAAAAATGCAAAATAATGTTCAAAGGAGTCTTGTTTAATTCATGTGGGGTCTTTGACTTAGGGAACATTGTGTCTAATGTCTCCAAGAGAGGACCAATCAAAGAATAGAAAATTCACAGCTTAGGGGATGCAGTGCGTCACATCAGGCTGCTAAGAGGAATGGAATATGTTAAGATAGATCACTTTCATGAAGGAAATTACACCCAATGTCATCCACAAAGCAATAAACACATCGTATAAAGTGACAAGGCTACACTAGGAGCTGAGAAAAGAGAATGCAAAATAAATAATGCCAATGTATGCCCCCACTTTAAAGGAATTTATACACAGCATTTTGTGAGAAATTACTTTAAAGTAGCAATATGTGGAATGAAAGGAAGGATAGGAGAGCCACCTTGAAAAGCCCTATGCCAGGTGATATGTTTCCAAGTAAGGCTATGTCATGAAAAATCTATAGTATGTCACATGTGATCCAACTTAAGGCATGTCGTCCACATCCCAATTTTGCTCTAATATGTTCGTGAATGGTTAATGACTAGAGTCAAAAGAGGCAATGACAAGTGACATACAAAGACAAGGCTAATGAACCCCTTTCACCTACTTAGTCTAGGGCAAAGGTGAAATGAATAGGATGAAGGTATGTATCTGTGAGAGGAATTAGGTGCCCCCATAGAAGGGAGGGCACCAAGCTCCATGAGATGTTTGAAGTTTATTGTTTGAAGAAAATGGAGAGAATGGAGGTAACCCTAAATCTTTCATGAAAGAGTATGATATGTCAGTTTGCATCCATGCATAGGAGGGAGATGGTAGTTGATACCATAACAATATTCCAAGTTAAATGAAGGGGTTGTGTGATTCGGATAAGGATTGATTGTTGTACAAGAACAAAAATCATTTTTAGTGTTATGTGTTGTTCCTTCATGAGGGATGGGAGTTATATAGCCCCCATCACCATCATGGGGTAATGTTGTTGATGTAGAACCAAGTTGAGCATATAAAACATAGGGTTGTTTTGGTTTAGGTTGTAAGATTTCACACTCTCCTTTAAAGGGAGGCATAAGACCTCAATCGTTACTAGAACTTGTATCTGGAAATGAATTGTTTATATATGACTCTTTGGACCAAGAGGGTGATATTTTGGAGATGTTAATGAAAGGAGGTGTATAATCTAACAACCCCCAATTATCACAAAAGTGTTTTGTTGTAGGTGAAGGATTATCATCAACTTGTATAAGTTTCAATCTAGGAATGAAAGAATTAGGGGAGTTGGAAATTTTTTTATTAGTTGATTCATAGCTTCGTTCATCTGTGTCAACCATGTATATCTTGTTATTGTACTCAAATTTCATTGTATGGTGAAGGGTAGATGGGAATCCTTTCATAGAATGAATCCATGGTCTCCCTAGGAGAAGATTGTATGGAAGGGGTTCTTGCATGATATGGATAGAGGTAGGAAACACTACAAGTCCAACCTCAATAGGAAATGTGATCATCCCTAGTGGTTTCCTATTAACATTGTCAAAGCCACAAATATGAACATCATTAAGTTGAATGCGATTTTTGTCCATGCCAAGTTTGTTGAGGAGGTCCATGCTACAAACATTAAATTTTTTTCCCTATTGTCTATGAGAGTGTGCCTGACTAAATTTTCAGTAATGATCACCTTTATCATCAAGGGATCATTCTTGTTTTGAATCTCAAGTGAGGGTAATTCATGTTTAGGGAATGTGATTTCAGATTGGGTTCCTTGCATGGGACAAGAGAAGGATGTGGCATTATTCAATTTTATGTAAGATTGGATATCCTCTTGCTTTATTTGCAAGATTTCTTGAAATAGGCACTTGTATATAGGTGATAGTTGAATGAGTTGCCATACAGATAGATTAGCAGGAGTCTTTTTAAGATCATCAACACTAGGGACTCTAGGTTGAGAAAAGGATAAGGGCGTAGGAGTGTTGTGTGACCCCCTATATGTTTGAGTCACTAAGTTGCAACTTAGCGGCTGAAAAACATTGTTATGATTAGATTGCATCATGGATTTCAGGAAATCTCTTAGGTTTTTGTGTGATTCACTAGTGGGAGGGGACTTAGGAGGCTCACTAGGGGACTTAGGGGACTTAGGTTTTTGTGTAATATACCACTTGTGTCGTCATAACCTCAAGAATCTTGTCTTTATTTGCATGAATTTTTAGTGAAGGGGATTCTAATGGCCTTTGATTATCTTCAAATAGTAAAGGTTTAGAGTTTGAAGGATAGGTGTCAAGGCTCACACGTTCTTGCACCATGATATTCTCCCTAGGAGGAGAGTTTTTAGGAGAAATAAAAACCAAATTTTCTTCACATTTAAAGGTTGGTTCTTCTAAAGGAATTTCATCGCAAGTAGGATAATGATCAATGGTTGAATTTTCTTGCTTAATAAGGGGTTCCCGAGGAGAAGGGGGACAACTAAGATACTCATGACTTAAAGCCATTGTATGTTCTAACGACAAAGTATATTCTTCACAACTAGGAGAGATACTAGAAGGATAAATGTTATTATAACGATCCCTTATGGTTGTGTTTTCTTTTTCATTGAGAGAGGTAAGGGGAGAGAAACAACTAGAATTCTCATAATACTCATTGATTGGTTCTTTGAACACCAAAATATCTTCTTCACCCATAGGAGAGATATTAGGAGAATAACTAATATGATCTTTAGGAATATCCAAGGTTGTATTCTCTATCACTAAAATTCTCTCATAGGGAGAAGGTAGGAAATTTTGCTTAGCATATCTAGATATGTACGATACTAGCATTGTGTGAACAAAAATGAAAAGTACATTTAACCATTTCATGCAATGTTTCAGCAATATAAATAATGTATATGCACATATACAAAACATTTTTATCCAAAGTATGTTAAGTTTTAAGAATGTAAACAATGTATATGAAAGAATGAGAAGTACTTTTATCAAACTTGAGAATTTTTTTAGGAATAGAAATATTGTATAAGTAAAAGTGAAAAGTACTTTTATCAATGTTATGCATAATTGTAGAAATGTAAGCATTATCAGATCTAATAATGAAGTTATATCAAGAATGACTACCCTAAATTGACGATTTTGAGTTAGAAGCCTAAAACCTATGTTTCTTAAAATTTATAGACTTAAAGTATATGATACTAGGAGGCCAAGAAAGCAAAAAAATGACATTTTTGATGCTATGATAGGCAATTAAAAATGTGAATAGGGACTAAGTCACCCAAAATGGCAAATTAGTCCCAATAGATTTTTTTCAATTTTTTTGATTTTTTGATGGGTTTTGATGTGTTTCAGGCTATATGATAAAGTCCTAAGATGTAAATGTAGAAAATTTAGAAGTTTTCAATGAAAATATATGCAAATATGCAAGCTAAATGAGCTTTTCACTAATGCAATTATAAAAAGGCCTAGAATGTAAAACAATGCAAAACCCTAATGCAATGTGAATGCAAGCCTTTCCTAGGATGAAAAAATAGAACTTGAGAAGTGTTCTAAGGATGGGTTCACTAAAATGAACCACCAAAAATTGAATAGGGAAAGAGGATTCCCCAATAGGCCCTAGGGTTTTCCACCTAGGAGCTAGTCGGTACAATGCCTCTTTCACACTAGGTATTCTTGGTGTTTCATTCAAGATTAGGGGTAGATGTGTGTAATGTGTGTGAATTATGTAAAATGTGTCTAAATGGAAGGACCTAGATGCTAGAAATGAAAATAAGTGATTGAATACTTAACATTAAACCTAGAAAATGAGCTATGCTTGAAAACACATTATGACATACAAATAACCTAAGAAACATAAAAATACTATCATAGAAATAAATAAAATTGAAGGGGTGCACCTAGAAATGAAATGTGATGTAGGGAGGATCCAAAAATCTTCAGAATCGTCAGCTGATGTTGACTGGGACACTTGTGCTAATCTGGGTGACTTAGTCCCAAATCTAGAAAAAACTACCCAAAAACTTGTTTCTACCAAATCAGTGTCCAAATCTACAAAAACCTTTAAAAATAGATTCAGTGGAAGTGGAAGCCCTCAGTCTACACTTTGGTTCTTGCCAGGTATCTAGTTCAGATTCAACAAAAAAAGGGTTGAAAGAGGTCTCCAAGTTTCAATTAGGGCTTTGTTGATTGAGTGACTTTGATGAGTTAACAACACCTTTTTAGCACCTTTCTCTTTGACAAACCTGTTGTGAACCCCAATCCTAGACCTGCACAAACATGGAAAACAAACACATTATTAGATGAAATGCAAGTTAGAACAAGGGTTCCCCATCAAATTCATCTACAATTCTCAATAATAGTAAAAATGAAGAACAAAACATAAAAGATAAATGAAATCCTAATTAGGCAATGCAAACACTCAATCCTATGGGGGAGTTGGTGCCAATTGTGTGTAGAAATTGGCCCTTTCCCAAATCCTTTATAAGCTTGATGATGGTTGATCCACTTTGGTTGAATTCCTACATAACCTAGCTAAGAACTTGATAAAAAGAGATGAAAATGGCTATGCTTGAAGATGAAATTGAGTATAATAAGTTTACTCAAATTGTGGATGATCAATTCAATAGAGGAGACCTCTATTTATAGATTTGAAGAATGGAAGATTGAAGGATTTGGATGAATGTGGGACAAAAGACCACCCAATGAGAGAAGGCCACTTGTCCACATGTGATTGGAGGAGGAATGAGGACATTTTCATGAATGTGCCCATAAATGCTATGAGATTCAAATTTGAAATTTGAATGTTGGCAAGTTGGAGGGAGAGAAGAATGGAGTTAATGCCACTTGGATCAAGGCTAAGGACATGTAAGAGGCATTAAATTCCTTGTTGGAAGTATCTATTCCCTTTCAGAGGGATTTTTGAATTGGAAGAATATTCCACAAAAGATGCCCTTTTTGAATGGAAATCGATGAATTAATAAATCAAATAAATTGATTTATTGTGCAAGTTGCAAAACCTAGAGGATTGGAGTGATTAGGATTAGGATTAATCATGATTTGATTAATTTAGATGAAGATTAGATGATTTGACAATTTTGACTTAGATTTTAGGATTTATTTAAATCAAAGTTGAGAGGAAAGTGATTTTAGATTTAATTAAATAAAACTGATTTATTTAACTAAGGAGAATGATGTTAGATTAAATCAAATAAAGGTTAATTTATTTAATTTAAGGATATGACTTTAGAGATTTAATTAAATAAAGTGAATTATTTAATTAAAAGAGGGATGATCAGATTAATTAAACAAAATGATTTATTTAATTAATAAAGGAGAATGACTTAATCGGATAAATAATGATTTATTCAATTAAATGATGAAAGGTGATGACAAGTTGAGAAGGTGACTCAGGATGAAATGATGTTAGCAATCAGGATCAAGTGTGTCGATATATTTTCCATGTCTACATTTTGCCCCTCTTCCAAACAATGCACTTGTTTTATTAGTTCAAAGAATAAACTGTTGTGATCAAAGCTTAAAAAAATTCTGATTTTTTAGATGCCCCACTACTGCCTAGCAATAAGGATTATGCTAGTATATTACCCCCTCAAGAAATTGAGCGGAAATTTTTTATTTTCTAATCGAGATCACGATAAAATGCGAGAGGAGTGGTTCTATTGATCATAAGATTAAAGATAATTTTTTAGAAAGACCATATATTTGACGTAGATAATTTTGATGATGTATAGATAGTCATCGGACATGGGTAGCCTCGTGTATATTTTGATAAAGCACACCAATTTTGGATAGAAATGTTAGTAAAGATAGAAGAATAAGAAGAAAAGAATGATGACAAGAGGGTCCAACAAGTTTACCTTATTTATGTTGATGATGATGATGATTTACCTACCAGGAGTTGGGATTCTAAAAGGGCCAATCACTTTATGTTTGATAACACACGTAGGTACGATCCATCAAGGTATAAAGAACTAGGATGGCATTGTACCTAGTGTGATGGAATTTGAGTTGATAATCAGATAAGAGTGCTCTTGTTCACACTTGACATATGGAAACCTTGCTAGGACGGACCTAACAAAGCAAGTATTCTCCAAGTTATATTACAAGAACGTCCAACAAGCATAGCAGACAAAAAGATAATGATCATTGCCCCATTCCTTTTTCTCTAAACCTATTTTTTTAGGCATCATCAAGAGGTCCTTGGATAAAGTAAACAAACAAGCTAATGTTCTTTGTACAGCTAGCCAAGGCTAAACTAAGGTGATACCTGATGTTGATGTCCATCATGGGAAGGATCCATCCTAGGACATGTTGTGATCAGGGTTTTGATGAGATTGATTGGATGATAAGCTATTGATACTTTGAGTTGATCAATTTTCTTGCTTACTGACCTAGACTTGATACTTCTGACAATTAGGGTGTTCACTACTAGACTTGCTTCTGACTAACTCACCAAAGGATGAAGATGATGATTGATTTATTATGAATGGTGATTATTGCGAGTAAAGCGAGATGAGACGGGTGCACTATATTTGTGTTTTTTGAAATAATTGGATTTTTTTGAAATGTTTTGAGGTTATTTTTGGGATTTTGAGATTTTTCAATGTTTTTGGTATTTTTGAGATTTATGACCAAGAGACTAGCTTAAAGACCTATCCTAGGGGTGTCAAGAGTTGATCCATAGATTAGCCTTGCCTACGTTATACACACAGAGATAATGTAGTTTGGTCAACAATTGACTTGACTCAATGATGAGATAGATGGGCAATGGGATTGCCATTGTGATAGACGCCTATTGGACTGACCTAAAATGTCTTAAGGGACGATCAAAGATCAACCTTGCCTACGTTCAAGCTCAGAGATGACGTAGTTTGACTGACACAAACTTGATTACTAATGAGATAGATGGGAAAATGGATTGCCATTGTGACATACGCCTATATGACTAACCTAAAATGTCTCGAGTGATGATCAAAGATCAACCCTACCTACGTTCAAGCTTAAAGACGACTTAGTTCAGCTAACGAAAAACTTGATTACTAATGAGATAGATGGGAAAATGGATTTCCATTGCGACAGATGCCTATAGAACTGACCTAAAATGTCTCAAAGATGATCAAAGATCAACCTTGCCTATGTTCAAGCTCAGAGACGATGTAGTTCAGTTGACGATCTACACTTGATTTTTTATTTTTCATACTTTTGACATGTTTTGGATTTTTTGATTGATTTGGATATGGATATGTGATGATATCAGTGCTCTATTTTGGGATTTTGTTGAAAACCAAGCTAGGTTGATTGATCTGATTGATGGATTGATGATGATAACATTGTTGAGGATACACAACAATGCAAGGATAGTGTTAAGCAACACGAGTATTTTAAGATTGATGATGATAGCATTGTTGAGGATACACAAAACTGCAAGGATAGTGTTAAGAAACACAAGGATTGGGAAGGATATCCCATGATGATGATTGTATTTGATTGATCAGGATTGATGAAGCTTGATTTGGAATAAAAATTCTTTTGATGATTTGATTTGACGTTGAAGTACACATTAGATGCAACTGATATTGATTGTTCAAATTGATGCTCGATGAAAGATAAAGCTTGATAAAAACATCATCTTGTCAAAATATGCCATGGGGTAGTGATTTGGATTTTGGATCACAAATGGTTGACCAATTTTATTTCGCATTTTCTAATGTTCGGATCACCACATAAGTTGGAGGATATAGATCAAGATTTATTCCCGAAGAAAGATGTAAACATTTGTTCCCAGTTTCTAGCAATGTATGGAATGCCATGGGTGGATGCTTGGATAGGTGTGTGGATGGATGAATATGGATCATCTTGCGATAAGATCAAGTGTTCACACAAAGGATTCTCATTTGGATAGTTCTTCATGGCTTAAATAATGTTAGGTTGGATAGGATCAATGAAAATGACCCATGTCGAGATGTTTACCATGTAAGCAAGTGTAAAGTGTGCACCAAAATTTCATCAAGATTAAGATAACTTGGACTATGGATGCAAGTGGATGAAAATGGAATGGATAAATGGTTCATAGATGAATGGATTTATTATGGAAAAGATGGATGGAATGTTGGATTTATTATGGATGAGATCAGATGCTTCCAACTGAACAAGCACATGTAGATGCTCAATTCTACACATAACGCCTGTTTGCCAGGTTTTCATCATGGTGCTTTCCCAAAGCGCTACCGTAGTGGTTTTCACTAGAGGACGATTTTTCTCTTTACTATTTTTAATCCTTTTTCTTTTTTTTGGATTTTTTATTTCTTTTGATATTTTTTGGATTGTTTGCTAAAATATTGTAAGCTCATGCTGAACCACCTGGTGGTGTCGATGTAGATGCTTATGTCATAATGTACCATTGATATCCTGCTTGAAGAAGTTGCTTTGCCAAGATACGTGCACTTGAATGCAAATTTTGAGATTCCTAATCTGCTTTGCTGATAGTGGAGTTAACTTTGTCTTTATGCGCACATCGCAATAGAGTTCCTACTGAATCCTTATGATGAATGTTTTTTGTCGACACATGGTCAATGTTAGAATTTGATATCATGTGTGGAGGCATGGATGAAGTGTGTTTAGGAGTGAAAGATGGATTGGTTGACACTTTGGAACCTTTGACTCTCCAAAATTGGGAAGATGAGCAATGATGGGTGGATACAAAAGTGTGTATGGAATTAGGACAAACCACTTGATATACTTTATATGTTTCTTGAAAATTCTTCTTTTGCCTTTGTGGACATTTTTTATGGATACTTTTCCCTTTTTTATTTGGCCCCATAGTTTCTTTGACTGATGGAGTTTGATAGGGATAATCTTTCTTTGTATTTTTTGGTATCCACTTGTATTTGATTTGTCCTTCATGCTTTGCTTCTTTTTCCTTGATAACATTCTTCATGCTTTGATTCAAATATTTCTTTTGATGTTGGTCCCAATTTGTGGATGGGGTGATGGGTGGATGAAGATTCGTGACATGGCTAGTTGTAGTATTGGCATTGGTTTCATCATAAGGATTCTTTGTGCCCCCTATGTCGATGTTTTCTTGAGACGAAGTTGCCCTAGTATGGTGGAATTAATACCTTCATTCTTTGATTCTGCTTATTTTGAGAGTTGTTGTTTAGAAAGCATTCTTTGATAAATGACCACTGCAGATGACGTTATTTCAATTTGTTGCTCTACTAAATCTAGAATATCTTGTTCTATCTGACTCATTCCCTTGAGTGGATAATACTGGATATCTTCATACATGATGTCATCAATCTACATTTGGGATATATCTGACCCTGATGTTGACAACTGAGTTTTACTATAGGAATCAATATCCTACCCTTTTTGTTTAATAATGTCAGGAGTAAAGGAGTCCTATTCTATATGAAGATCATCTACATGTCCATCCACAAGAAGCATCTCATGGTTAGATGGAGGAGTATGTGTTATGTGGATTTGATCATCTTGTATAGATAGGAGAGTGTCCATTATATCATTGTAGTATCTTGGAGATACAAATTGTTGATCTCGAATGATTTCAGAATTGCTTCCGACATGCTTTGGATCAAGTTCTTGACATGGGTCAATTTCAAAGAATGGATTTCTTATAAAGGGTTCTTGGATATCTTCATTAGGAATAGGAAGTTTCTCAAATGTCATGAGGTCAAAGGATTTCCATATGTTTTGGAAAGGATCATTGCTAGACCTTGATGAAAGATGTTCATCATGATTTGGAATAAATTCTTGAGATATGTCCTCTAACTCATTGGGTGATGTAGAGACATTTTTAACATGATCATTGGTCGAAGGATCTTGATCATCATTTTTAATTATTGTCGTGGGAATTTTTTGCAAGATTTGTTGAGGGAGTAATACTTGTGTTTGCTGCTGAGCCAACAACGCTTGTTGTTGGTCGTGTTGTTGTTGTCCCAACAATGCTTGTTGTTGTGCCTGAAAATATTGCAGGACTTGTTGATACACTTGTTGATAGATTGAGTACAATTGTGCTCGGTATTTTTCTTGTGCCTATCAAGCCTAGTGTTGGCCTTGAGCTTGATCATGTTCTTGTTGGGCTGCTTGTGTGGCTTGTGCGGCTTGTGCAGCTTGTGCAGCTTGTTGGGCGAATAATTGCACTTGCGCTTACTGAGCAACTAGTTGTACAACTTGTTTTTTTTGGAGCTCCTTTTGGTAGGAAGCTTGTTGAGTGGCTTGCAACATGATGGAGAATGAATTTTCCATGTTGTTTTTTGGTGGTGGTGGTGGTGGATTGGGAATGGTGTTGACTATTGTGATGAGCGCAACAGTTGCGTTGATTGTTGGGGTTTGAGTGGTGAATGGTGTTATTGAGATGCTTGGTCCTTGAGACACTTGAGGGATGGTGGTTGTGTTGAATATTAGGTTCTCTTGGATGGTTGCCATCTATTTTTGTGATATCAATGGAAAAATGGGAGGATTTTATATGATGCTTTGACTTGAATGAAAGGGGTGTTGCTCAGATTCGGTTGATTGATGGTTGGTAAAGGGGGAAGGCTCATGCCTTGATTGTTTGGTTGATAGATTTGTAAGTTTTGACTTTGATTTAAATCTACCAAAGGGAAAGGTGTTCCAAAATTTAGATTGGGCATGCTCACTTTTGTCGTACCATTGAGGTTTGGAAGAGATAATGATCCCATGTATGGTTTGTACAAATGCAAGTTTTTCAAATCAATTGGCATTGTAAGGCTTGGATAGTTTGGTTGAATTGGATTACTCATGATGGATGAATCAAGTTTATATTCCATGTTCCTCTTGTGTTTTGACCTTGTTGATCTCTGAGGGGTTTAGGACCAATGATGAGATGAAGGATGAAAGGGGTGAATGGTATGAGTGTTTAAAATTTTAGGAACTTTGGATCAATGCTAGAATTTAGGACTTATTTTGATTGACGATAGTTTGACCAAGTGTGTTAAGTCAAACAAGGTAATTTTGGATAATGCATTTGTAAACCCTAGGAAGTTGTGTTATCCTAGAGTAAACTCCTCCACAAGAAGATAATTTGACTAGGTGTGTTAAGTCAAACAAGATAATGAACTCCTAGACCCAAGATGTTGGATTTTATCAAGAGGAAAATTTGTTCACAAGGATTGATGATTTGACTAAGTGTGTTAAGTCAAATAAGATGATTTTTATTTTTCCTAGAAGTCTAGCATGAATGATTTTTTCGAAGGTTCCAAAATTTGTTGGTGAAATGGGGTTTTGATAAATTTTTGGATGGCGTGAATTTTTTGACTTGATCCTAGATGAACCTAAGAGGACTTGTTTACTAGACCAAGATATTGAAGAACATTGTTTTCCCTAAGAGTGGTTCAAACCAAAAGACCAATGTTTGCATGAAAACCAAATGAATCAAAAGGGACCAAACACATGTGCGGTTCAATTGTCTATTATCTTTCTCATATTTGGTTCCTTTTATCACAAACACTTTCTTGATTATGTTTCAAATTGAATTTCTATGTCTCAATTCATTTTCATTCCACAAGGTCCATTATGTGAAAATCAAGGTTTCAAGAGCATAGTTTCCTAGGTTGAATTTAGTGAAAACAAATGAGGATTAAACCCAAGTACTTAGAAACTTCTAAGGATAGAATCCCTAGGGAAAGCAAGAGCCCTTAGATTTGTCAAAGGATATTTGTTTCCTCCAAATAAATTGAAATTTTGAAGCTTTTTGTGAATGTTTGTTTTCAAATGTTTTGAGACCCAAGCAATGCATTTTTTTATTTCAAGAACATGTACAATCCTAGGATGAAGAGACAATATTTTGTTGGGTTCCCACTTGGATAAATCTAGCTGCGTATATTCAATGTAGATGATTAGATGCTTGACCACACTGGCTCCCCTCCATGACACACACTTCTTGGATCAGCCAAGCATCAGTACCCATGAAACTCCCATGGCATTATTTTCATCTCTACAAAAGAACCGCATGTATATGTGGGGCGACTTCAAAGGACATGACCTTTTGCACCAACAAAATAGTTAAGGATTCTGGCCTTTGCTAAAAAAATGGTTTTAATGTGGGAATTTCATTCGTGGGGGACTATCCAGTATGGTGAGAGATCATTGCTGCCCTTCTCATCAAAATAATCCTTGTGATATTGGCCTTTGTTCCAATATCCGCACTTATATCCCAGGTGGAAGTTGCTTGGCTTTAGCATGTTCCGAGTTGGATTGTTCCATTGGGTGATTACTTTTTCCCACAAGGCAGGTCCTCTAAGATTAAAAAAAAGAAAGCAAGCATATCCTATAGTTCAATTGACCTTCGTTGAAAAACAAAGGGAGAACACTCACAATATGCCACACTCACACTTGCAAGATTGGTTCAATTTTAATCCCAAAATTAAATGTGGAGGTAATATTTTATGCAAATTAATGTCACCAAAAATACTTTTGATTCTCAAGATCGTCATGAAGTGAGAGAGAAGTGCATATGCCTTTTTAAGTGAGATTACAAGACACAAAAGCACATGTTCATTTTTAATCCTTCAAAGCAATAGTGAATTCTTTTTAAGCACCAACGGAAATATGAATTTTTATTTGTTAAATTATTAATCCTTAAACCAAATCTAGTGGTTTTGTCCTAAAGTTCATTTTAATCCCTTTGTTGTAAAAATCGAAAGCTTTTGTACTATTCTTTTTAGAGCCCAAAAGAAATTTATTGTGTCCTAAAAGCATGAAGGTAACAAAACCTTAAAAAGGTATTATAAGTTCTCCCAAAGTGTTTAAAAACACTAAACAAAATGAGATAATAAAATCATAAAGAACCCTTGGCCTTTATTTTCCTTCCTTCACTTTCGATCAAGAAATTTCCCTTTTTGGTAGGTTTCAACAATTGTCAGATTTTTCCATTTTTGGTAATTTTGCATGCATAACTTTGAGTCCTATTTTTTCCCAAAGACTTTCTAAAACTAAGATAGGATGAATTTCCAACTAACATCCTAAATTGGAAACATGGGTTTCGAGTTATTAAAAAAAATGACTTAAAAAACTAGAAAAAAACACTAAATTGCCATTTTGAGGGCCAAGATGAAAGTTTCAAGCCCCGAAAATGTGCCAAAATGACCACCAATGCACTTGAGTTAAGGTGGCAATCCACATGCCACCTCATAACGAAACCGTGTGTAAAATTTCAGCGAAAACCCACATTTGTGTCAAAAGTTATGACCTCGGGAAGTTCCTGCATCACAAAAAATGTTAAAAATAATTAGAAATCTACCTTTTACCCAACTCCAGCGGCGCAATCCACAGGTGGTGCAATTTGAGAAGGCCAGTGATGCAATATAGTTTTGTTGATGAGTGAGAGCAATGTTCTACATAAAAATAGTGACCACGATTGCAACAATGTTTGGCAAGCGACAGTTTGAAATTTAGAAAACCCACAGTTGAGTTTGAAATTTGAATTTTTCGGGCAGGAAGACTCTAGCAACGGACTTTAGAATTTATGAGTGGTACAATATAGCACCGTTGGACTCATAGCGGTGCAGTTTGGCGTCGTTGGACTATGAGTGGCATAGTTTCCTGTGAGCTGCAAAAGAAACACAAAAATGGAATTTTTCAAAAAACATGATGAATTCCCCCAGATTCGCCCTCCTTCTAGCACCAAAATGTGAACCCCAATCCTAGACCTACACAAACATGGAAAAAAAACACACTATTAGATCAAATGCAAGTTAGAACAAGGATTCCACATGAAATTCATCTACAATGCTTAATAATTGGAGAAATGAAGAACAAAACATAAAAGATAAATGAAATCCTAATTAAGCAATGCAAACACTCAATCCCATGGGGGATTTGGTGCCAATTGTGTGTAGAAATTGGCCCTTTCCCAACTCCTTTGTAATATTGATAATGATTGGCCCACTTTGGTTGAATTCCTGCATAACCTAGCTAAGAACTTGATAAAGAGAGATGAAAATGGCTATGCTTGAAGATGAAATTGAGTATAATAAGTTTACTCAAATTGTGGATGATCAATTCAATGGAGGATACCTCTATTTATAGATTTGAAGAATGGAAGATTGAAGGATTTGGATGAATGTGGGACAAAAGATCAACTAATGAGTGAAGGCCACTTTTCCACATGTGATTGGAGGAGGAATGAGCACATTTTGATGAATGTACCCATAAATGCTATGAGATTCAAATTTGAAATTTAAATGTTGGCAAGTTGGAGGAAGAGAAGAATGGAGTTAATATCACTTGGATCAAGGCTAAGGAGATGTAAGAGGCATTAAATGCCTTGTTGGAAGTACTCGTCCCCTTTTGGAGGGCTTTTTGAATTGGAAGAATATTCCACAAAAGATGCCCTTTGGAATGGAAATTGATGAATTGATAAATCAAATAAATTGATTTATTTTGCAACTTGCAAAATCTAGAGGATTGGAATGATTAGGATTATGATTAATCATTATTTGATTAATTTAGATGAATATTAGATGATTTGACAATTTTGACTTAGATTTTAGGATTTATTTAAATCAAAGTTGAGAGAAAAATGAATTTAGATTTAATTAAATAAAATTGATTTATTTAACTAAGGAGAATGATGTTTGATTTAATTTTTTGTTTTATGCCAAATGGGACTAATTCGCCCAAGGTGGCGACTTAGTTCACTTGGAAAAATTTAAGTGGTTGTCGGGTTTTAAAAGGTGGTTAATGATGATTTACGGGCTTTTTTCCCGAAGCACACTTAAGTCAAGCCTATAAGTACATTAAGGGGCCAATTTGTCATAGGAAAGGGTGAATTTGTTGATGAAAAGCCTAAGAAAGTGTGAAAATGTGTTACAACACATTACAAGACTTTCGCACAAGGCTTGGTAAGAGGTAAAAAGGGGTTGTTTAGATGAATTATGTTGAAAGGGTCTTAGAAAAGTGGAAGATGTGTTACAAAACTTCACAACACCTTTGTAAAACACCATTAGGTTGTTATTGATTTGCAAGCACTCAAAGCCTAATGTGAATGTGTTGGCCACATTACAAAATTAGATCTAAGCAAAACCAAGCCAAAATCCAAGCGAAAAGGCCCAAATGAGTAAAAAGTGTCAAGGCTAAACTTTTTGGCAACACATTTTGACATAAGTAGTTTTCTCCATAATGTATTTCTTCAATAATTGTGAGCCAAATAATTATATTTTGGACATGCAATTTATTCTTGACCTAGATCTCTTAGATATATAGACATCCCTTCACCCTAAAACCACCTAACTTCATTTATTTTGAGGGGCTTTATTTTTTATTCTTAGATCTACTTTTATTGCTTAACATCAAGAATATTTTTGGGGGTCTATTGTAAATAATCCATAATTACAATAACAATGTACTAGCCACAAAGGGGATACTAGCTCAATAGTAGAGCAGTTCAATAAAAAATGGAAGGTCCTAGGTTTAGTTCTTATTTGGTTCATGAGATATAAATCAACATGGTATTAGAGCCAACTTAAGCTATGCGCCCCAAGAACCTATAGTGTGACTTATGGGGGAGTGTTGGGAATAATATACATCTTAACCAATAATGGACTAGCCAGAAAGGGGCCAATAGCTCTATGGTAGAGAACTCTAACAATAGATGGAAGGCCCTGGGTTTAAGTCCTAGTTAGTCCATGAGCAATAGATCAACAAAAAAGTGAATTAAAAACTAGAGGCATTTCTAAGTTAAAATTTCTTAGGTGCTCGAGAATAAAATGAATAGATCAAGTGCAAATTAATGTTCTTTCCCAAAGAGCATCTTAAATTTTCCTCCTTGTGATTTTTCTTCTCCCAAGTAGTAAAAAATTTGGTCATGTTAATTTGGTAAGTAGATGAAAATATTATAATATTGAATTTCCTAATGTTTTGTATGCATTTATAGTATATCGTTGTGATTTTCTAAGAAGAAAATAAATATCTATGAAAATTCATTTCTGAAATTTATATTTTTCTAATGAGCATGCTGGTAATATTCTAGTAAAAATCTATTTGTAGATTTTTTTTGAGGAATGTATCTTAGCTTTCCTTTTTTATTAAATTATTTTTACCAATTAAAATTCAAGCATAATAGGGCATGAGAAATAGAGATAGAAACTACTCATAAATCTAGTTTAAACCCATGAACTAAAACATATCTCATAAAAAAATGAATCTAAAATTAAGTGGATCCTTTTAACATATTTTTAAAAAAAGAAGGATAGGTGAGAAGATTCAAGTTTCTAAAAAAATATCAATAAAAATAATTTCTACATATCTTAGAATCATTGTAGTCAGAGAGAACACACCTCTTTAATGCATTCTATCAAATAATTCACATGCTTTGTTTATGCTTCAACATTTTGCATGAAATTCTACCAAGGAAATTGCAAGCATCACATATAACAAAAATTACCATTCCTTTATCCTTAGATATATTTCCATAACCTATTCCAAAGATCTAGTTTGGAATAGGTAGGTAGTGAAACATAGAAAAAAGGGAAACCCTAAGTCTAAATGCTTAGAACAATAGGATTCAAGGTATTTTTCTAGGGTTCCATTGAGATGGAGATCAATAAGGTGTTTAGATTGACTTCCAACCATGAAGGTGATCCAACCAAACCTGGATCTGCATCTTTAAGGGATGGGAAATGGATTGGTATTGATTGAAATTAACTAACCTAATTAGACTATATACCCTAATATAAGAAATGAAAGATCTCGGAAATGTACACAATGAAATAATAGTTTGCAAGAAGATTTGGGAAGGGAAAAGTGATGTATGCCTATCTAGAAAAATATAGTTTCAACTAGTGTAGGAGGACATAAATATGGGTCCCTATAGGGGTGTCAACTTTTACAACCCTCTGATGTTGGATCTAAGGTCTCCATTTTTTCTTGTAGAACCGTTGGATCAATGTTAGATTATAATTTTGTATATGAGTTTCCCTGAGTTGAAAATATGTAAGGCTTCAATTATAACAATGAACAATTATCTTCAATCTTCCTTCAATCCTCTCCAAACATGAAACCTTCTCATTCAAATAGAAGGAAAGGGTTGTGCCATTTAGTGGCTTTCCTTAGTCAAAATTTGTGTTAGTCTTTCCACTTCCACAATGGAAATGTCAATGATAAATGGGTAAATTATAGGAAGGAATAATTAAATTACGAAGTGCTACAACTCACCACCCTTCAATGGCTTCCTTGAAGGATTCAAGTCATGCATGTCACCTCAAGGTCTTGGATCTAGCTTGCTTGAATTCCTAAAATTTCTTGGAGACTTACAACAAGGGTTAGCCTTCACAAATAATGATAACATACACACATGAAGTCACATAATATTTGACATGATGTTAGGATCTTGAATTTCTACAATAAATCTCTATAATATTTCTCTTGAATTTCTTGGTAGTGCTCTCAATGCTCACTTATTGCTTGATCATTTCACCTAGATCTCAAATGATGTTATAACTAGGTATTTATAGGCATTTCTCTAATTTCCTAAAAATTAAATCCCAAAAGCTGACATTTGCAATTTGAATTTTGAATAGAGAGAGATAGAGAGTTCTATAGTTATGGTGGGAGGGAGATACTTGAGATAGAGAGAGATTTCTCTACTTAGGGTGGGAGGGAGAGACTTGAGAGAGGGTGAGGGGATAGGAGAGCAAGAGGGGGTGGAAAAGAGAGACCTGATATATAGGGGCTTAGAGGAAGAGAGAGAGATTCTATAGTTAGGGTGGGAGGGAGATACTTGAGAGAGGGAGATGGGGTGGGAGGGAGAGACCTAGGAAAGAGGGAGTGGGAGAGAGAGAGGAGGGGGTGAGGGAGAGACCTTAGAGAGATACATAAAATGTGTGTGTGTGTTCTCTAGTTAGGGTGGGAGGAGAGACTTGAGAAGAGGGGAAGGGGGTGGGAGAGAGAGAGAGAGAGAGTTCTCTTGTTAGGGTGGGAGGGAGAGACTTGAGAGAGGGAGAGCGGACCTAGGAGGGAGAGACCTGAGAGAGAGAGAGAGAGGGAGTGAGAGATATACCTAAGAGAGAGAGAGATAGAGGGAGTGAGAGATATACCTAAGAGAGAGAGGGGGTGGGAGGGATAGAAGGAGGGATAGACCTGAGAGAGGGGGGGAGAGAGGGGGTTTTACCTAAAGCCTAAAACATAAACCATAAATCCTAAACCAAAGAGAGAGATGGGGGAGGGAGAGAGTGTATGAGAGAGAGAAACAAAAAGGGAAAAGAGGAAGGTTGGGATATTAAGAGAGGGGGAGAGGGCTCAGGAGAGTGAGAGGGAATGAGGGAGGGAGAGGTAGAGAGAAGTATATAGGGAAGGAGAGAGGGGAGGAGGGAGGGAGGGAGAGAGATAGAGAGAAGTAGAGAGGGGAGGAGGGAGGGATAGAGGGAGAGAGAAGTGTGATAAAGAGAATGAGAGAGAGAGGATGGAAGGAGGAAGGTGGAGAGATTGAGAGAGAGAGGAGGGAGGGTGAGAGATAGGTAGAGAGGGATAGGTTAGATAGAGATAAGTAGATATGGAAGGCAGTTGGGATGAAGGAAGAGAGCGAGAGAGGAGGGAGGGAGAGAGAGGTAGAGAGGGATAGGTTAGATAGAGTGAAATAGAGAGTGAAGGTGGGTGAGAGGAAGGAAGAGAGAGAGAGGGCCTGAGAGATAGAGAAAATTAGAGAGGGAAGGAGGAAAGGAGGGAGGGATGGAGGAGGAGAGAGAGGTTCGATAGATAGAAGTGTAAAGGGAAGGAGAGAGTGTGAGAGAGAGGTCTAGAGCATAAGGGATATAAAATGAGTGAGATAGAGAGAGAAATATGATACAACTTGCTGATTACTGAAATTTGACCTCCTGATTGCTAAAATTTGACATGTTGATTACTGAAATTTGATTAAGTCTAAAATTTTTGAGATCCTCCAAAAACTAGAATTTGCATTATAAATCCTAGAGATCCACAACCACTCTCAAACATCCTGAAACTAGATACTTAAAGTATAAGAAATTAAATGTCTAAATGTTTATTTCATGTATATAGTTTCACTGAAAGATAAAAAGAAGAAAGAGACAAGAAAAAGAGAAGATTTTTTTTTTAAGTACACCAAAACGTGAGCGTGTTATAATGCGCTCGCATTTTGGAAATGTTTTTTTTTTTTTTAATTTCAAACATGCACATTTTTTGAACTCAAAATGTGTGCATTTTTTGAAATTTAAACCATAACACGAGTGCATTATAACACGCTTGTTTTATGGCTTGGTAATGACCAATCCTATGCTTGGTCATTACCAAGACATAACACGAGCGCACTTCACTATAACGTGCTCACATTTTCTCTATTTCGGTATAAAAAAAGTAAATTGGCCATAAATTGGCTACCCAGATTTTTGCACCCGCTCGGGAAATAAACTCATTGTGACATACTTTTAACAAAAAGTATTTGAAATGTTTAACAAGATCTAACAATAGAACATGAATCATGACAACAAAATAGTTTTGGAGTGAGAACATGATATAAAAAATTATCCTACTGAAAAGAAACATTTTTTTCTAAATTTTCTACAAATTAAGCACAATGACACCTTTCTTACACATGCAATAACATATTTTTAGAATTTCAAATCACATTTGCAAGAAAAAATAAATTAAAATATAGATATATATATTTGTGAAATTTTTTGAGCCACTAGTAGTAGGATAGAAGTGCCCAGGGGTGTTTGAAATTTCAAAGTTTGACTGTGTGAGGCACTACTAAAAGATTTTGTATCTGCTCACAAACAAGTGTAACAGTTAATATTTTTCTATAATTTTTTTTAATTTATTCCAATGTGATGCAAAATGCAAGTGTGTAACAATGTGGAAGATGTTTTGATAATTTTGAATGTAACTTCCAAATCTAAAATGTAATAATTGATTGATTCTAAGATGCCACAATCTGAAAGATTAATGATATCAAGTTTCCACAATCCATAATGTTCTTTGCAATGATTTATGGCTTAGATTGTGTGAGAATTTTTGCATCAATGTTTTGGATCGCACTTTGTGATCCATCATCAGGATGACAATAGAGCTAAAGGAGAAAATGAAAATTTGCAGACCAAGAGCTAGCTAAAAATAACTAAAGAAGGGGAGGAGAGAGAAAGGGGCATGAGGACCTAGGACTAGCCAATTGAGAAAAAGAATAAAATAAAACACAAATAAAAAACACAAAGAATGAAAAAACACTAAATTTTTTTTTAAAAAGGGCAAGAAAAATAATTCCAAAAACAAAGGAACCCACATAAGAAAAACAAGAAATTGATTAAACTATTAATATTTGCAAGTATAATAACAAATTTAACCTAGAAAGGAAAAAAATAAATACTAACAAGGAAACAAAAAGAACAAACAAATCAATGAAAGGAATGCAACCAAATAAGATAAACAACAACAAATTACAAAAACAAAAATACAAACAAAGCAATACACGAAAGAAAGCCCAATTACAACAATATGAACCCAATGTACAAAAGACACAAAACCAAAAATACAAAATTAAATCCAAAAACAACAAAAATAGTACAAGAAATCAAAAAGCACAAAACAAGATACCTTTTTCATTCAATATATTTGTATTCAAATGTATTTGTATTAGCATAATAATACCATACAAATATATATAAATACAAATGTGGAAAAGAATTAAAATGATCCAAAAATAAAAATAGCAATACAAAATATATATTTGCGATCAAAATTATATATTTGTATTCATATATACATATGAATTCAAATATATATGTAAATGAATAACAATATATAATTAAGGAAAAAACACAACAAAACAAAAACCAAATCAACAAAAACACAACAAAATAAAAATATACAAAAACACCATACCAAAACCAATTCAAAAAATACAATCAACAAACACAAGAAACCCTATCAACCAAAACCACCAAACCAATACAAATGAAATAAAATAAATACAAAAAAAATATGAATATATGGGTTGTCTTGATATACGTTTCAGAGTATAATAAGACCATGAAATTATATATATGCTGACACACACACACACACACATATGTGTGTGTGCGTGTTTGTATTATTAATGTTCATATGATGAAATAACACAACAAAAACAAAAATAGAAATGAAAAAAACAACCAAAAGTGTGGATCTAATCTAAGATGGCTGAAACTAACCCTACTGCAACCTATGATGTAATATGATAAATTTTTTTTAAAATTTTGTGATCATTTATGATGTAAAAAGTGAAACCATGAATGAGAAATGAAAAATAATACAATGCAAAACTAGATCTAGGGTTGAATTACTTCATATTTTAAAAGGTTTATTATGTCAAAATGTTAGGTTCACCAAAATGAAATATAGAAAAAATGGAAACCCTAAGTCTAAATGTTTAGAACAATAGGATTCAAGGTCTTTTCTAGGGTTCCATTGAGATGGAGATCAACAAGGTGTTTAGATTGACTTCCAGCCATGAAGTTGAACCAATCAAACCTGGATCTGCATCATTAAGGTATAAGAAATGGATTGGTATTTGTTATGATATTTTTGCACACACGCTCCACTAAAAGTGGGGACCCTCTTTCTTCGCTCTTTGGTGTTTTAGCCCTTCTTTTCTGGGGTTTTTGTTTGCTTAGTTTTGTGCTTTAATGTCTATCTTGCCAATTGAAGTGGCATACTTTTGAAATATATTGAAAATCTGAAGTTCTGACTTTATCTCAAGTTTTTCACTCTTTTCAAGAAAATCCGCCTAGGCTGGATTCTCCCGGTTTCCTCCTAATGTCCGAAATTGCTACTTTTTTACCTTGCTTTCGGGAAAATCCGCATGACCCAGATTTCCCCGAAGTCTGTGGCAGTGTCAAATCCCCAAATTTTTGTGGTCGTGGTTGTCTTTTCGAATGCATTAATGGTGTTTGTGCAGAGGTCTTGGGGCTTTTTATATATTGATTCTCGGAGAAGTAATTGATCATTTGAGTTTGTCCATTTTCTCTCATTCAGGCCTGTGTCTTGAGGTTCTTGGTGTTTTGTTGGATATCTAGATTTCTGAAGCTATTTTGGACTGGGAGTTTGCATCCCCTATGCATAGATTATATCTAGCTCATGTTGAACGATTGTTTGTCGGCTTCATCAATCACAACCTTTGCGCTTCCATGGTATGTTGATGTGCCCTTTTCTCTATTGATTTCAATGGCTTTTCTTCATTTGCTTGGGGGTCCTTCGTGGTTTCCTGGTTCTTCTAGGTGCACATCATTATTAGGCTTCTTAAGGTGTTCCATTGGGGTACCAGCCTGTTTTGATTGATTGAACATTTTTGATTGGTCTAGTACTGTATCTTATTTGAGCATTGGCTTGCTGTAGTTTCAAACTTTCCATTTGGGTGTATGAGCGATTCATCTATGCTTTCATGGCGAACATCTAGGGTTCTTAACCTAGGGCATGGCCAATTCTCCTCAAATTCCTAAGAAATGTGTCCTTAGTTCATGTTTTATTCATTGGAGGCCCAGGTTAGGTTGGTTTCAGAGTTTTGTCCTAGGTCCAGAGTAATTTGAATCGATTTGGTGAAAGTGGTGAAGATATGGACAAGTTCAGGTTTTCGAGGTCCTCGCGAAATTCCGCTTCCCTCGAATTTCCCTGAATTTTCTATCTCTTCTTCTTTTATCACTTTCTACTGGATTTCATTTGGTTTCTCCAAAATCCGCTCCATCTAGATTTTCCCGAAGTCCACGGTTGGGTCGTTTTACGGATTTCAAGCTTTAATATTGTTATATCTAGATTTCACCAAAATCTATTCCATCCAGATTTTCTCGAGTTAGTTATAACTATTGTTGATTTTGCCAAAATCCGTCTCTGGCGGATTCTTCCAGGTTCTTTTTGGGAAACGTTGGATTTGATGGTTATAGATCTTTGGTCTATTGGTAAACTATTTGATTGATTTAAGGAGCTTATGCTAAGTATTTTTAATGATTTCCCTTTGATTAATTGGTGATTTTGAATGATATTATGGGATTTTTCATGTTTGGTTCGCTGGAATCCACATGGTCCAGTTTTTCCCAAAAATCTGTCCCAATGCAAAATCTGTGAGGGGGGCTAAATCCCAAACTTTAAGGTAATGACCTTCTACACTTGTTACTTCTTATGGATCTAATTGTAGGTTACCTTTATGTGTTTGCAGGCAGGATCAGCATAGAATGTTGCTAGTTGAGGCAAGGGGAAGGCAACCGATCTAGGTGCAGAGGCTTCTGCCATCTTAGATGCAGAAAAGGTAAAGTTGGATATAAAGAGTAGAATTCCTGAGAGTAAGCTAACCTCAATTTGGTTAGGGGTCACATATACAAATGTAGGCATGTGGGACTATGAGGAATTCAAGGTTGAGATGTCAGCACCCAACCCTCCTCTATTGGCAAAAAGAATGGTGGAGTTCAGGTTGGCTCATGTGGCAGGTTTCCCTTCTACAGTGCAGTGCTACGAGTTGGTGCTTGAGTGTGCTAGAAATTATGATAGTGGGACATAGAGAATAATCGATCCCCAGGGAAGGATTCTGGCTAGTTTTAGTCTTGTGGCCATTGCTGCAACCTTTGACATGCCTGATAGGTCCCATGTGGTGGGCTTTGACATGGATGTTGCTAGAAAGTATTATGAAGAGAATATTGTCAAATCTCAACAGGTGATCAACTCTTGACTACAAAAGCCTAAATCTCATTTCTCTAAGTTTCCTAAGCAACTATTCGGGCTTAAGTTCAAGAGGGAGTATTACAATCCCATCACCCTTCTCGGCAAGTTGGTAGGATTGAAGAGTCCAAGTGTTTTTGAAACCTAGATGTTCAATGTGATTGCCAAAATGGAACAGGGAATTGACTATCATTGGGCAGGTGCTATCAGTAGTGTAATTTCTTGTAGACCAAGACTTTCACTATGACCTCTTACCTAGTGTATTCATTGGCTAGACTTCATCCATACAAAGGGTTGAGCACTAGGGGTATTTTTGGGCAAGATGTTATCTATGAAGTATATCCATAGTTGTACTTAACTGGTGGAAGCTACCAGAGGTCGAATGATGCCTTCACAATGTACATCACCAGGTTGCTCCAGGGTGCAGAGCATATGAGAATCTCAGATAAGGCAAAAGAGTTGATAAGGAGATATGGAGCATGGTTCATCCAGTTCCCAACCTTCTCATATATCAAAATTGATGGTTTTCAAAGGGATCCCTACAGACTCCCTAGATATCCCACTGATCATATTGTATTGTTGGAAGTCACTAGACAGATCTGTGACTTTGACAATGTTGTGAAGGGAGAAATGCATAAGACAGGTTTTGGGAATGATTTCCCTTTGAAGATAGGGATGGGACAAGTTTGTGCCTCCATTCAGTCTACTCATGCTTTAGAGGAGGAGATGGGTACTCTTGGGCTCTCTTTTCATTCTAAGAGAGCAAGGTTTGATGTTACTGGCGAAGCCCAAAAGAAGGCCAATAGCGATTATAGCCATAAGGCTCATATTGAGGACTACTGGATTAACCTTGCTGATGAGTTCGAAGTAAGAAAGAAGAGGATTTCCAAGTTGCCAGTGGACTTGGTGAGATTGTACAATGTAAAATCCATCCCAGACCAGGTAGAGGAGGATGGAAATGTGATCCAAGGTCATGTTTATGAGGTAGTAAAGGATAAACCAGTGGGGGAAGTTGACTCGTTAGATGAAGAAAAGACTGATTTAGATCAGGTTATGGCCCTAGTGATCAAATATACCAAGATGTGGTTCAAGCACAAAGTATTGGAGTTAGAGAGTGAGGGTGTTCCATGCACCTATGAACTGATGGGAGACTTAGAGTCTAATTCTGCTTCTGAGGCTTCACTTGAACTAGATCCAAAAGGTAAAGAGAAGGTGGATTCTCCTTTTAGAATCCAGGTAAGGGAGGTTCAAGCTAAGAAGGCTATAGAGGAAGGCAAACAAAGGAGGCCTGTTGTAAAGAAGAGGAAGCATGCCTCTAGGAAATAAGTTGAGAAGAACCAGGTGGAAGAGGAGGAGGTTAAAAGTGTTCATGCATTGATGAAGAAGAGAAGAGTCACAAGGACATCACAAAAGGTAGAGGAAGCCCCTAGGGTTGATAAGGAAATTGAGCCACTAGTGGTAGAGGTGGAAAGCTCAAGGGAAAAGACACAGGTCTACATGAGGAGATCAAGGACTCCTTCCCCAAGGGATACTGTAGCAAAGGAGAATGTGTCAGTGAGTATCCCTATTGTTGAGCAAGAAAATCCCTCCACTCCTCAAGATGCTGGTAGCATACGGGGGAACCAAAGCAGGATGAAAGTCCTAATAATTTAGGTGAGGAAGAGTTCCAAGAAGGAGTCCTCTTTAGGGAAAAGGCATAAATTGATAGGGTAGTTCAAACTCCCTTGGTGGCATATGCCTACTCTCCTGCAAAAGAACAAGTAGACAAGTCTCCTCAAAAGGAGGAGGAAATACCAGCTAAGGCCCCTTCACCAATGCATGTGGTTGTGGAAGAGAAGGTACAAGGAGAAGCAAACCCAACTGTGGATATTCCTAAAATTCCAAATGTTGAAAAAGATGCAACTACTGAGCTGGAGAAGGAACAAGATAAACAAGACAAGGTGCCTGTTGGGTCCACTATTCTGGATTGGCTAGAGAGGGAATTGAAGAATAAAATGGTAATAGTGGAGGACGCTCCTCCTGATTGGGATGCCCTCATGGCTAATGTGGAGAAGGATAAGACTAATAAGAAAGCAAGGGTTGTATCTCAAATTGAGAGGGATGGATTTGGTAATAGAGTGGCCCATATTGCTACCCCTTCTCCAAAAAAAGGTAGGGACAATGTCACTGCCCAAGATTATAGTGTGCAGACTGTTGATTTGGGACATGCTACTATGGAGTAAGATATTGAAAAGTATGAGGGCTCCAGTGTAGTGATTGTGGGGAGATTGAAGAAGGCAGTAAAAACTAGGCATGAACTAGAGAAGGAGAATGAGAAATTAAGGAAATACTTGCAGGAGTTGATGAAACCTTTGCAATCTATTGGCTCCTCCTCTTCTGCTACAACATTTCTACCCCAAGAAACAATCTCTGAGTTAGAAAAGATGAAGGGCACCTCACATGTTGCAGTTACCTAGTTGCGGGGCATCCAAGCTAAAGGAGATGATGCCATTAAGGGAATATTGACAACTGGAGGTGATGCACTGAGATCGATAGATTGGTTGAAGGCTACATTGGCACAAGATAATGTGGATACCAACCTCCTGCTGCAAAAAACTACAACAACCATGGGATTTACTGAGGAAAAATTGGTACAGTGCAAGATTCTTCCTTTTCCAAGATTTTCCGAACCTTGGGAATGGTTTGAAATCCTACAAATGAGGCAAAAGGCCCTGAGAAAGATCCACAAATAGGCGAGGCAGATTGAATATGCTCTAACCAACATTCATGATAGGTGCATTTCATTTTTCAAGGTCATGATGTGAAGGAAGAAGTTTGCTCCGAAACATCTCAATTTGGAACAACTTAGAAAATGGTGGAGGGATGTTTATTCTCTAGTTAGTGAAGGGCAAGTTACTGAACATCAGTTGGATGATGCTGCAACTTATATTGTAGTCATTGATAGGTATTTAACCAACAAAGCTGATTGGGATGGTACAGTTAGGCAGGCAAGAGAAGATATCAAGTCTCTTGAGAGAAAGGTTAGGGTTTTGCCTGTGCCACCTATTGCTGAGCTGGATAGGGTCCTCTTGGTCATACATGGTGAAGAAGATAAAGCTAAGGACAAGGATGGGGAGTAATTGTATAGGGTTACATTGGTATTTGTGCTTCCCATTAATTCACATGTATTGGGCCGACCTTTTGACATCTTGGTGGTTTTTGGATGAAATTGGTGCCAATGGCACATTTCATATGTTCGAATATCTTTTAGGCCAACCTCTTGTAGGTCATGTTTTTATTGTAAATTATAATTTTTGTCAACCTATCTTATGGATTCTCTATAAAAGTGGGCATTTTGCCTCATTAGAAAATATAGATAGAGATTAGAAAATAGAGATAGAAGGATAGGTAGATCAAGAGAGAAATAGTTAAGTGACATTAGAGCAAGTTAGGATTTTCTCTCAAGCAAGTGTTGTTAAAAAAAACTGGAATTGCTACTGTTGTGGATGATTTAATATAAGAAAGATATTGTGTTTGGTATCTATCTTCTGGAATTTCATCTGGCATGGTTTTTGTCATTCTATCTTTCAAATTGCTTAATAGTTATGGTTAAATGATTTGGTAATGCTTAGGGTTTCATGTTTGGAATGTTTGCAGTGATCTCTAGTCCATACTTTTTGCAGTTAGCTGATTGTTAGCTGCTTTGCAAAGTTAGCCTGGACTTATATTTGTGCTTAGTTCAGTTATGAAGGTTTATTCACCTCAATTGCAATAGGATTGACTGAATGAATGTTTATGATTTGAAAATCTTTAAATACCTTAGAAGATTGCATTATTTCTGTGGAATTGTAGATTCATCTGGGTCAAGCAGAAAATAGTTTATGAGAGATCGGTCCATTTTAAGCATTTTATTCTTTGGCATTCTCAATCTTAGGGTTAGAAGTAGTTTTAAGATTATCTTTGAAACCTTTATCTTTTATTGTTTCTTTATTATCAGGGTCCCAATCAAGTTTCAAAGTATCAATTTATTGTTTATATCTGATAAGATTCAAAATCTAGTGTTGCTCGTAGTAAGGTCCCATTGTGATTACCAACATTTTCACATTTATCACTGAGTTGTTTTGTTGCATTGTCAAGACCTGACATTAGAGACCTTGGAGTTGTCTCTTTTTCCATAGAGATTTACCTTTCAAGAGAGATAGGATATCATATTCTATCTAAGTTGTTGCTGTGCAAAAAACACCATCAACAATATTGATTGAAATTGATTAACCTAAATAGACTATATTGCCCAAATATAAGAAATGTAAGATTCAAACAATGTACAGAATAAAACAACAATTTATAAGCAGATCTGGGAAGGGTAGAGTGATGTGTACCTATCCAAAAAAATTGGTTTCAACTACTATAGGAGGAAATAGGAGCCTTAGGGCATATGGGTCCCTGTAGGGGTTTCCTACTCAAATTTTGTATTTCTCTAATGTCAAATTTGAGGTCTCCATTTTTGTTTGCAGAATTGTCAAATCACTATCAAATAATTCTATAGGTGAGTTTCCATGAGTTGGAAATATGTAAGGATTCAATTTCAACAATGAGAAATTTATCTTCAATCTTCCTTCAATCCTCTCCAAACCTGAAACCTACACATTCGAAGAGAAGGAAAGGGTTGTGCCATTTAGGGGCTTTCCTTAGTCAAAACCTATGTTAGTGTTTCCACTTCTACGATGACAATGTCAATGATAAATGGATAAATGATAGGAAGGAATGATGAAATTACAAAGTTGTGTAACTCACCACCCTTTAATGGCTTCCTTAAAGGACTGAGTTAATGCGCATCACCTCAAGTTCTTGAATCTTGCTTACTTGAAATTTTTTGGAAACCTACAAGAAGGGTTAGCCTTTACAAAAAATGATAACATAAAAACACATGAACTCACATCTAGGATTTGGCATGATGTTAGGATCTTGAATTGCTGAAATAAAGATCTGAAATGTTTCTCTTGAATTTCTTGATCATATCCCTCTCAATGTTCACTTATTGCTTGATCATTTCACCTAGAACTCAAGTAATGCAATAACTAGGTATTTACATGCATTTCTCCAATTTCCTAAAAATTAAATCCCAAAATCCAACATTTGCAATTTGAATTTTGAATATTAAAATGTCGACACCAACATATCCAAAATTGGTCCCTAGAAAAATAGGGGGATCCATACACCCTAAGGAAAATCGGTCCTTGCCCTATTTCCAATACATTATGTGTCGGGAGAAAAATATCAATTAGATGCGTGTGTTCAGAGCTTGCAATTTCTCAAAAAATGGTACAAATGAGATATAAAACACATAATTTAAGAAATTAGAGACCCAACCAGGCTCAATAATTTAAAGGGGGGGTGAAACATAGTGTGAAATTGTCAAGGGTGACAATTTTTTATGGTACAGGTAGGAAACTAATAAAAGTTGTGAAATTTAAATTTGCACTTTCTAATTACATTTTATTGAGATTGAAAAAACTTCTTTAAATATCAATTGTGCATATCATTCAATCATGACATTCCTTGTGATTTCATTTTTTTGAGGAATTATATATTTAACAATTAAAATCATCTTACATTAGTAAGAAACTATTAAAAAAATTGTATTATCATCCTAGTTTTCTACAATAGTGCTAAGCGTATGATATTAAAGGGTTCAATTATTAACATCCTTGATGCCAATTTTGAGAGGTAATATAAAAAATAAAATAAAAACCCATTAAAACACTAGGAGTATAACTTAAGGTGACATTTATATCAGTTATAATTTAGAAAACATGTGGAAAACATTACTGAGCGAATAGTTCAAAAATTAGAATGTAGACTTAGAAAGGATTTTTTTTTTGTTTCATTAAAAAAAATGGATGTGTTTGAATGTGCCTTCATCAACCTTTTTACTCTTGCTACATGTTTTTTCTAAATAACAATTGAGTTAAGTGGATAACCTTCTTTTTACTATTGTGTGCATGCATGTACATGCATGTTTAAAATAATAATTTGATGCTAATGATTTAAATCCATGGAGATAAAATGGTTATTTCTTCATTTTTAAAAGATAAGGCTATAGAATTCACAAGGGAAAATGAAAGAAAAAGTTAACTATTACACATTCAAATGTAGGGAATACTTTTAACAATGATTTGTTGCTTTAATTCCATGCAAAAAAGAGTAGTTTGTAAGGGTGTTACAAATAGTATTATTTAGAATGGGAAATCCCATGAGTAAAGAAATATGAACACATAAAAATAATTTTCCTAGACCATTCTCTCTTAGGAAACACTTTTATAAAAAATACAATTACATAGATTCTACATAGTTAAAAGATGTTAAAAATCAATTACAAAATGTTCAGATACTATATAACAGTTTTTCATTGAGTTTCCAAATGTTGATGATTTTAGATTTTGAGAATTGATGTTCTATAATTCCCTTCTCATTTGTAATCCGAAGATTGCTAGATATAAACATAATTTTTTGATTATGTATCAGGGGATGCATAGGTCACACTTGTGCTTATTTCTTCGGGTGTTGATTGATGTTTCAAATTCACCATTTTCATTATGAGTTATGGTTGTGGAATTTATTTATTTGAATGGTATGTTTGTAACATTCACAAGTTTCAAGATGAGGTTCATCAAAAAGTCATTTGATGGTGTCTATTTGCATTGAGATACATGTGTGAGGCTTATATCTCTAACTTGTTTTAGTCATTGATATACATATTATTATTCAAGTTTTGAATGAATGACATCATAATTTTATGGCATGTAGATGCACTTATAAATACATTTATATGATGGTATACCTCATTTTTATTGAGTGGTTATAGGTACAAGGTTATTTCTCCACTTGGCTACATAGCTATAATTTATTCCTCAATTATGACTATTTCAAAGATGTCACGTTGGGTTTTCCTTTTTTTATCTTTCAATAATACTTGAATCAAGTATGGTATGTGTCATGTTTGGACTCATGTTAATATAAATCCAAATTGCAGGTGATTCTAAAATATGTGTATGCTATCAACTACCAGTAGGTATTTGATTTAATTCAATGGTTTATTTGTCTCATTTTCCATAAAAGGAGTTTTAGGAATGAAATAATTGCTTATGTTGTCTAACGAAATAATTTTCATGTTTTAGGAAAGGGGTTATAAAGTTAAGCTATTTTAAATTTTAAAAATTCATTGGGTTGGGAGTGCATGTTTATATTTGATTTAATCATCTTAACAAATTGAATATATTACAAATAAATGAATCTTGAATGCTATATTTTTGTTAAATGACAATTTTCAAAAAATGGAGAAAAGGAAATAAAGAAAATTGGAAGATAGAACAAAAGGAAAATAAGTTAGTCATTTTTGGATTATTGACATTTTGTGAAGGAAATTGCTCCAAACCCTCTTTTGGGAAAATTTGAATTTTGGGAGATTTTGTGCAAATTAAATTATGAAATCTTGGATTTTGGATTGGGTTGGGATTTCTAAAATATTTCTTGGATGTGTGTTTTCTCAACCTTTCTAATTGGTAAAATTTGTAAGTTATAAAATATTTCTTTAACTTCTATTTTGAGGTACATCTCTCTCATATCCTCATTTTGTTTGTGTTTCTCGGTTTTGATGCCATGCTCACCCTTAAGGGATCATATGAATTAACCAATAGTTTTAAACTTGTGCAATTAAATTTGGTTTAAGTTAAAACTTTCAATTTGGCTATTTGGTGCTCCCCATAAAGTATATTTTTTTCAAAATGCTTGAAAATTGAATTTCCTTTCATAATGTGGTTTTTTCACATTTTTAGAGAAAAAGGGTAGTAAAAATTCAAAAATTTTGAAATTGAGAAAAATGAAAATTTAAGGTTTCAACAATTCAGTTTTGGAAAAATGTTGGTTTATGCATGTAAAATTATTTGAAAATTCTTTAATTTTAAACATGTTTTTGGATTTTTTGGAATGGGAAAAAAGATGATTCCCCCATGTATTTTTATAAGGATCATTTTGAGATCCTATTTAAATATGTTTGAACCAAATTTTATGCCTTGTTTTGTTCATAACTTCTAGAGACTAACAAGGGGTGAATTAGTCTACAAAAAACTTAACCTCTTCCAAAAATTAAAACTTTTAGCACAACTCAAATTCCATTAATAGATAAAGATAGAACCTTAAGCAAAACATAATATAGAAATTTGAACCATAATCAACTTTAGTATACTTTACCAATGAATGATATAACAATAATTAGATTAGTAGCAAAGAGAGAAGGAAAAAAAGAACACACACATGCACAAGGGGACATTAGATTTATGTGGAAAACCCACTGAGGGAAAAACCATAGTGAGAGGTAACTCACAATATAAGGATCATTACCAAAAAAGACTTGCATGAAGGCTTAATTCCTTAAAGAAAGATACAAAGGATATGTTGAATTGAAGACAACATGACTTCAAGAGCAAGATACAAGGACCTAATCAGATTCACTATCTTAGAGTATGATACAATACAATTTAGAGAATTACAATGATTTTCCAACACAACACTCTATTGAATGACATGTTATAGCACAATTTATCATTCCTTTCACAATATTTAGAATTGTCTCTATTGGATATTCAATATAATTCAAACACTCACTTCTTCACACTTGTATATTTCTCCATTTAGTTGCATCCATAATGCTCTTTCATTTATATCCACTGCAACACTTCATTTCTTCAATTAGGTCATCTAGGAAGACAATAAACAATAAATTCAATTGGTCAACCACCAAAATCATAATGTGATCCTATCCCAAGGATAGAGAGGACCAAAAAATCTTACTTTATCTTCCATTGTGATCTAAAACAATTTACATGTTGGTGCACATCAACCTAAGTCACCATCAATGAAATGTGTGGATGAAACATTGAAGTGCATAACCAATTGACTCAAAAAATACTTTTGATTGCATTTACTTGATGTGCTCCCAAACAAGATAGGTCAAAACCCAAATCTATCGTAACAAATCTTCCATTCCTACAAAGGAATAAGCCATGGCAACCTAATATCCACAAATGACCAAGAAAGCCAACTCAAGATGTAATGCAAAACCAAAGTGTCCAATTAGAAAAGTGTAGATTACATGGGGATGTTCCTTGAACATCAAAAATCACTTCTATACATTTATTTCATACTTTCATTCCATCTATAGCCACCACAAAAAATAGGTACATAATACTTTATCCGAGAAGCATAGATTGCATATTCATGAGATGTAACATTAATATATCAGATTTTAGACCACTTCAATACACGAGATTGGAACTGAGACACTACAAAAAATTTGGGAGCATGTTTACCAAGCTATGGGAGAAGAGACATCAATGTAGAGTAATGTGAAGCATTTCTTGAACCAATCTACATAAACAACACTACCAACCTTCTAAAGTTTACACAAACCTCCTCGATAACACTAGTGACCTAAAATGATACAAGTGCAATGCCCACTAAACACTAACATTAAGTACCAAACCATAAGACCAAAGTGTCAATAGAGGAGAAATGAAGAGAATTTTATTGAATAGACTTTAATGTAGCATTCAAGAATAGAATCGCTTAAGAAACTTGGGGAGACCACAACTTTCTTTCAGCAACACATACTTCATTAGGAACATCAAGAGAGATCATAAGACATATTGTAGACCTTTAGCAACATATTTCCACTATTATTCATGCCTCTAATCCTCATTTCAATATATCATTATTAAACAAACTCTTCTAAGAGTAATAATGAATTATGCAAACATCAACAATTCTTCTTTGATAAGGCATGACATCCAACCATGAACATCATCACTTCTTCTTTTATAAGGCATGACATCAACTATGAACTTAATCATTTATTATTTAGATAAGGCATGACATCCAACAATGAACCTCGTCACCAATGTTAGTCCAAGTTGAATATAACAATGATAAAAGATGTCAAGGATTGACAATCACATATAGCAATCATTGACATGAGAGATAATCAACAAACAATGTTGACATCAAAGATAGAAATTACCAAAAAAATCCTTAGTATTGACATCAATGACAACCATCTATTTTGACATTAATAACAACTACCAACACAACCATCAACATTGAAATTAATGACAACAATTGTGAATGATCTCCCCCTTTGGCATTGATGGAAACACACACTTCTCACTCCCCCCCTTTGACATCAAGAACAAAGGGTCATATATGTCTATATAAAGAAAAAAAACCTATTCTGACTTCAGGGACAAAGGGCGAACAAATAATCTATTGAGATAGCAACACATTCTCCCCCTTTGACTAATAGAAAATTTTCTTCAAGTAGCTATGCATTCACAACAACTACACAAATTTTTCAAGACTCCCCTTTACTACTAACTCCTCTTGAGAGGTAGCACTCATCAATCCAGGGTAACAAATATGGAATGAGTTTCCCCCCCTAGAAAGATGCACCACATTATGCATCTAGTTAGAACAATAAGGGGAAATAACCCCTAAATTCTATCATAGGTAGTCAAAGGTATCCTTTGAGAGTTCCTTGGTGAAGATTTGTACAATCTGATCTTTGGTAGGAACATACTCCATTTTGGCTTTATGTTCTACAACCTTCTCTCTTAGAAAGTGATACTAGATTGAGATGTGTTTAGTCCTTGAGTGAATTATTGGATTCTTAAAAATATTGATAGCACATGTATTGTCACACAATATAGGAATAGGTTTATCATACACCACCTTCACATATTTCAAATTCTACTTCATCCAAAGCACCTGAGTAAAGCAAGATGCTACAATAATATATTTTGATTCTATAGTGTAAAAAGACACTAAATCCTATTTTTTACTGAAACATGAGACCAATCTATCTCACAAGAAGAATGCACTTTCACTTGTACTTATTTTTTCATCAACACAACCTACCCAATCAACATCAGTATAGGCACTTAGGGAGAAATTTTAATCATTTTTATACTATAGGCCATAATCCAGAGTACTCTTCAAGTATTTGAAGATTCTTTTCACAACATTCTCATGAGATTACTTAGAATTTTCTTGAAATCTAATAATCAAATGTACTGCATGCAAATAAAACCTAAAAACTATCCCAACTTATGTAATTGATTTGTTCAAGCACTAGTTGACACAAGTACCCAAATAATTTTTTTGTAAAATGGATAGACATTATAACACATTGTTATTTGAAAATATAGCTTTGTATCACCCCAAATCATCTTGGATATGTTCACAGATCTGTATGGAAAAAATGTTTCTTCTAGAAGAATGCAAAGCATTCCAACAATCCCTTAACATATCTTCCCTTATGCCAAACTAAAACATTTTCACTAATGTTTTTCACTTTAGAAGGCATATAGAGTTGAAAACTTGGATATGATAATTTCAAAACTTGATCAACTTGACTTTTGAGCCACAAGTTAGAACCCTTTTCTATAGAGAGGTGTAGACCAAAATATCTTGAATTTTCCCAATAGAATACATTGTGAATGCCTTGGAAAAAAACATAACCGTATCTTCATATGTAGTACACCAAATGGAAATGATACCAATTAGAACAATTATACCATCCTCTACACACCATCATCTTCCATTCATACTAGCACAACAAATTTACATATCAACTTGATCTAATCCAATTCTTATTTTTAAGCTGAAGTCTTCAACACATTTTCTTTTAAGGGAATAAAAGGTTTCGCAAGTGAAATGTCACCCTAGGATAATGTTGTATCTTAGTTTATCATAGAATCTTGTAGAGAGTTCACAAGAGTGGAATCATCCTTCTTATAATAGTCTTGAACATTTCATTCTTTCAAGAACTTTTTATCACCTTTCTTTTGCAAATTATGGGATTCAACCCTTTTCTGAATTGGTGGCTTCGCAAAGCCACTTTTGCAGTAGTTTGTCTTATGTCCCATATTATTGCATTTATAGCACACAATGTTGTGCTCTGGAATAGGGTTGTTCCTTATCATGTTATATTTTCAGTCCTAAACATTGTGACCATAATTATTGCAAGCATGAAAATATCCATGAAATATGACAACATTGTTTCTTTGAGGTATGAAAGACCTTCTACCCATGTTATCATTCCTCCTTTGTCTATCTCTACAATCAACAACCTTATGCCCAAAAATATTTTAAGGAAAAAAAAAACCTTAAAAGGATTGATTGAACCTATTAGGAGAATACTATTTTGTTGTTGGAGGACTTCTAGACCCTTTTTTCTTCGGATCAGAATTGGATCTACCTTCTTTCTTGCCATTTTGAATATTCTTTGCATCTCTGGAGGTGCTCTTTTTGGAATCTTGAGTGCAAAATCTTTATTCTTTTCTTTCAATATTTTTATTTTATTTTGAGATATCAAGGCTAGACTTCTCTCCTTTGAAAATTTGTTCCCTTTCTCCTTTCAAAAGATTCCTTAGAGTGACAATTTCCTCCTTAAGCTTTAAACATTCAACAATTTTATCATTGATTTTGACATTCAAACAATCTTTAATTCTCTTGCCTTCCTTGAAATTTCCTTTAGGTTAGAGATCACACCCTCTGCCTCTTTTAATTTTATTTTGCATACCTTGCCTTTTTCTACTTGGATTTTTAGTTTGTCAATCTCTTCCTTTGACTTTGCAAGCAAGCTTTCATTTTCTAATTTTGTCCCCTTGCTTCATTCAAGTCTTCCAAAGTATACTAGAGTTTTCCTTCAAAGTTTGTTCCCCAATCATATGAATTGAAGTACCAACCTTCAAGTTCCATAGATTCCTATAGAGGAAGGGAACTGACTGCTCAAAACCCTAGGTCATGGGAGGGTCTAGAATAATAGGCTACCCTGATCTACCACAAGCTAAGGAATTGTTTCAGGAGATTTTAAGGTTTAGAGACTGAAAGGAAGAAAAACCAAGTTTTTGATTTCCTTTAACAAACCTGAATATTTCAAGAAGTTGGGTGAGAAATTTTCTAGAGTCTAGACTATAACTTAGGCAACTCACTACAAAAGGACTCTAGCATGGGAGAAGGATGACAGTGTGGTGTGTTGGCATCTTAGTGAGACACTAGCATCCGTACGGACATAAAGAATAAATTATAGTAAAAAATATAAGGAAAATTACTAACAACCTAACAAATATGGTTTAATGAAATAAAAAAAATAGAAAAGAGTTAAATAACAGAATAAAAATAAGAATACTTTAACTTGATCTGATCTAAAAATTGACAAAAGAGGGTGAGGAAAGTGCACCTTCCTGCCCACGATTTGATATCTTCAAGGTCTTCACTTGATGATCAACCTACACACACAAGAGTAGGAAAGTGTTGGGGTTGTGTATAGAGGACTGGCGTAGTTAGTCCCCTACTTTCATGTTTCCACCTCCATGAACAACCAATATAGTAACGATAGGAGAAATATGATAAAGAAAGATATTGAAATGAAGGTACTAAGAACTATGCTAAACAAAAATATGCTACAAATATAATATAATAATGCTAAGTGAATGGCAGATTGAATAATATCACCTTACCACATGTACTCAAGTAAAATGGGAGGAGTGATCTTGCAAGCCTTCGGAAGCCAACGTTCTGGCAACAACAAAGAGAAAGAACCAACAAAGTACCAACTTGCAGCTTCAATGGAGGTGGTAGAGCTTGAGAATGTTGTGAAAAGAGTGAAGAGAATAGTCCCAAGTGTGTGAATGATCAAGAAGTATCCAAGAATGAAGGAGATAGGAATTTGAAGATGAAAATTGAGGAAAAAGATTCATTCGAGGTCGGTCAAGGGAGCAGAGATGTTACTCTTCATCACCAATGGATAATTGTAATGCCTCTGTGAATTCTGGAGGCAGGAATCCTGTCAGGGTGGAAGCACGTCGTGTAGACGTCTGCATGGCCCACTAGCATCCCCAATAGAATATCCTCCATCAACAGAAAAAGTAGTTTCTAAGTGGATGGGAAGTGAATGAAGGACGTAGAATTATATCATTGATCTTAATTTTCTAAGGTAGGAGGTATGTAAATATGGAATTTTCAAGGGGTGCAAATTCATGCAATTACATTTTCCCCCCCACTTTAGTGATTATAAGTGTCATTGAATGCACGATAAAGTAGAGTGAAAGATGATAAATGTATACTCGAATTGTCAAGGAAGCAAACCACAATCTAACACACTTGAATGCATAGGAAGAGGAGATGGCTCCATAGATACTCGGTCCTAAGGAGAGTAAAATGAATGCACTGTAGGCCCTCAAACCTATGAAAGGTGAAAAAAAGGCTTTGAAAGTGCTCATTCCTATAGAGGAGGCACCATAGGTGCTCGGTCCTAGGTAAGGCCAGATGTGAAAAGATCCACAGGGTCTGATAGGCCCTTATAGGTGCTCAGTCTTGCAAGTTAAGTTCACGATGCTCGGTCCTACAAAGTAATTTGTTAATCTATAGAAAAAACACATTAGATAAAAAAAAGACATGCAGGTAAGTAGACAGTCATGTAGATAATTAGAAATCAAAGGAGAATATTTCAAAGGGGTCCCTCGAGAACCCTTCAAAAGAAAGGGGTTTGCTCAAGGGATGCTTTATTTGAAAGGAAATGATATTTTTCACAAATGATTCTAGCATCAAGGAATCCTTCTAAAATATTTCTTTCATCAAGGAATTTGAAAGGAAAAATACTCCCTCTCAAGGGAAAGTTTATAGACTTCTTCATTAGAAAAATTACTCCCTTCTTGAAGGAAATTTTTAGACTCTTTCTTTACAATTCCGGTTCGAAAGAAAAAAATCGGCTAAGGATCCTTGTTCAAGAATATAGTTTTTTGAAAAAAAAAGGTTTCTTGATGAGGGATTCATTGGCCACTGAATACACCTTTTGAAAATAGAAGCAACATGATATCCCCCCCTTAGGATGGTGTTTGTTAAACATAAAGGAATGTGACATCCTAAGGAGAGAGAAGAAAGTGATGTTGTGGCCCACAATACATGACAGGATGTAATCATGGAAATATTGTTGCACACTCAAGGGACAATACATAGGCACCACAACTTCACAAAGCGATCAAAGAGAGAAAGATTAAAATAAAACATAGGCAAAGATGAAGAAATCAAGAGACAAGGGGATATGATACTTTAGGGTCTAAACTGCTCATAGATATAAATAGATAAATATTATATAATAATATATATGAACTATCATCAATCCCCTAATATATTAGATCATTAAGAAGGGTACATGAAGACAAAATAAAAAATAAAAAATTGGTTCAACATGGAAAGGAGGCCTAAATTCCCCCAACACTTTGCATTTCATCCCAAATTGTCAAAAATCAAGGCACAACAAATAGAATAATGATGAAGTAAATAGAAGAAGTTTACAACACAAAACACTCTTGTATCCAAGCACCTACAAGGGTGACAAGGGTCCTCTAGGAACATATAAAACAAGCACGGGGGAGACATAACATAAACATAAATCTAATTTAAAAATAAAGAAGAGCTGCTCTCCTAGTCCTCATCAATAAGGAGGTCATCGTTCTCCCAATTTGAATCATTGTAAGGGGAGGGAAAACAAGCTTGCAAGGTAAGGATAGCAAAGGAAGCATCTTCCAACTCTCCTACAATAAGAGCCAAGGAAGAGGGCACTTCAAGGTATTCTTTGCTCAACTCCTTGAGGTAAATGTCATTGATTTTGTAAAAATTGTTGATAGAGCCAGGACATTGTCCACTAAGTTGAACATACACTTGATGGGAGTGCCATGTGTCAACTGAGTGGGTGAAGAAGGAGGCACCCGATATCCACTAGTGACCTCACCGAAAGACTTAGGGGTAATGACAAACTCGGGGGGACGTCATGGATGTGTCTGTCACTAGGACGATGCAAGCCAAAGTAGAAACCTCTCCTGAAGAGGGTGATCCTTTCTTCTGACCCCCATTAGAAGCAGGGTCATCCTCCAAATTTTTCTTAATCAAAGGATGCAAGATGCCCATAGAAGAAGCAGAATGAAAGGAAGAAGAGAAAAAAATTGTAGTGGACACCACTAAAGTATTCAACATATCCACGAGCTTAAGAAAAGGTGGGATGTTTGGAAGGGATTTCATGAGAGGAGGTTCAACTAAGGGAATGATGAACACTTGCACCCCTTTAGGATGATGGTCATCCACACTCGCGAGGGGAGATGGAAGCAAGATTGAGGCAATGAGAACTGAAGTAGAAGGGGTGGAAGAGGAGGACAAAGTAGGTGACATCAAAATGGGAGGTGTCAACTCCCCTTCCATATTCTAGAAAGCAGCCAAAGCATTCCTCTAGCGCTTACGATCACACACAAGGTAGTTTCTTCGACTCGAGAGATGGAAGACATAGATTGAGGAGGATCAAGAGGCTCCTATTCTACTATGGAAGTGTCCATCAAAACCATTTCTAGTGGAGGGAGTGAATCCTCGATAGAAACAAGATGAAGAGATGTAGGAACAAAAACAACAACCAAAAGAGAAGTAGACTCAAGCACCTCAACAACGAGCCACTTCCCATTCACTGCCCTAAAGGCATGAGTAGTAGGAGACCATAGAGGTTGAGACATAGAGGCTGAGATGCAAAGGTGACTCCACAAGGACCCTTTCCCTTACCATACAAGATGGGTCATGGTACCATGGGCAAGACAAGAAATTCAAATACCTGATGCTTGGCCTTCCACCAAGTGTGCACCATTGAACTCCTCAAGAGCTGCATGGGGGCGAAACCTGAGGGTGTCATAGTAGGGTGAGAGTCAGAAGTAGGTGGAACTAAAAAGGAAGAAGAAGAAGGCTCCTGAGTGTGAGAAGACTTCCCTTTCCCCTGTTGAGAGGAAGAAGCAGCCTATTTTTGTGCTACAGGGTAAGTCATTTTCATTTGCACCTTGCCCCTGGTCTTATACTAAACATAATTTTGATAAAGTAAGTTCATTCTTAGAGCAAGAAAACCTAGCGAGGTGGGAAAAAAATTATCTAATGAATATCCCCCACATGATACAAGATCAACTGATATACAATGTCATGTGCGACATGCTATGCACCTTCGTGAGAGAGTTTTAGGCACTTATGGATCACCGAAGGGACTATACTCATAGAAACTAGCTAAGGAATGCCTAGCTTCACTCTAAACAGGTTGGACTTTGGGATAATATCAAAAAGGGCATTCATATTCTTGGGCCCAACCAAGACTAAAAGGGTGATGAAACTGATGGGAGGGACATAAATCGTATCATGCATATGTATTGTGCTCTTAGATTCATCGTATCCATCCTTGTGTAAAAAATTTATTAGCATGATCTCCTCTATAATAACATTAACTCAAAAATTAGGATCAACGATAATTCCAATCACGGTATTCCCATTGATATGAGTGGGAATTTATAGAGGAGAGGGTTCTTTATTCGCATTCATAGGAAATTCCTATGATGCAAAGGTTATAGCAGGAGACACATTCATAGGTTGTACATATAGGATGGAAAGATGCATGAAATAAGTCATCTTCTACATACACTGAAAAGGATTTTCTCAAAATCCGCTAAGAGTTTAACAATCATACAGTGGCCTATTCTAGATTTTTCTTCACAATGTTTAGGGACTCTTCTAACTATGTCGCTAGGGGTCGTAGATTGGGTTGCAAGGCTAGATGCCTTGCAACGCACAAACATACGACATGCGAGAAGATTCCTTCAACACTATGAAATGGAACTAAAATAGTTCATGTAGGGTTCAACAAAATGTACAGGAGGGGGACCAACTTCTTATGACCCCAAGTCATGGGAGTGTCTAGAACAATAGACTTCCCTGATCTACCTCAAGCTAAGGAATTTTTTTGGGAGAGTTTAAATTTTAGAGGTTGAAAGGAAGAACAACCAAGTTGCTGCTATCCTTTAATAAGCCCAAATATTTTAGGAAGTTAAGTGAGCAAGCTTATAGAGTTTGGACTATAACTTAGGTAGCTCATTGCCAAAGGAATTCGATGACAACATGACACATTGGAATCTCTATGGAGCACTGACATCCGCATAGATAGAAAGTGTAAAAGACAATCATAAAGCTAAGGAAACTTACTAACAACCTAAAAAATATGGTTTAATGCAATAATAAAAATAGAAAAGAGAAAAAAAAAAAACAAGAATACTTTAACTTGATCTAATCTATGAATTGACAAAAGAGGGTGAGGAAAGTGCACCTTACTCCCCATGAGTTCATATCGTCAAGGTCTTCACTCAACAAGAAACCTACACACACAAGAGCAGGAAAATTTTGGGGTTGTGTATAGAGAACTACCCCAATTAGTCCCTTTATTTGGTGTTTCCACCTCCACTGAAAACCAATATAGCAATGATAGGAGAAATATGATAAAGAAAGATATTGAAATGAAGGTACTAAGAGCTATGCTAAACAACAATATGCTATGAAAAAAATATGATAATATTAATTGAATGGAAGATAGAATAATGTCACCTTCAACCATGTTCACTCAATGAAAATGGGAGGAGTGAGCTCACAAGCCTTTAAAAGCCAATGTTTCCATAACAACAAAGAGAATGAAGGTCAGAAAAGTACCAACTTCCAGCTTCAATGGAGGTGGTAGAGCTTGAGAATATTGTGAAAAGTGTGAAGAGAGTAGTCCCAAGTGTATGAATGATCAAGAAGTATTCAAGAATGAAGGATATAGGAATTTGAAGATGAAATTAGAGCCAAAAGAGCCATTCAAGGTCAATCAATGGAGCAGAGACATTACTCGTTGTTTTTAATGGAGAATTATAATAACTCTATGGATTCCAGATGCAGGAATCTTGTCAGGATGGTAGTGCACCGCACAAATGTCTACACATTGTGATAGCATCCTAGACAAAATATCCTCCACTGACACAAAAAATGGCTGCCAAGTTGATGGGAAGTGAATGAAGGACGTGGAATTGCATTATCGATCTTAATTTTCTAAGGTAGGAGGTATGTAAATGTGGAATTTTGAAGGGGTGCAAATTCACACCATTATAATTCCATATCTAGATGAGATTAAAACATGTCTTCATCACTCAAGGATCTAGACTCCTTACATTTCTTAGCATTATACTTTCTATTAGTAGTATTGAAATCCATAAAGAGTGTTTCATCATTTGATTCATTCTCCTCATCTTCATAGGAACCATTGCTCTCTTCATAATAAAGACCCTTTTTAAACTTATCTCTTGTATTTCTATCATTTGATTCTTTATAAGGACATTTAGATTTAAAATGACCTATTCTTCCACAATTGAAACATTTTAATGGTAACTTACCTTTATACTTGCTAGTGCCTTTCTTTAATATTCTCACAAATTTTTCTTCAACTTCATCAAGTTCATCTTCAATCATTTTGTTAACTTTGAATGTAACTTATTTCTTTGGAACATCTTGAAAAAATTCTTTCATCTCAAAGGTAGTAAGAGTACCAAACATTTCATCAACTGAATATTGATCCAAGTCCTTTGATACTTCAATGGTAGACACTTTGTGACTATAATATTTTGGGAGAGATCTCAAAACCTTCTTCACAATTTCATTTTCCTTTACTTCTCCTCCAAGAACAAATATTCCATAGACAATTTCTTGTACCCAAAGCATATAGCTTCCAATTTCTTCATATTTTTTCATCCTCAGAGTCTCAAGCCTACTCTTGAATAATTATGAATCAGTTAATCCACACAAAATAGAATTCAAGAATTTAGCATTACATTCATATAATCTTATTTTGGGTGGATCTATAATAGGAGTGGTAGGAACAGTATAACCACTTTTGAATAATTACCAAAAACCAAACCCTAGAGATTTTAGGCATCCTTCCATTCTCAATTTCTAGTTGAAGTAATTAGGCCCATCAATCCTAGGACCTTTGTATATAAACCATCATGTGTCATCCTAAAAATTTTCCTCAAGTTGTTAAGATTCTACAAAGGAACTTGGCTCTAATACCAATTGTTGAGCACTTCCAGAGACTGAGAGGGGGATGAATCAATCTACACAAAACTTAACCCCTTCTGGAACTTAAATTTTTTAGCACAACTCAAACTCCTTTAGTAGATAAAGATAGAACCTGAAGAAAAACATAATATAGTAATTTGAACCTTTATCAAATTTAGAAATATTTACCAATGAAATATACAGCGATAATTAGAACAAAAACAAAGAGAAGAAAATAGAGAACAAACACATACACAAGGAGACAACAAATTTGCATCGAAAACCCAATGAGGGAAAACCACATTGAGAGTTAACTCACAATATAAGGCTCATTGCCAAAAAGGACTTGTAGGAGGATCACTGCCTAAAAGCAGGATACAATGGACTTGTTTAACTGAAGACAATGTGACTCTAGGAGCAAGATACAAGGACCTAATGATATTCACTATCTCAAAGCAAGATACAATATGATTTAGAGAATTACAATGACTTTCCAACACAATACTCTATTGACTAAGGCATTATAGCATAATTGACATTTCCTTTCACAATATTTAGCACTATCTCTATTGGATATTCAATACTATTTTCACACTCACTTTTTCACACTTGTACACTTCTCCATTTAGTTCCATCCAAAATGATCTTGCATTTATATCCACTGCACACCACTTCATTTCTTTAATTAGGTCATCCAAGAAGAGAATGGACAATGAATTCAACTATTCAACCACCAAATAATAATGTGATCCTATCCTAAGGATAGAGAGGACCAAAAAAATCTTACTTCTTCCAATGTGACCCAAAACAATTTACACATTGGAACACATCAACCTAAGTTGACATCAATGAAATGTGTCGATGAAACATTGAAGCGCATAACCAATTGGCTCAAAAACATAGTTTCTAATTGATTTACTTAATGCGGTCCCAAAAAAGATAGTTCAAGACCCAAATCTATCATAACACTTCTTCCATTATTTATGCAACTCACCAAGCACATGACCCAAGCAAAGGAACAAGCCCTGTCAGCTAGATATCCACAACAAACTAAGAAAGCCAACTCAAGATGGAGTGTAGCAGAAAAGTAACCAGTTCTAAATGTGTGGATCATATGGGGATGTTCCTTGAACATCCAACATCACTTCCATACACTCCTTTCATAGTGTCATGCCACTAAAACCATCGTAGAAAAAATAGGCACATAATACTTTATCCAAGAAGCACAAAATGCATAGTCATGAGATACAACATTAACATATCAACAAGCATACCACTTTAGCACATGATATTGAAACTGAGGCATTGCATAAACATTGAGAGAAAATTTACCAAGCCAAAAACATAGAGACATCAATGTGGAGAAATGTTGAGCATTTGTCAGACCAGTCTACACAATCAACACTTCCAACCTTCTGCAATTCACAAAAACCTCCTCGACAACACTAGTGACTTGAGAAGATAGGAGTGCAACACCCATAAAACATTGAAATTGAGTACCAAGTTGAAATACCAAATCATCAACAACATAGTAATGTGAAGCATTCTCCTGGATAGACTTTAATGTAACATTCAAGAACAAAATCACTTAAGAAACTTGTAGAGGCTAGAAGTTTATTTCAACAACACATAATTCATCAAGAAGATCAAGAAAGAGCTAAGACATATTGTAGACATTAAAAAACATCTTTCCATTATTATTCATGATTTTAATCCTCATCTTAATATATCGTTATTAAATCAACTTTACTGACAATAATTTTTGCATTATTTGAACATAAAAAAATCTTCTTTGATGAGGAATGACATCCAGCCATGAACTCTATCACTTCTTATTTGATAAGGAATGACATAAACCATGAAATTAATCACTTTTTATTTAGATAATAAATGGCATCCAACCATGAGCCTCATCACCAATGTTATTCCAAGCTAAATATAACAATGATAACCAGTGCCAAGGATTGACAATCACATATAGCAATCTTTGACATGAGAGAAAATCAACAAACAGTGTTGACACCAAAGATAGAAACTACCAACAAAATCTTTAGTGTTGACATCAATGATAACCATTAGTGTTTAAATTAATGAAAAAAAATACCAAAACAACCATCAGTGTTGACATCAATGGCAACAACTGCTAACATGTTTTCCGTGCCACATTCAACTACAATGAATCATGATGAACCTAGGATAAAGGTAATAGAGAGTACTAGTTGAGTGGATCTTGATTTTGGATAGGGAAAAAGGGGGCATGATGATATGATGGTTGAATAATTTTATTAATAAGTAATAATGAATGCAAAAATTAATCAAGATAATGGTGCCAATGACATAGCCAAAGTTCTCATATAGACTTGGTATGAGCATAGAAGGAATGCTCCCTCTAGGAGAATTAGGACTTGCAAGTTGGGATATACATGTGGAAAGTTTATTCATACCCAACTCTTCTTATCCATCCCTTCAAGATTTATGATGAAACTCCATACCTCCACTCTAGCATCTCATCATTGTGATATTGGTGTGTGTGACCAATGCAAGTATCTTTCTTATGCCATTTATGTTTGTGCCCAATGAGTATATTGTGTTTCTTCTATTAGTACTTGTGCCTAATTAACATTGCATTCTTGGGTCCATCTTTTGATGTTTATCATGTGTATTTTATATTATCTATATCTTGTGTTTATTCTCTACATATGGTGTGTGTGTGTGTAAGCCTTTTCTTAATGTGTTTGGTGTGAGTTTTTTTGTGGCCTTTGTGACTACCTCCAAGCATTATGGGATTATACCTAAGGGTACCATGAGGTTGGGTGGCATGGAAATCATTTTTGAGGTTCAAGGACAATAGGAAGAGCTTGAGGATCGCGGTCTAGTTGGTAAAGGTTTTCTATTTGTTTCATCATATCAATGTTGTAAATTATATTTAAAGGAAATTTGAGTCTTATATCTAATTGTAAAATATTATTTGAGCCTCCTTAAGTGGATGGGTTGTAATGGTATCATGTATTCTTTTATGTGTTTGAGCATTAGAGTTAAACATGATTTTTTTCTTGTAAGATAATAATTGCAATGTGGGTACATTAACTTAGAGAATATTTGTATTTGGGTTTAAAAATGAACCTAATATGTTAGAAACCATTCAATCTCTAGCTTGATCTGTGTGTTAGTTGTCTCCCAATTTTTGCATAGTTTTTTGTTTAGAACCATCTCATCGAGGGTTATTTAGGGTTCTCTGAGTGGTCTTGGTGGGTTCAAGAGGTTTTGGACACCTTTCCCCCTTCATCATTGGTGTCATTGGCCTTATTTTGAATCCTCTTATAGTCTCCCCAAATATTAGGAGTGATTGTCTTTGTGGTCTAGTGTGAAATGGGATTAGGTGTCTAGTACCTTCTTGGTTCCTTGATTATTTTTGTCATGCCAATTTTTTTTATTCATGTTCCTCACCTTGTAGTTCCTAAGTGTTGTATACATCTTGGGGACCAAAATTAGGCTTGGTTTTTCTCATTTATCAAAACTATAATATTATAATAGGACTATAGTGCCTAGATGGGACCCCAATGATAAAATAAGACTCTAGCACCAAACCAAGACACCTAATAACTTGTGCTCAAGTCCTCTCTAAAAATAGTTTCCTTTGGTGCCTTTTTTTCATCATTTCATCATCTATTTCGTCTTTTGGTCATTTTGTGAGAAAAAATTGTATACAAAAGTTGTACCCCTTGGCAACCTCTTGTGAAATTTTTATCTAGTGTGTAGGTGTTGTTTAATGTTGTTGGTGAGTGGATTGGAGGTCAATGTGCCCTATGTTGGTGAATAAAATGATGAATGCAATATTCAAACTACCATAAAATGAATCAATAAAAATGTAAAAGTTAATAAAATATCATAAAATAAGTAGAATAAAATGATCAATCCTTGTTTACATAGGACAAGGAGGAGGTAGGAAGGTGAAATAGAAGGACTAACCCTCCTAGTGATGTGACACATGTAGGACACTTGGGACAAGTGTGAATGTATGTGTCAAGTTTCTATGAGGTGAGACAAATAAACCACTATGTGAACTTAAGCTATTGTGAATAGGACTAATAGGTGTAGGAATTAGATAAATGATAAGGGTGATCCCACAATACTGGTTTACAATTTTTGGCCAAACTAGACACTCAACTATTTTTTTTCTAACTAAATCTTCACCTTCAGACACCTATAGCGGTTAAACCACGAGGGATTTGAAGACGATGCAAAATATTGATTTGTGGAATTTTGTATGTCGATTATAAATATATTTTTTTCAAAAATTTTGGAATCATATTGCACTTATTTTTCCATCTCCTTCAAAAACTAGATTTTTTTGTAAACGCCATTTTTAAGGAGTGATGCTCACTGTATCAAACATAAATTTTTTTCCATGAAGGATAAAATTCTAATTTTTTTGAATTTGGATTTGTAACTATGATATATATTACTTCCAATTGTTTTCATAGTGTTTTATATACTTTTTTTCCTTAATAAAGTTTCAAAGTAAAACCAATTACAATTCAGACATAGGTGAACCATATAAAACATAACTTTTTTTGTATCTATCGAAATTCAATTTTTTTTGTTGGATCAAGAACTTAAATATTTGGTGCACTCATATTTTTCAATTTGTTTTTGAAAATATTCTAGACTATTCCACATGTGCAGAACAGAGACCTTGATTTTTGGTGAAAAAACTTATGTTTAATAAAACTAAAAAAATAAATACATAATAAAACCAAAACATACTAAAATTATATTTGTTGGATAGCTCATTTTGAGGACTACCATAATCATTTGAAATAAATTTTAAATGAATTCATTTGATCCCTCAAAAGGAAAATCAAAAGTGATTTTTTATCATCATTTTGATAGGTGTAAAGGAGACTTTGTTATACGTATGGTTTAAAACTAGTGGGGTTATATCCAAGGGGGTTTGATATAAGGTGATTTGATCAAACCCTCTTCAATTGGAATCCTTAAAATGGAAATTTCTAAGGCTTAAATAATTATATTTTCTAAAAATATGTGATTTCAGCAAAAATCAGAATCTCCCAAAAATTATAAACCAGCTTTGTAGGATCACCCATAACTAGATGCATAAAGATAATTTTCACACTAAAACCCCCATTAAGTGATAGTTAGGGATTAAGTCGATAAAAGATGATTCCTAGAAACAAGGCTTGATAAGGTACTAATATACAAAATAAAAGTCTCTCACAAATGGAGTAAAGGAGAAAACCAAGTGGAAAAAAATCCTCTCCAAAAAAGAAAACTATATAAAAAGGAAGGAGGACTCAAGAACCCCCAAGGAAAACTTCCTTCACCCCAGGTAACTAGAACAATGCAATATAGTGAAGTAATCCTAAAGGTTTAGTAAATATTTTTGCAACTTGATCCTCAATACGTAAATAATCTAAGGGTAGAACATCATCATGGATAAGTTACTGAATGAAGTGCATATGAATCTCGATTTTCTTTGTCTATTGATGCTCAATTACATTGCATGAAATGTGAATGAAACTTTGGTTATCACACCAAAGTATATTAGGATAATCAAGTGAAATAATAAACTCTTTCATAAGTTGTTGAAGCCATAGTACCTCCTAGATAGCAAGAACTTATCATTTATACTTAGCCTTAGTAGATGATAATACAATAGCGATTTTCTTCTTGCAAGACCATGCAACTAGACTAAAACCAAGACAAAAAAATTTGAAGTGGACTTCTAGGAACCAACATCTCCAACCAAATTTGATTCAATGTATTCTACTATTTGTGAAGCCCCTAGTGTGTACTGAATGCCAAAATGATCGGTTCCACTAATATACCTCAAAATACACTTGGTTTCCTTCCAATGACTCTCATGCGGGTCACTAATGACTCTCATGAGGGTCATGAAAAATGAGAGACAAGACCAAAAATGAAGTTAATATTTGGACATATGTGTGTGTCAATTATAAATACTAGCAACCAATCATCCATACAAAGTAGCACCAATAGTAGGTTTGGTGCAATTGGTAGTCAAAGTGACACTAGATTGGAATGGTATAAGTGTGGGATTCTAATAACTCATATGAAATCGATGAAGCAATTCAATGGCATGCTTTTGCTAGTCTATAGAAATACCCTTAATAGACTAAAGAACCTAAATACCAAGTATGAAATGTAGAAGCCCAATATTTTTCATGTCAAAGTGTACCATAAAACTATAATGAATATCTTGAATCATTGATGAGGATCTAGTAGTAAGGATTAAGTCATCAACATATAAGACTAGTATCAAAATTTCATCTCCATGTCTTTGGATGTAAATTATGTGATCTAAGTGGTAATGAGTGAAACTAGATGCAAGAGAGAAACCATAAATATTATCATGTGAATCCCTAGGGTCTTTCTTAAGACCATATAAAGAATGACATAACCTACAAAAAGTGAAGAATCATGGACAAAATTTAGATTCGTCTCCATATAAATCTCCTCATGAAGGTCACCATGTAGAAAGGCGCTCTTCACATCCTTCTGATAAAATTTCCATCTTTGTGATGTAGCAATAGAAAGAACAAGGAGGACTTAATCCATCTTGGTTATAGGGGAAAATGTATTAAAGTAGTCTATACCCTCAGCTTGTGAAAAAACCTTAGCCACAAGACATGTGATATATTTCAATAGAACAATCAGCTACATACTTGGTGTGGTACACCCACTTGCATCAAACCAAATTTCTTCCCTTATGAAGAGTAGCTAAATCCTATGTATTATTCTTCATCAATAAATAATACTCCTCTACCATAGCATTATCACAATCTAAAATGTTGGAAGCCTTTGAAAAAATTTGTGGATCTTAAGATATAGCATGACTCATAAGACTACTGTTGGAAGTATTTGAACAATTGTTTCTAGAGTATGTAGGATCACCAAATAAAGAATCAACCTCCTCAACAACACCTCTATCCCACTTGGGAAAAACACAAGTGGTAGGAGGTGGTGGATCAAGACCATCATTTTAAATACCTCAAGTACTAAGGTATCATCACAAGATGAAGAAGGTGAAGTACGTAGTGGGGAACAAGAAGATGATGGAGGATCTATCTGAATGAAAGAATAATCAAATTTAACATTTGTATGAAAGTGGACATCCCTAGTGATAGAATCAAATGACTTATAATCTTTCACATCCTCCAAATAACCAACACAAATGTATTTTTTACTCTTATTCTCTATTTCCTTACACTGACCATCTAGTATGAATTCCCAAGCTTCACTACAAAATACTCTAAATAAGGAAACATCAGGCTTTATTTTGGACCAAGCCTCCCCTAGAGTGAGATTTTGAACTTCCTTCAATTTGATTCTAAATATAGTTGGCACTATTAATAGCTTCAACCCAAAATGATGGGGCCATAGACCTAGATTGAAGCATACAATTTTTCACCTCCTTTAATGATATTTTCCTTCTTCTGGTAACACCATTTTAGTTAGGAGTATAGGGGACTGAATACTGATGTTGAATACCATGCTGAATAGAATACTCCATAAAGGCCTAGTTCACATATTACCCCCATTATCTATGTGTATCTAATAATTATAAGAACTTGAATGAGCTTCTCCACAAACACCTTGAAGGTCTTGAAATTTTTGAAGACATCACTTTTTTACTTAAGAAAGTACACACAAGTGTGACGAGAGTAATCATCAATGAAAGTGAGTACATACTCGGCTCTTGAAAATAGAGTTGGAAATTCCATGAGGTTATTATGGACCAAATAAAGTAAGGTAGTAGCATGATAAGCCATACCCTTTGAAAAGGGTTCCTGGTGATTTTTTGTAAGTACACAACCTTGAAAAAATGCCCTTTATGAAAAATGTACCTTAGCGAGTTCAAGTACCATATTATTAGTACTCAACTATTGAAGATACCTATAATTGAGGTGTCCAAACCTCTCACGTAAAATTCTAATCAACAAATCAACATGGGTAATGTGTGATGCTCCACAAGATGACTCAAAACCACAAAACCTATACAACCAACACCCATGATCTACTCTTCCTAAAGAAATAATCTTCTTTATATGGTGTAGTTGTCAAATAAATGCATCATGTGGTGAAATATCAACTACCTTTCCATCACCAATATGATGAATGTGGTCAACTGAAAGGAGATTAGCTAAAATATTAGGAACATAGAAAACATACTCAATTCTACCTTTTTCAACTATACTATACCTGGCCCCATAATTAGAATTTGTGAAGAGTTTCCCATTGAAATTTGAGAAGTAGTGCTATCAGAAATAGATGTTATAAGATCATGTGAGTGAGTCATGTGATGTGAGGCTCTTAAGTCAACTATCCAACTATCCTTGGATGAAAACAAACCTCTGGTTGTAAGGGCATGCCCTTAATAGGTTTGGGAAGATCATTTTTGTGTCTATATATGGCCCATTCCAAAGTTACGATCCTCTTATGAAAAAAATTCTATCATTATTTTTTAAGCTAAAAAAGTAAAATGGAGTTCAGGTTTTTAGACTTATAAGGATTCTTTCATTATTGTATAGAAGATGTGGCTTGTGTGTCAACTATATTCTTTTGTTTAGATGATTTCTCATTTCTTGAAGTTGATTATGTCTTAGTTTTATTAGAAGGATTTTTTTTATTTTCCCATAGATGATTGGATAATGAGTGCCTAACTTTTTGAAGAGGTGATAAAATCCATAGAGATTAATTTATATTGTTCTCTTGTGATTCTATCAAAAAAAATTTAAAAAGAAGGCATTGCATGTGTTGTTCCAAGAGAATCCATGGGAGAGTAAAAGGAAGAAAAAAATATCTAATAAGGACCTGTTAACTTGGAAAAACTCAAGAACACACACTCTTTGTCTATTTTTGTTTTACCACAACCTTGAATTTGAGAAATAAAAGACTTAAATTGAACCAAGAAGGCTTCAATACAAGAGAAGGTATGAAGAGACAATTTGGTTAATTCAACATCCAATTGGAGAATCTTGAAGTTATCAACTTTACCAAAGAGATCATCAAAATTTTCCCACATTTTCAAGTAGGAGTTGTACAAATAGAAATATGAAATTGAAAATTATTAGAAATAAAAAGACCTATTATTCTAATTGATTCATATAACTTGTTTCAAAAAGTAAACTACTCAAACTCCCTAGTAAATTTTATATGTTGTCTAGTTACCACTTTACATAATCCTTTAGATTGAAGTAGTTGTTGTATTTCAACTTTACAAGTGTGGAAATTATGTGGAGTTAAAAATTTGATTTTAGGATCCATGATGCACACACAACAAGACACTTGAATTGTTCCTAATAAAATCCCTCGAAATTATATTATATTTGAAAGTTGACCCCCCATAAAGATGCAAAACAAGAATTACAAGCTTGTGTCAAGTTTGGAAGATAAATCATCTATTTATAACTCACATATTTTTAAAAATATGGAATAATGGGCTTTCCTAAACTTGATTTTGAATACAAATCTAAAATCCTTGCAAAATTTTGGTGAATTTAAAAACATGTGAATTTTTGATAAACAAGGTGAAAGTTATGCCCCATCAAAAATTGCACAAATTACACTAATTTTGAAAGTTAAAATATATATTAAAAAGGTACAATTTCTAAAACATCTTGACACTACATTTTTTTACTCAAAAAAATATTTTTGGTAAATATTTATACTTAGAAAAATATCTCTCTCATTTGTAAATTATGGAGAAACAAAAACAACAACAACAACATGAAGCCGGCTAACTCCTAGACAAAAAGCACCTATCTACATACCAAAATGCATGAAAAACATACATGGAAACATAAACATGACGAGACATTGTAGTGCAGGGCTCGCCAGACAGGGGATCAAAGTGATGAAACTGGCAGATGGGAACAAACATCCAGGAAATGATAGGTAGGATTTAACGATGTCGTCAGGTTAGTTTTCCTACCTCCTATTGGAAAAAAAATGCGGGTGCCTTAGCTTGGCCGTGAAGTTTTTCTTTCATCTACTTTTTTTTGGTGTGGGAAAACTGAAAGGGGAATGACGTGAGCCTTTTTGGTTTGGAGAAAGAAAGGTGAAAACATAGTTTGTTTCCAGTATGTACATTGAAAACTGAAGGTTGAGTGCACATGGAGGAGTTGGAGGAGAAAACCGACCAAATCCAGGTGCTATTTGGTAGTTTTCACATTGTAAGCTAAATTTTGGAGTGCACGTGGAGGAGTTGGAGGAGAACACCAGCCAAATCAAGGTGAGGGGTGGTTGCAGAGGGTTTTACAACACCTTGTAATTTGTAATTTGGGAAACACAATGTGTGGGATTTCAAGTATTTGAATCTCCTTGTTTAAATGTATGCATGTATTCAAAATCACACATTTCATTGTTGTGTTTAACTTTCACATGATTGAAAAAATAAAGTAAAAAAATTAGTTGTAATTGGGAAAACACAATGTTGGGTTTCAATTATTTGAATCTCCTTGTTTAAATGTAAAGGGTTGTCTCATGGTGGGTTGTTTTCTTCTTAACACCTACGGTTTTGCAACATGGAATGTTACAAAAAAGTTTGAATGTATTCAAAATCACACATTCCATTTTTGTGTTTAAATTTTGCATGATTGAAAAAAATGCACAAAATAACTGTAATTTAGAAAACACAGTGTTGGGTTTTAGTTATTTGAATCTCCTTGTTTGAATGTAAAGGGTTGTCTCATGGTGGGTTGCTTGCTTCTTAAAACCTAAGGTTCTGAAAAATGGAATGTTACAAAATAGTTTGCATGTATTCAAAATAACACATTTCATTCTTGTGTTTAACTTTTGCATGATTGAAAAAATAAAGTTCAAAAAATAATTGTAATTGGGAAAACAAAGTGTTGGGTTTTAGTTATTTGAATCTCCTTGTTTAAATTTAAAGGGTTGTCTCATGGTGGGTTTCTTGCTTCTTAACACTTATGGTTTTGCAATATGAAATGTTACAAAATAGTATGCATGTCTTCAAAATCACACATTCAATTGTTGTGTTTAAATTTTGCATGAATGAGAAAAAGTGCACAAAATAATTGTAATTGGGAAAAGATAGTGTTGGGTTTCAGTTATTTGAATCTCATTGTTTAAATGTGAAGGGTTATCCCATGGTGGGTTTCTTGCTTCTTAACACATATGGTTTTGCAAAATTTAATGTTACAAAATAGTATGCATGTCTTCAAAATTTCACATTTCATCGTTGTGTTTAACTTTTGCATGATCGAAAAAATAAAGTACAAAAAATAACTGTAATTGGGAAAACACAGTGTTGGGTTTTAGTTATTTGAATCTCCTTGTTTAATTTTAAAGGGTTATCTCATGGTGGGTTTCTTCCTTCTTAACACCTACAATTTTGCAACATGTAATGTTACAAAATAGTATGTATGTCTTCAAAATCACACATTCCATTGTTGTGTTTAAATTTCACATGATTGAAAAAAAAGTGCACAAAATAATTGTAATTGGGAAAACACAATGTTGGGTTTCAGTTATTTGAATCTACTTGTTTAAATGTGAAGGGTTGTCACATGGTGTGTTGCTCACTTCTTAACACCTACGGTTTTGAAAAATGGAATGTTACAAAACAATATCCATGTCTTCAAAATAACACATTTCATTGTTGTGTTTAACTTTCGCATGATTGAAAAAATAAAGTGCAAAAAAAAATTGTAATTGGGAAAACACTGTGTTGGGTTTCAATTATTTGAATCTCCTTGTTTAAATGTAAAGGGTTGTCTCATGGTGGGTTTCTTGCTTCTTAATGCCCATGGTTTTACAACATGGAATGTTACAAAATAGTATGGATTTCTTCAAAATCACACATTCCATTGTTGTGTTTAAATTTTGCATGATTGAAAAAAAAGTGCAAAAAATAATTGTTATTGGGAAAACACAGTGTTGGGTTCCAGTTATTTGAATCTCCTTTTTAAATTAAAGGGTTGTCTCATGGTGGGTTGCTTGATTCTTAATACCTATAGTTTTGCAACATGGAATGTTACAAAACAGTATGAATGTCTTCAAAATCACACATTCCATTGTTGTGTTTAAATTTCGCATGATTGAAAAAAATATGCACAAAATAATTGTAATTCAAAAAATACATTGTTGGGTTTCAGTTATTTTAATGTCCTTGTTTAAATGTAAAGGGTTGTCTCACGGTGGGCTGCTTGCTTCTTAACAGCTACAGTGTTGCAACATGGAATGTTACAAAACAGTATGAATGTCTTCAAAATCACATGTTGTGTTTATTTTTTCAAATTCTTGTCTTTTATATTGCACTTGTGTGTCAACACCATTAATTAAATCCTTTTATTTTGATGGGTATGTGTAGGATCATCATGGAAAAAATAAGCCCTTAAGTGACAATAAAACTCAGAAAATTAGAGTTAGGCAACTTGACGTACAAATTTGAATAAGTTATCTATATTATTTCAAAAATATGTAAGAATAGAATCTGTAGCAAATTGAATGTAGTTTCTAAACTACTAGGTTTATTTTTTATTTTTAAAAATATATTTGGTGAAAATTTGAAATTTCAATGCAGTAGTACTTAAATTTCAGGGAAAAATAAGAAGTAGGTGTCTTTTTAACAACCCTAACCACAATAAAATGATAATATTTTTTTATAAGATTTTAGATATAAGTATGGGACTCATGTCTCGATGTGATGCATATTTTTTTTGTAATTTTTTTCCAAGTAAATAATTAATTATGAATTTTTTATTACAACTTTTAAAAAATATAAAAACTCGTATGTCTGACCACCTTAACTTAGTCAAAACTTCATGAAATTCAATTTTTTTTTTTTAATCCTATATTATGTGAAGCATAGAATGTGACTCATGTTTTGGATTAAAAAAATATGATACTGTTTGAAAGCTATATTTTTTTTTCAATAAGCCTATCAATCAGGACTTTAGTCATAATTCAAATAGAAAATGAATAAGAATAATTTATTAAATTCAAAGTAAAGAATAATTTATATTGGTGGAAATCTGAGAATATCCTTTAAAAACCCTTTTTATTTCATCAATTTTGGGTAAAAAAACGTCGTCGGCCACATGGGCCATCATATCACTTAGATATCGCCACTTTTTGGCCCACCATGATCCTGCACATACCCTGATGATAATATTTTCATTGAATGTTTTAATGTATTTTCCAAGTGGTTAATTGTAGTGTTTATGTTGTTTTACTTCAGTTTCAGTAGTTCCAACTATTTCTTTTGCATCTGCAAGTTGACTAGATTTTTTCTCATTCCCATTGTTATTACATGTTATCACCGCCTTGGCATTCATTTTCATGAGCTTCTACCTTCTATTTCATATCTGTTATTTGTAGCTTTGGAGAAATTGCTTCCTCATCGGCCCTTAGGAAAGCAACATCCATTTTTTGGATAGATTTTTGAATGTCTTCAATACATTTTTGTAGCTTTGCAACTACTCTTTCCTTAGCTTAGAGAGTTTCTTTCTGATTAGAGAATGTAGATGTTTCTATTTGATAAGCTATTTACAAAACTTGTTTACCTTTTCACATATGGCTTTCATGTCTCTAGCCAACTAATTCTCTTTTTCTGCTCTAAGATCTATTTTTGCCAGTGAATTATCATCTATTTTGACTTGTATTTGTTACATGGAATTCTTAAGTTGAAGAATTTTTTACTTCATTTGTTCAACCCCACTTATAGCATCATCTCCGACTTTCTTTTCTTGCATAAATTCATATGGAATATAAAATTTATTGACTTTATCCACTTTTGCATTAGTGTTTGCCCATTGCAGATACTACAGGAAGCTCCTTCATCAAGTTGTCAAGTGCAAGAATAATCTTGCGAGTTGATACATTATTTGTCTTATTCACTTTGGTATGCTTCTTTTTTAGTGTTTTTAGAGAAGATTTATTTTTGATTACATAATTTCTACACTTGTTGCTTGACTTCTTCACTGTCATATGTCCATTGTGGATACTACACATGCGCCATCCTCAAATTCTAAACAAAACTAAGTCCCTTTAATCAATACAATATTTGTCTCATTCACTATGGTCTACTTCTCTTCAATTATTTATACAGCAGACTCCTTTGTCATTTCATACATTCTAGTACCTGTTGCGTCCAATTTTGCATTGTTATTTTCCCATTGCACATACTTTAAATTCTCCTTCCCCAATTTCTCAAGAGTAGGAATAATATCTTCAATCAATACTTTATATATCTCATACAATTTTATTTTCTTCTTTTCAAGTGTTTTTAGGGATTTTTCCTTATTCATTTCATACATTCTAGTACCCGCTGCCTCTTGAAGTATTAAGAAGATCTCAAGTTCCTCAAGCCACATTGTTTTCCAACATTGAATTATCAATAGACAAAATGAGTGTAATGAAAACCTTACACTACCAATGAAAGAAAAGGAACCTTGAAAATTTAGCAAAAATATTACTTAGAGAATGAATTGCATTTCAGTTTTTTCATATCATTAAAATATAGTCAGGTAGGAAAACACAATGGATTGTGAGTTAGTTTGTTGATCTTGTACAAAGATGAAGGGTGGAGAATTTGGAGAGGATTTTCAATTAGGGGATACATAAAAGTAACCATATTTAGCCAAGGGGTGACCAACCAATTGTGTTCTTATACATAGAGGGTTTTTCAACACTATGTGGGTCGCAAGTTTCTTAATGCACTGTGTTTTCCAACCTTCGATTATATAGACAATATTATTGCAATGAAAACCTTTTCTTGTTTACACAATATGAATGTAATGAAAGGATCATCTTCAAAATATATAACAAGTCTTAGGTGCACTAAAAATTGTGTTTCAAAATTCCCAAATTAGTAAACTATAGGCATGTTGGAAAACAATGTGGGTTGTAATTTCAATATTTGTGCTTGTTGTAAGCTGAAGGGTGGAATTTTTTATTTTGTGCTTGATGTTGTTTTTTTGGTCATGTTTAGTTTTATGTTCACGGATGTTTGACTTCACTAGTTTAAATCCATTTATAGGATCATCTTTCATTCTCTCTACTTAGACAAATTCATATGCAATACAAAATCTCTCGACTTTATCCACTTGTGCATTGCAATTTTCCCATTGCACATACTGCATGTGCTCCTTCATCAACTTCTCAAGAGTAGTAAGAATCTCTTCAGCTAGAACAATATCTATCTCATTAAGTTTGATTTCCTTGTATTCTAGTGGTTCTAGAGCAGATTCCTTTTCAATTTCATAAATTATAGAACCTGTTGTATCCAAATTTGCATTGTGTATTCGCCTTTGCACATACTATAGATTCTTCTTTGTCAATTAATCAAGAGCATAAGTAATCTCTTAGGTAAACATAGTATCTATCTCATCCACTATGGTTTCCAATGCAAGTGAGCTTAACAATTTATTGCAATTGTGGTTTACAGTTAAAATTGTTTTTCGAATTTTTTATATGTTTCACAAATACATGCACAAAAAAAATGTGTTTTAGTCTATGTTCATTCAGTCATTTTTTATCAGCAAATGCAAAGAAAATGTATTTTTCTTTTCACATTGTTGGCAACCATATAAGTAATTACATGTTATTATTCACGTTACACTTATAGGCTACAGATAAAGCAGCAAGTTGGACTTCTCATCTTTTGTTCAACGTGCACTTTTGGGTATGTGTAGGATCATGATGGGCCAAAAAGTGGCGATATGTAAGTGACATGATGGCCCATGTGCCTAATGAATTTTTTTTTACCCAAAATTGATGAAACGAAAAGGGTTTTTAAAGGAGATTCTCAACTTTCCACCAATATAATTAATGCTTTACTTTAAATTTAATAAATTATTATTATTCATTTTCTATTTGAATTATGACTAAAGTCCTAATTGATAGGCTGATTGAAAAACATCTATAGCTTTCAAATGCTATCACATTTTTTGAATCTAAAACATGCATCACATTCTATGCTTCACATACTATAGGATTAAAAAAAAGTGAATTTCATGAAGTTTTGACCAAGTTAAGGTGGTTAGACATATGAGTTTTTTATATTTTCTAAAAGTTGTAATAAAAAATTCATAATTAATTATTTACTTGGAAAAAAATTACAAAAAAATATGCATCACATTAGGACATGATTCCTCTACTTATATCTAAAATATTATCAAAAAATATTATCAATTTATTGTGGTTAGGGTGGTCAGACAGACACCTACTTCCTATTTTTTCCCTAAAATTTAAGTACTGCTGCATTGAAATTTCAAATTTTCACCAAATAGATTTTTTTTAGATAAACCTAGTAGTTTAGAAACTACATTCAATTTTCTACAGATTCCATTCTTACATATTTTTGAAATAATATAGATAACTTATTCAAATTTTTTACGTCAAGTTGCCTAACTCTGATTTTTTGAAAGTTCATCACCACTTAAGGGCCTATTTTTTCCATGATGATCCTACACCTACCCTTTTTTAGTTCATGAATTGACATATACACTTTTTTGGTCATGTTAAGTCACCCCAAATGGAAGGATCGATATCACAACATGCCTGCTCAGGTAAAACAAGATTGTAGACCCCATATACTATGGCGTCTTAGTCTTTTTCATGTGAGGTTGTGATTTTACCTATGGTATTTATGTCTACTTGGAGGTTCAAGTAGACACTATGTTTTCCAACATTTATTGGTTGAAATCATGGTTGATAGTAAAATTTACACATGTATGCCTTTCTCGATTCACTCCATTACTCATTCATGATTTTGTCAACAGATGCAAAAAACATTTTATGCTTTTGGAATTGTTGGCAGCAATAGATGCACATTTATTTACATAGAAGGTTGTCATAAAAGGTTTTGGTTGCCCTATAACCTTCCTCTCCATTAACACATACACATGCACCACAACCAATGTATCTTCCCTAATACATTTGTTCTTGCAATTGTAGAAGTAATTACATAGTGTTATGCACATTCCACTCATACACAACATACAAAGTTGCAAGTTCAACTACTCATCGTGTGGTTCAACCTTTACTTGCTTATTTCATGAATTGCTAGATGTGATTTTTCTCCCCATGTTAAGTCACGCAAAATGGAAGGATGAATATCACAACATTCCTCCTTAGGGAAAATAAGTTTATACACCCCATATAATCTGAAACCTTTGTTATATTTACATGTGGGGTTGTGAATTTACTTGCGGTCTTTATATCCACATGGAGGTTCATCTACACATTGTGTTTTCTAACCTACATTCACTTACATCATGGTTGATAGGACATTTTACACCTTTTTTGATTTCCGCATTCTCTCCATTACTGATTCATATTTTTTTCAATAGATGCAACAAACATGTTATTATTTTGGTGTTGCTGGCAACAATGGATGCACTTTTCTTCTTACACACAAGGTTGTCATCAAAGGTTTTGTTTGCCTTCTAACCCTTCCTCTCCTTTAACACATACACACACAACACAACCAACGTATCTTCCCAAAATAATACAGTTTTTTATTGCAATTATAGAATTAATTACATACTATTATACACATTACACTCCTACACCACATACAAAGTTGCAGTTTGAACCACTCATCATGTGGTTCAACCTTCACTTGTTTATCTCATGAATTGCTAGATGTTCTTTTGTTGCTCATGTTAAGTCACGCCATATGGAAGGTTGAATATCACAACATGCCTCCTTAGGTAAAAGAGGTTTGTACACCCCATATACTTTGAGATCTTTCTTATATTTACATGCGGGGTTGCGAATTTACTTATGGTCCTTATGTCCATGTGGAGGTTCATCTACATGTTGTGTTTTCCAACCTGCATTTTATTACATCATGGTTGATAATACGTTTTACACCTTTCTGGCTTTCCTCATTCTCTCCATTACTGTTTCATCTTTTTTCAATAGATGCAAAAAACATGTTATCATTTTGGCGTCTCTAGTAGCAATGGATGCACATTTTTTTTGCATATAAGATTATCGTCAAAGGTTTTGGTTACCCTCTAACCCTTCCTCTCCTTTAACACATACACATGCACCAAAACCAATGTATATTTCCAAGATAATACATATGTTGTTGCAATTGTATACGTAATTGCATACTCTTATGCACGTTACACTCGTATGCCACATACAAAGTTCTAGGTTGAACCACTGATCATGTGGTTCAACCTTCACTTTTTTATTTCTTAATTTCTAAGTGTGCTTTTTCTCCTCATTTTAAGTCACATGAAATGGAAGGTTGAATATCACAACATGCCTCCTCAAGTAAAAGAGCTTTGTACACCCCATATACTCTGAAATATTTATTATATTTACATGCAGGGTTGCAAATTTACTTACAGTCTTTATGACCACGTGGAGGTTTATCTACATGTTTTTTTCCAATTTGAATTCACTTACATCATGGTTGATATAAAATTTTACACCTTTATACATTTCCTCATTCTCTCCATTACATATTCATCTTTATTTAATAGATGCAATTAACATATTATCATTTTGGCATTGTTGGAAGCAATGGATGCACTTTTTATTTTTACATACAAGGTTGTCATCAAAGGTTTTGGTTGCCCTCTAACTCTTCCTCTGCTTTAACACATACACATGCAGCACAACCAACATATCTTCCCATGATAATACATTTGTTGTTGCTATTGTATAATTAATTACATACTGTTATGCATGTTACACTCCTAAGTGACATATGAAGTTGCAGGTTGAACCACTCATCGTGTGGTTCAAACTTCACTTTTTTATTTCATGAATTTCTAGATGTGCTTTCGCTCCTCATGTTAATTCATGCCAAATAGAAGTATGGATATCAAAACATGCCTACTCAGGTAAAAGAGGTTTGTACACCCCATATACTCTAAAATCTTTGTTATATTTACATGTGGGGTTGCAAATTTTCTTGCGATATTTATGTCATCAAAGGTTTTGGTTGTCATTTTATGTTGTTATCTATGTCCAGTTGTACGTTGAGATAGACGGTCTGATTTCCAACCCGCATTTGTGTTATATTTTATGTGTAACTTGATTCAATCTATCACCTTTAATTTTCCTCAGTTGAAGCTAGCAAAATCGTATTGGTTTCATGTGGGTGACAACAATGAAAGCACATTTTATTTACATTCAATGAATGATTTCTTTCTTAAATTCTTAACACAATCCACACTAATTTTAAATATTCATCCAATTGTTTCCTTCCCTAGAATGAGGAGAGATTTGAAATGGAAGAAGCAAGCTGAATTGGTCATGCAAGATGTACAAAATGGAGGCTCTCTTTTTTCCTCTATCGATTTGAAATGGACTCCTATTTTTGGTAAGGATGGGATCCCTAACCTTGTCGCATCAATTCCTCATATGAGACTTGATGATTTCATTCACGGTGAAATGTTCGTTGAAGGTTTTGAAACTAAATTTTTGGACAAGAAAAAAAGACAACCTACCACCACGTGTCCCCTGGATGATAAAAATTATGGAAAAACAATTTCGTATCATAGGTTTGTATCTTTCAACATTCATTTATATGGTCCAATGATATTTTACTCTCTCTTTCTTCAAGATGATGAGATTATTCCTTCTTCACAACTGCTGGTGTCAATACGGTCCTATAGACCTTAGGGACTAACCTCCACCAAAGAAGAAGAAATAGAAGATGTTTATACAAATAAGAGGTTGTCAATACTACTTCATGGTAAAGGTTATGAATGGAAAACCCGATGTTGCCTATATTATCTACAAAGAAATATTCCATGTCGATATAAAAGGTGAATTTTTCCATGGCATTAACGACACAAGTGGAGATAGCTGTTCTATTTTTTCCACTAATCTATTCATAGAGTGCAAAAGATATATGAAAATCCTTTTACTCATGGATGTTAGTGTCAATACAATAATGGATAGACACATCAATGATCCTGTCTTATGTGGAATGATGTCAAAGAGAGATCAATTCCTTATAGGAAAGGATGTAATGAATGCCTGGTGAAAGGTGTGTTCTACTCACACACAGAAACACAAAGTTGATTCAACAAGTATCATGATGTGGAATGGATAGGACTTTGACAAATTATTCTACTTTCAATGACCCAATGGTAATGATGCACCTTTTTTTATCGAGCTTCAGACTCCATGGATGTTGGATAGGATGGTTAGCCACTCACACAATTCATTCATCTTGATGGATTCCACGTTTGATACTAACAAAAATAGGGTGAGGCCTTACAAACATTGACAAATAGTTCTTCGTCTTTTGAATGATCTTGTTGGCTATAAACCTAACAATGCTCACACTGAGTTGTTATGTCTACAGTTTCCATTGTATAATTTTCTCATTCTTGACGAGTAATAGAGTGGTGTGCCAGTTGTGTGGGTAGTCTTTGCATGAAACAAGATTGAGGACATCTGTATGTGGCTACGTGTATTGCATGACCACAAAAGAAGAGCCAAACCAAACTAGAGAATCAATACCATTTTGACCGATGATGCAACTATAGAAATCCAAGCCATACAGTTAGTGCGTCTCTTTGTTCATTTGTGCACCTTTCCCATTTTCAATGCCAATTTCTCATGCAGATGAGTAGTAAAAAATATTGTTTGTATTGTCTATTAGGTCTTTCTTTCAATTTAATGTGTTGCTATGCCTTTTGCATGTTAAAAGGGCTTGGTTGAAGAATGTATATAAGTATGCAACCAAGGAAAGAACAATGGACATCTTCTGCAGACTTGGAACGATCATGATGGAAATTGGTGATAGCGAAGATAGCGTCACTCAGCTATTAAACTCTTTCTTTGAGGAGTTCAATGATCAGCCTTGATTTTTGGAGTACTTCAAAAATACATGGTGTGAAGAAGAACGTTGAATTGGTGAGTTGACAATTTTCATCACCTCGTAGGATTCGCACCATTCACATTCTTCGACGTTACCTATAATATGTTGTGGTTTACTTGACTATTGGATTTTTTCACAGCCATGTGGGTGAAAAATTGCAAATTGTTCCCACATGCCAACTAGGATACAAATGCATCCATTGATTCATACCATTACGCACTCAAAAATCGGTACTTGCATGATCGTTCTAAAAAATACACTAGGAGAATGGACTATTTTTGTTACACACTTGTGTATAAAATGGAACCATTCTATAGGTGAAAGGAAAAGTTGTAGCATTATGGTTTTTTGATGAACTATAAATTTTTAAATATGCAATCTAGTTTGGAGTGGGCCAAGGAAATTTTGGATGATCATTGTGTTCCCGATGAAACACATCCTAGATGGTACTAGGTGAGAAGTCAAAGTAGGTCCGACCACTACCTTGTTCGAAAATTTGGGGAGCACCTTTTTGTTTATGAGTGCCCTTGGATTTTGTAGGGGAACACTTGCAAACATGTCCTGAAGGTTGCTAACTTGATTAAAATATCATCTATTGTTGAAGGGGTGGTCCACAGTAAGTGAATTTTAATTCGAATTGCATTACTTTATGGGAGTGAATTGTGTTTTCATTTTCTACTGCCTAATACAAGTTTCTTCTATGTGGTCATTTAGACAAGGGAGGTCAACCAATTGATAGAGGGATAGATTTCAATTAGACATTGTCACAAGGGGGCATCAAAGAAAATAATCCTAATCTTCTCACCCCTACATAAGCTCCTTCTATCACTCATATATATGATAAAAATATGCTCAAAATGTCTATTTGGAATTATACAAACAAAATCTTGAACAAAGTGATGTGTACACCACCATAATATCTACAACAGGTGAAATCATATGCACAGTGCATGGAGAGGTTTCTACAGGACCTATAGAAATCAAATGCATTGCCATTTGAATTCATTCCCGATCCTGATGAAGCTAAATCTAGCACCATTCACATGCATCCATGGTTTAGTGCAAGCAGGGATCATCGCCAACATGCAACCCATCGTGCAAAGCGTGCTGAAGAATAATCAAATCACTGAACTCCTTCATATGACTCCTTTCTCTTCTCCACAAACACTAGCTTCAATGTGAAAGTCAATATGCAATGTGAGACTTCAGGTGTAGTTGCTATGGATGTGGCAGAGAATACAAGATCTAATATGGGTGACTATGAGAAAACCCATTTCAATTTCTATATTGTAATAGGAAATGGTATTACAAATTTCTTTTTCCAGTATGTGCTTCTACCATGTCATAAAATTTCTAATTTCCTTTTTGGCCTTTTTTGTTCACTTCAGTACTCCAATCTGGGGAAAGGAGTCCTCGTTGGTGAATATATTTTGCAAGTGTAAACCCAATGGAAGGTATGGTTGGAATTTAATAACTATGTAGGTAAGTCCAATTTTTGGTATGACATTATGCAATGCCATGCTTCCTTATAAAAAAATGGCTACGGTGATAGGCTAATGTTAGCCAACATGTGTTCACTTTGTTGCTTCTTCAAGAGTTACTAAGGATTGCATAAGCATAATTAAGTGAACCTTCATATGCAAGTAAGCATAGTGCACATGGTCCTTCCTCAACTTGTGAAGAGCAAGAAGAATCTATTCAGTCAAAACTATATCTATCTCTTTCACATTGCTCACTTCTTTTTAAGTGTTCTCATAGCAGTTCCCTTCTTCATTCCAAGAATTCCAATACATCCTGCTCCATGTGTCCCTTGTCACTTTGTTCCTTATGAACAATTTTTTTTGTTACCATTGAAAATGGTCATAGTGTTTGCACTGCTTGAAATGCATTATCCCATGTCACTTTGTTCCTTGTGAAAAGTTGTGTTTCGTTACCATTGAAAATAGTCATAGTATTTGCACTATTGGAAAACACACTATCCCTACATAGTTAGTTCATTATGAAAAGTTTTGTTTCACTTTGAATTTTTTTAGCAACTATTTCATACAGTCCAAATTTTGTTTCTTCCTTTCTTCATCTGATTACAACAAATATAATGCTCACATTATTTTCCATGTTCAAAAACACACTATCCCTTGTCACCTATTTCATCATAAAAATGTTAATGTTTCATACAATCCAAGAATGTAATGAATTTGTTGAAAATTGATGCTACATTGCTCCATGCGTTTCTTCTATTCTTGGTCTTCTTCTTCCATTTTTTGTCAATCTTTTCTAGTCGGAATAATGCATGTTACATGCAACGATTGTTTTAGATGTTTAGTCTATTTTGGGTCTTTTTGTTTTGAAACTGCTCTCATTGTATTAAAACCGTTCTTTATTTAAGTATGCATAAAAAGATAAGTTTAGTAGGCTACATAATACAGTAGTGTGCTCTTTTTTTTGAAAAAAAAAATAAAAATAACTTTTTGATGTTGTTTGTTGTTTTGTTTTTTCTTGAGTATTAGCTTTGATTTTTTCTTTCTACTATTATCTATCATAGCCAGTGCAGGAATTAGGCCTTGATTTGGATTTACAAAATCCATCATTCAGAGTGTCTTTCTAATTATATAATGTTGTATCTTCTGAAATTTTTGTTGTCTTTCATTTTAGGCATTTTAGTTCTTGCTATTTCAGTCGTGCATTACCATATGCCCATTGGAGATACTGCACATGTTTCTTCATTAAGTTCCGAAGAATAGGTACAATCTCTTCACTAAAATAATTATCTATATCTTCCACTTTGCTCACTTCTTTTTCAGTGTTTCCATTGAATTTACAATGTCTTTCTACTTAGAGAATGTAGTTGTACATTCTGAAAAAAAAAAATTCTTTCATTTCAAGCATTTCACTACATGTTGCTCCAGTTGTATAGAATATGTCACATAGTTCATGAGAATGGGTGGCTATTTGGTTGACCAAATACCGCCCTTATCTTCCATGTAATATTCTTGCTTGCATTGAGGAATTGAGTCTCCCATACAGGTTGCGGAAAAATTGTTAAGGAGAATTGATAGAGAAGTGCCAAACCACACTGATTTGAACTACCATAATTATGCACACTTTTTTAATGTATTTGGTGTATGAGAAAAAATTAGCATGGGAATTCAATATTACAATCTAGATATAGAGATTGTAAATTTATGTGATTGGACAATGTCTCTTTATCGAGAAATTTGAGACCTTTTTCTAGTTAGATGCATCTAGAAGGTATGCATTCAACCAACTATAATCATACACAAGAATAATCTTACGGATGAGTTGAGCATGAGGCTTATGAGATTCCTTAAGGGGGAATCTCTAATTAACAATCACATGGGTCCTGTGGAGGAATGGTTGTTGGCAATTTTCAAATTCAACCACATTGTCAGGTTCGAGATCGACCATGTCAGACCATCATTCAAGTTGCTACATGCATATTACGGGGTGCTAGTGTTGTATGCTATCAATTCCACCTTGAAAATTAGAGTGCACCAAATCCTTTTGGATACTGAGAATGTAAAAATTATAGCTATTTCTAAATGGGTGGCGTAGTTCTCAATGTTAGCAGTATTAAATGTGGGTTGTAATTTTCTTCAAAATCTATAATATTGACTCGAAATGTTTTTAAATTTGACTATGTGATGCAAATTGTTTATCTCAGATCAAACCTAAAAACAATTGAAACTATTGTCACAACCCTGTGTGTTGTCCATCCTGCAAATTTTTTTGTGCATTCTTTGGTCACAACATATTGTGATATTGAAATGGTATATTTTCTGCAAGTTGGCATTGTTATAAAATATAAAGGTGATTCTCAATATTGTTATAAAATGTGAAGCTTTAGTTGAATATTTATGCACTTTTCTATTCACGAAGATGACAGTCATTAAGGAAAACGCACCAAGATCTAATAAGTTAAATTCTAGGTATTTGATGATACCTTATTAATCTTTCCAATTCAATAAGAGAAATCTACCTCTATGATTGTCCAAAGATCCTTAATATCTTTATTTCAATCTAATTGTCCTCTATTATTGCAATATGACACGATGATAAAATGTATTGTTCTTTTTTTTTTAAGCCATATTTGTAGAGATTTTGTAATCCATCATACACAAAGGGGTTATGTGAAACTGCATAGTACAAAGGAAGGATTTGGATGGATATTTGTGTTACATAGATGAAGCATTCAAGAAGAGAACTCGACAACTTCAAAAAGAAACTGTAAATACAAAGTCTATTCTATACATGGTGAAATTGTTATCATCAACTAATGAGAAGTTTTAGAAGAATGTGGTGATTCTGTTCTAAATTTATCTATTAAAGGATTGATTCTTCAAGTAGGGACTGCTAGATATGTTGTATATTAAGCTACAAGTTCGAGTTGTAGGAAAAAAATTCGCTAAATATTTTCTCTCCAAGAATTGTATTGTGTTGTTATAGTCTGCATAACAAAAAGTGTTGTCTTTGAACAAGATTTGAGAAGTGAAGGACAACCCTATGTGTTTTCCATCTTGCAAATTTTTTTGTGCATCTTGTGTTGAAAACATATAATGATATTGAAATGGAATGTTTGCTTCAAGTAAGGGTTGTTATAGAATATGAAGTTGAACTTCAATACACTGTTTTGTTAGAGTCTGCATAAAAAAAAGTGTTGTCTTTGAACAACAAGTGAGAAGTGAGGGACAACCGTGTGTGTTTTCCATTATGCAACTTATTTTGTGCATCTTGTGTTCCAAACGTATTATGATATTGAAATGGAATGTTTGCTGCAAGTAAAGGTTATAAAATATTAAGGTGAACTTCAATACATTGTGTTGGTATAGTCCGCATAACAGTAATTGTTGTCTTTGAACAAGAATTGAGAAGTGAGGGAAAACCCTATGTGTTTTCCATCATGCCCTTTTTTGTGCATCTTGTGTTCCAAATGTATTATGATATTGAAATGGAATGTTTTTTGCAAGTAAGGGTTGTTATAAAATATGAAGGTGAACTTAAATACACTATTTTTTTATGGTTTGCATAACAGAAAGTGTTATCTTTGAACAAGAATTGAGAAGTGAGGGACAACCCTGTGTGTTTTCCATCATGTAAATTTTTTGTGCATCTTGTGTTCCAAACGTATTACGATATTTAAATGGAATGTTTCCTGTAAGGGTTGTTATAAAATATGAAGGTCAACTTCAATACACTATTTTGTTACAGTCTGCATAACATAAATTGTTGTCTTTGAACAAGAATTGAGAAGTGAGGGACAACCCTATGTGTTTTCCATCATGCAATTTTTTTGTGCATCTTGTGTTCCAAACATATTACGATATTGAAATGAAATGTTTGATGCAAGTAAGGGTTTCTATAAAATATGAAGGTCAACTTCAATACACTGTTTTGATACAGTTTGCATAATAGAAAGTGTTGTCTTTGAACAAGATTTGAGAAGTGAGGTACAATCCTATGTGTTTTCCATCCTACAACTTTTTTGTGCATCTTGTGTTCTAAACGTATAATGATATTGAAATGTAATGTTTCCTAAAAGTAAGGGTTGTTATAAAATATGAAGGTGGACTTCAATACATTGTGTTGTTAGAGTGTGCATAACGGAAACTGTTGTCTGTGAACAAGAATTGAGAAGTGAGGGACAACCCTGTGTGTTTTCTGTCATGCAACATTTTTTGTGCATCTTGTGTTCCAAACGTATTATAATATTGAAATGGAATGTTTGCTGCAAGTAAATGTTTTTATAAAATATGAAGGTGAACTTCAATACATTGTGTTGTTACAGTTTGCATAACAGAAAGTGTTGTCTTTGAACAAGAATTGAGAAGTGAGGGATAACTCTATTGAACTGCATAAGACAAATGAGATAGATTAAGGGATCACTACCTTAGGAATCACTATCTAGAAAGGGAGGCTCACTGCCTACAAAAAATACAAAGATATAGATGAAAGAACCACCACTAGGAGTTACACAAACTTCACAACTTGATTAGATAATTGATACAATAAAGCACTGTTGCCTTGATTCGCTCTTCCACACTCTGCACTTGCTCGAATCAAATGATGGATGGATATTAGATTCACTACAACTTGTCTTTATTTTATACCATTGTCAACCTTAGAAATATTCACCAAGGTCGGATATACAATTCAAATTCAAACTAGGTTGACTACTCAACATTCCCGCGATGGATAAGAATGTGAGAGGACCAATTACATATTTAATCTGGGACCCAAAAAACATCTTGGATCATGCACATGCTTTCTCAGATCGGTGCAAAAGCTTAATGTAACATGTAAGCACTAGGTCAGCCAAACCTAATGAAAACACCAACAATATTTGAAGTACATGCATCACTAGGAAGATACTCTTGCACATACAACACAACACGCTTCACCAGTCATTTCACCATCTCTATGAATACCTTAGATACATCTGCAACAACTTCAAAAAACTTTATTCTCAGATAACTCATCATAAGTCCAACTGGACCAACTAGCAATGATACCGAAGCTATGGAGCAAGTCTTTCATTGTGCCAAACCATAAGCAACTTTCCTGAACATAGAAATAATAAAAAAAAGTCTTTTCCGAGATCTGCAAGATCTGAAACCATATATCAGAAGACTGTCGAGCCAAAACATTTCTCCCAGTCTACAAATAAATAATTATGACAAACAGTTCACACACCAGTGACATAACTTGCACTATCCATCAAACCAGAAGATGAAAATTAGGATATATGATCCATTGAAGCTTAAAAACATACTTACAGATCTGCACAGGCATAGGGTCAACACAGAGGAAATGTGGACCACAATACCAGATTATACACAAAACACTCTTCAACACATTTTTCATTATTTCTCATTTTTTCTCAAAAGGACTTGGAAAAAGCACAACTTACTCAATCTATACTGTGTTGACATCAATGACAACATTAATAACAACACCACCAAATACATCCATACTTGCAACAAACCCTCTATGTTTTCCATCATGCAACTTTTTTTTGTATGTCTTGTGTTCCAAACGTATTACAATATTGAAATGGAATGTTTGCTTCAAGTAAAGGTTGCTATAAAATATGAAGGTGAATTTCAATACATTATGTTTTTATAGTTTTCATAACAATAAATTTTATCTTTGGATAAGAATTGACAAGTGAGTGAGAACCCTGTGTGTTTTCCATCATGCAATTTTTCTTGTGCATCTTGTGTTCCAAATGTATTACAATATTGAAATGGAATGTTTACTGCAAGTAAAGGTTGTTATAAAATATGAAGGTGAACTTGAAGACAATGTATTGTTATATTTTGCATAACAATAATTGTTGTCTTTAAACAAGAATTAAGAAGTGAGTGACAAACCTCTGTTTTTTCCACCATGCAACTTTTTTTGTGCATCTTGTGCTCTAAACTTATTACGATATTGAAATGGAATGTTTCTTGAAAGTAAGGGTTGTTATAAAATATGAAGTTGAACTTCAATACATTGTGTTGTTACAGTCTACATAACATTAACTATTGTCTTTGAACCAGATTTGAGAAGTGAGGGACAACCCTATGTTTTCCATCTTGCAACTTTTTTTGTGCATCTTGTGTTCTAAACATATTACAATATTGAAATGTAATGTTTGCTACAAGTAAGGGTTGTTATAAAATATGAAGTTGAACTTCAATACATTGTGTTGTTACAATCTGCATAACAATAATTGTTGTCTTTGAACAAGATTTGAGAAGTGAGGGACAACCCTATGTGTTTTCCATCATCCAACTTTTTTTGTGCATCTGTTCCAAACATAAATGATATTGAAATTGAATGTTTGTTGCAAGTAAGGGTTGTTATAAAATATGAAGGTCAACTTCAATACAATTTTTTGTTATAGTTTGCATAACATAAAGTATTGTATTTGAACAAAAAGTGAGAAGTGAGGGACAACCTTGTGTTTTTTCCATCATGCAAATTTTTTTGTGCATCTTGTGTTCTAAATATATTACTATATTGAAATGGAATGTTTCATGAAAGTAAGGGTTGTTATAAAATATGAAGTTGAACTTCAATACACTGTTTTGTTATAGTCTCGAGGACATAAAGTTCTCATTACATGTGCTTACATTTATAAGTAATTTCACATACATAAGTAAGTTTTCATAACGAAGTAACTGACATATGACAGTGTGTTTTCCAACACTGCAAATAATGTGAGCATTTTATTTGTTCCAATGACATAAAAAAAGGAAAAGTCATTTTTACTCAACCAACTAGTTATTAAATTTGAAAGTGGACTTCATTACATTTTTGGAGTGTATAAAATAAAATAAAAATTCATGAAATATGAAAGTGGACTTAAATTAATTCTTGGAGCGTCAGAAATAAATAGTTATCATAAAGAAATAACTCATAGGGGACAGTTTGTTTTCCAACAGTGCAATCAATGCAAACATTTTGTGTTCCAATCACATGGAAAGAGGAAATATGTCATTTTGACTCTACCAAATAGTCATTCTAAAAATTCAAAGAGGACTTCATTTCATTTTGGGAGCGTACAAAACTAAGACTTTTCATAAGCAAATAACTAACAAGGGACAGTGTGTTTTCCAACACTGCAACCATGCAAGCATTTTATTTGTTGCAATCACATGAAAAGGGGAAATATGCCATCTCCACTCTACCAAATCATTTTTCTAAAAATTCAAAGTGGAATTCACTTCATTTTTGGAGTGTGAGAAATAAAAACTTTTTGTAACAAAATAGCTAACATGGGACAATGTGTTTTCCAACACTGCAAGTAATGCAAGCATTTTATGTGTTCCAATCACATGAAAAAATGAAATATGTCATTTCCACTCTACCAAATAGTCGTTCTAATAATTCTTGTGGACTTCATTTCATTTTGGGAGCATACGAAATGACTTTTCATAAGCAAATAATTGATAGGGGATAGTGTGTTTTCCAACACTGCAACCAATGCAAGCATTTTATTTGTTACAATCACATGAAAAAGGGAAATTTTCCATCTCCACTCTACCAAATAATTTTTCTAAAAATTCAAAGTGGACTTCATTTACATTATTGTTCGTAATCAAACAAATACTTATCATAAAAAAATAACTAACAGGGAACAGTGTGTTTTCCAACATTGCAAACAATGCTAACATTTAATTTGTTCCAATCACATGGAAAAAGGAACATATACAGTCAATGAAATAATTGTTCTAGAAATTTAAAGTGGAATTCATTACATTCTTGCTCATAATGAAACAACTACAGGGCTATTGAATTTTTGATATGAAATGGATAACAACATTGTGTTCAAACATATGAAAATAGTATATATGTTCACCATAATTGTTCAATAATCAAATAATTACAGAGGGCCATGAAAAGTCTGATATAAAATGTATAACAACATAGTGTTCAAACATATGAAAATGGTATATCTCTACACCATAATTGTTCAATAATCAAATAATGAAACCCACAATGCAAAATTAGTATTATGAGCCTATTTCATCATATCCTACACTGCCTATTATTTGCAATTGAGTTCATGACTACGTAATATATGGCATGTTTCTTAAGGTTCTTATTTATTTCAGGAGGGGTGATTCCAATTCCATGAACCCTCGTAGATGATGAATGTGAAACAATAGATTCCCTCATAAGCTGTGCTTTGTCCTTGGCACATTTAACACCTTGATCCTATAACAAATAATTAATCACAATTAATGTGTGGATGGAAACAATATAAGGTAGTATGATATATATAGAAACATATCATTTATGTGTACCTCTGGAACAAAATGCTTCATCTCAAAGAGCTTCCATACCATGAAGCTGCCCACACACTCTTCGACGATCTCTATGCTAGGATGTGGAAAGGCACTAAGTGGTAACCAACAATGGCCTAACAATGCAAACTCTCACACAATTTTTTGGGTGCATAAAGCTATGGGTTTTAGCATTTATGTCAACAACATGTACAATTCCTTTGGAAACCCATTTACGTTTCCTCCAAAGATCAACATGATCACCGACCTTAAAATTGATGCCCTTGAACTATATCATCTGTTCATCCACGGGATTTGGCTGCAATGGAAATGTTATTGACGTGAATCATAATTGAAGGCATATTAAAGGATTCATACAGAAATAAGAACATAAGCATGGAAGTATGTTGTGTCTGTTACTAATATAGATGGCATGTCGCTGCTCTCTCGGTCCCCATGTCAATCTTTATTTCCATCTCCCCCTTGTAGGCCAATTCTCTCCTCGTCCCCATGTCCATATTTATTACCCTCTCCCACTTGCAAGCCAGTGATCTCCCCATCCCCATGTCCATCTTTATTACCCTCTCCTACTTGCAAGCCACTACTCTCCCCATCCCCATGTCCATATTTATTACCCTCTCCCACTTGCAATTTAGTGCTCTCCCCATCCTCATGTCCATCTTTATTGACATCTCTCCCTTTCAAGCTAGTGATCTCCTCATCCCCATGTCCATATTTATTACCCTCTCCCACTTGCAAGCTAGTTCTCTCCCTATCCCCATTTCCATCTTTGTTACTTTTTTCCACTTGTAGGCTAGTGTTCTCCCCATCCCAATGTCCATCTTTGTTACCCTATCCCACTTGTAGGATAGTGCTCTCCCCATCCCCATGTCCATCTCAGTTACCCTATCCCACTTGTAGGCCAATTCTCTCCCCGTCCCCATGTCCATCTTTATTTCCCTACCCCACTTGCAGGTCAGTTCTCTCCCCATCCACATGTCCATCTCTATTAGCCTCTTCGATTTCAATTACAACCACATGGCCAATTAGGCCAAGCCTAGCACTCTATTGTTCATCCTTGCCCTATAATAGCAAGAATACAAATGCCACTTTAAATTCGGTTGCATGCAACCAATTCATTGAAATAATCAAAACAAACATTAAATAGAATAATTTGAATTCACCATTTCTTCTAGTTTCTCCATGTCATGGCACCTTGAAACTTTTGACCGCATATGCTCATTCTTCTTCTTCTTCTTCTCAAAGTTAGATGGTAGGTTGGGAGGAACAACATCAACTTGTTCTCCCATGGCCTCTACTTCATCTTCCAAATAAAGAGTATCTTGTTTGAGGGCAGGTCTCCATTGTTCATTGTTGACTTGTAATAGTAAGAATTTAAACGTCACGTTAAATTCATATGCATGCAACCAATTCATTGAAATAGTCAAAACAAACATTAAATAAAAGCTTTCAAAATCACCGTTTCTTCTCATTTCTTCTTGTGAGGGAATGAGGAAACTTTAAATCATATACGCTCCTTCTTCATCTTCTTCTTCTCAATCTTATACAGTGGGTTGGGAGGAGCAAAATCATCTTGTTCTTCCATGGCCTCCACTTCATCTTCCAAATGAGGAGTATCCTATTTGAGGGTAGGACTCTGTTGTTCATCATTGCCCTGTAATAGTAGGATTTGAAACATCACATCAAATTCAAATACATGCAACCAATTCATCAAAATAATTAAAAAAACATTAAATAGAAGATTTAGAAATCACCATTTCTTCTCGTTTCTTCTTGTGATGGTGTGAGGAAACTTTAAACCGTATACACTCCTTCTCCTTCTTCTTCTCAATGTTATATGGTAGGTTGGGAGGAACAACATCATCTTGTTCTTCCATGGCATCCACTTCATCTTCCAAATCAACAATATCCTATTTGAGGGAAGGACTTTGTTGTTCATTGTTGCCTTGTAATAGAAGGAATTGAAATGTCACGTCAAATATAGATGCATGCAACCAATTCATTGAAATAATCAAAACAAACATCAAATAGAATATTTTTAAATCACCATTTATACTCGCTTCTTCTTGTGAGGGCATGAGGAAATTATAAACTGTACATGCTTCTTCTTCTTCTCAATGTTAGACAAGGGGTTGGGAGGATATCCATTTTTCATTAGATTTTTTTGCTCAAATCACCCAAAATTCACAAGTATTTATAGATTTTAATGTTTTATTTTTCAATTTTATATTAGTTTTTCATTATTTTTAAGAATTTTAGTCAAAAATATGTTTTCGAATAGGTTTTTTTGCATTAAAATGATTGTTAATTTTAAAAAAATTCATCAACAAACATGCTTAATAACGGATAATCCCAACCTTGGTCAAGATGAAAACCCTACAAATCCTCCTTTGCCACCGATTTTTTTGGACCAAAATGTGCCCACAATCCATGAATATATCCATATAAATTTAAATTGATTGAGAAACATATGTAAAATTTATGAGACACTCCCTAAGCTCTCAGTAATGAAAAACACTTTAGAAACAATCATTTCAAATTTTGAAACTCTAAAAAATAAGCATAATAGGTTTGCAGAGTGGGGAGAGTCCCAAAGGTAACATTATGCCAATGGTTTATCATATGATGAAGTGAAGGAACTTGATATTGAAAAAACCCAATTATCCCATCTATTCATCAATCCCAAAACAAGATAGTTGGTAGATGTGTGGAAGCCAAAATTTTCAAGTAAATGGTGCACATAGAGGTATATTAGATAACTTTTGGAAATGTCGGTGGATGGTTTTTGATAAACCACCCAACAACAATCTCGATGTCCTTTAGTATTTTCTATGAAAATTATATGCTGAGTTCGTCCTAGGAAGGCATACCAATTACTTTGATATACAAGATTTCTAGGGTCTAGGTAAAGGGATGCCACAGGATAGACCCATAGCTCATCGAGTCACCCCACTTCTTCTTCTTCGTCTATTGCTTCCTTGGCTCCAGTACCTTACCTCAAGATTGTTTTAGATGCAAGGGGTCAGATCATTTTTTCCATACATGCATTGAGTGATCATTTGATCATGTATATCTCACATGTTATGTAGTCGAATGATGGTACATCCCATCATGATGGTGATGCAACTGTTGCATTAGTTGTGATTGGTACACCCCCCTCTTTAACACATATTTGTACAACCTGTTACTACATCATGTGCCACAATATATGCTTGGGACCTCTTTGATAGTACAATGAGGCTCCAATAGACACATCTAACTATGAGGTCTATGATATGTCAGATGTAGGAGTTGAGAGAGCATGGAGTGGACCATTTCCAGGAGAGACATCGAGTGGAAGAGAGGATGTGGAAGCACTAGTAAGACTTAAAGTAATTTCATAGTGTTTTTTTATCTATATTCTTTCATATTTTATAAGAGATATTAGTACTAATATATGTTTGTGTGCCATAATCTTTAGCAGTTGCTAACAGAAGACCAAATTTCACAAGTGCAGGAGGCTATGCAATTGGCCATTTCATTTGGCCTAGAGACCTAGTATACAGTATCATTTAAATTGTTATTTAGATGTTAATGTTTGAAATCTATTATTTTTAAAAATACATGTACATAGATTGATAGTATAATGCAATATTGTCTTTTTATGTAGTAACCTAGTACTTTTACAACCATGTTGATTGATCCTGGCCCATTGGAAGAAGCTACATAATAGGTATATGTTTTTTATATTCTCGACATTATGATTATATGTGCATGTGCATTTAAATTGTTACATTCTTGTCATTTTTATATAGGAAACTATCTTAGCTGCTTCATCCATCATGAACCCATCTAGTGTATAAGCATCACAACTCGTATGCGGGTATGTGCAGCATCATCATGGAAAAAATAGGCCCCTAAGTGGCAATAAAATTTAGAAAATCAAAGTTAGGCAACTTGATGTAAAAATTTGAATAAGTTATCTATATTATTTCAAAAATATGTAACAATAGAGTCTGTAGGAAATTGAATGCAGTTTCTAAACTACTAGGTTTAATTTATTTATTTTTAAATCTATTTGGTGAAAAATTTAAATTTCAATGCAGTAGTACTTAAATTTTAGGGAAAAAATAAAAAGTAGGTGTATGTCTGACCACCCTAACCACAATAAAATGATAATATTTTTTTGTAAGATTTCAGATATAAGTAGGGGACTCATGTCCCGATGTGATGCATATTTTTTTGTAATTTTTTTCCAAGTAAATAATTAATTATGATTTTTTTATTACAACTTTTAAAATATATAAAAACTCATATGTCTAACCACCTTAACTTGGTCAAAACTTCATGAAATTCTTTTTTTTTTTTAGTCCTATAGTATGTCAAGCATAGAATGTGATGCATGTTTTAGATTCAAAAAATGTGATACCGTTTGAAAGCTATAGATTTTTTTCAATCAACCTATCAATCAAGACTTTAGTCGTAATTCAAATAAAAAATGAATAATAATTATATATTAAATTCAAAGTAAAACATAATTTATATTGGTGGAAATCTGAGAATCTCCTTTGAAAACCCTTTTCGTTTCATCAATTTTGGGTTAAAAAAAATTCATCAGCCACATGAGCCATCAAACACTCAGATATCACCACTTTTTGGCCCATCATGATCCTGCACATACCCATGTGTTTATTTAATATTACAAATATTTACATTTAGATAGGAGTAGATATATGTTTAGTAAATATAATTATTTGTCAACAATTATATGTTGATTCATATCATTTTTATTTTACCTTCTATAGTCCTCTACCCAATTCAACAATGTGACGAATGTGGGACCATTTCATTATATGAGGACTCCTAATCATCGTGAGGGACAATCATATGCAGAACATCTTACAAAAAAGAGAGCAAGACTTGAGGTAAACAAGAATTGTATTTTTGATATAATATAGTTCAATATAGTGATTTTTATGTTAAATTGATCATTTCTAAATTATATTATATAAGTTTCTATTTACTAATCTATCTTGTCAACCATTCGCATAATTAATCGAATTTTTGGTTTGAATTATTATTGTGCAAGAAACTTCAAAGCCAAGTTAATTTCTTCGAAGAGGCTTGATTTTGATGATCCAACACAGGATTAGGATTTGATAGAGATTGATAAATTTAGGGTTTGATAGATCTTGAGATGGAATATATGCCACACTTTGTAAAACTTATTTTGAGGAGGCATATATGCCAAATTTTTATATTTACAAACATAATTATTCTAAATTTTGATGTATAAGAATTGATATTTGATCTAAATTTGTTCCTCATGTGCATGTCTTTCTACTTTCAATCTTTAAAATGGAATGTATAATCATTTTAGAATGGTTTAAAGTTATAATCAATAACATGTTATAGATTAACAAAATTGTATTTTAATAGAACTTATGAAGTACAATTGGTAATACATCTATGCTAGAGCTCATTCATAGTAAGGTTCGCATACATTACATTCCATGAGACTACATTTCTTTGAGGAGATTTTTCAAACAATTCACTACCTTTTCTATTGTACCACATTTTTCATACATGTCTAAAATCATTTTATCAAATAGTTTACTACCTTTTTGCTATGGCTAAAATCCTAAAATAGGTTTGTTTGAACAAGCTAGTAGACATTAACAACATAATAAGAATGAATTGAGCTAAGACTATCAATTTGTCTGTAGGTAGAGTTTCATAGGGGTGCCAACAAAGAGGAAGAGCATTAGAGTTTTCAAATATTTGATTGCCTCCATATGTTTCATTTTGAACACTCAATTTGAGAATACACATGATTTTAAGCTCTCTTGAATGAATTTACATTTGACTTTATTTTGTTTTTTGAACTATCGTAATGAAGTGGGGCTGATTTTTTTCAAAAGAAGCTAAAATTAATGAAAAATGGTATGAGAAGCACTATATAATATTTGTTGAGAAGAAATCTTTGAAAAAATGCCTCAAATAATTATGGTCTCATAGACAAGGCAATAAAGATTAAAAAAGTATCTTATGATAGTCTCATAGCATTGATTCTTTCAATTGATTAAAAAATTCAAACAAATCTCATACAAATTAACGAAATATATCTCATTGCAGTGTTCATTCAAAATTAATATAATCATCTTGATAAAAATAAATGTCACTCAGTGGTGCTAAAAACTCTATACAAACCATATGAGTGATACAACCATCAAACAAAACCATTACAACTCAATTCAACATACATGTCATTAAAACCTTCAAGATTAATAACATGTCACTACATCTTTCATGTAAAAGCTATAAAATAATTATGAATAAGAATCACTATCTTCCAACCATGATACATAAACAGGAGAATTATATACACCATAGATTTTTTATGCAACCTTGAAACAGAGTCCTTACAACTCAACATGATACATGTTCATTAGATTGTTCATGTGAAATCTATAAAATAATCATGATCAATGAATAAGACATCACTCAACCATGATGCATGAGAAAACACTATATATGCGCACCATATGAGTGTGATACAACCATTAAACAAACCAAATACAACTCCATGAAATGCATGTTATTTGACCTTTGACATGAAATTTTTATTATCGTAATGCACATCAATGAATTTTGCTAACCATAATGCATGAATAAGTAAACTAGGCATACCATATGGGCTTGATGCACACTATTCATAATGCACACTTCATACAAAATAAATAACACTCATATGATATTGTCATATATGCAAATCAACCTTGACCCACACCAAAAAATTTATATGAGTTTGATACTATCTTGAAATAAGAATATATAAGTGTAATACAAATGTAATGCAACCTTTGAACAAAACCCACCATACAAAAAAATGATATATATCATCAATTCCTGAATGCAAATGTCATACAATCATGTAGAAGAATCAATGTCACTCAACCATAATGCATGAACAAAATACTTTCAAAAAACTTCCATACATAATAATTTGTAACCATCAACTCAAATCCATACAAGTTAGTGGCATATATGTTATTAGAACTTTCACTCAAAAAGTCATAATCAACATGCATGAATAAACACACTAAGCACACCATAATGAATAGTAGTTATGATGTATGCTTAACATATAATCCAAAATCGGTAGGATTTTTTCATATATGCCATTCAACCTAACACAATTGTCGTACTCCATTTGAACAATTAAAGACAAGAGTCAATGTCATTCAATTATGATGCATAAAAAAATGCATTAGACATGGCATAAAATTTTGATGTATGATAGAAATATAGTCTACACCATTTAACCCTAATCATCCATTAGCATACCCTTATCATCTTATCATTTTCATCATCATTTCTTTCATCATTGACCATCCTTATCTTCATATCTAATATATATCCTATAATATATATAATGTATTGAATGAAGCATACCAAATTGAATGAGATAGATAATGTATTGAATGAAGAGATTCTTCCTGATTTCAAGAAGTTTCAAGGAAGGTTCCTATGCGGTATGTGGAACGGGAAAATGGAAATAGAGAAGTAGAAAAAATCAAGAGGTTTAGTATTCGGTAAGAATTTGTGTAGGAAAAATAGATGATAAGGAAGAAGAAATATCAAATGTAAGTGGAAAAAAAGAGAATCGATGCGGTGGACACATGAAAGTATTGAAGATATTGAAAACTCTATCAAACAAAAGGGATGTTGTTGTCCTAAGCATTGATGACAAAGAAACCAATCTAAAACTCAAAGTAAAAGATATGAAAAAGAAGTTAGAAGATCATGAAAAGGAATAACAGGGGGTGTTAATAGGTAATAGTCGTAGAGATGAGGAAAAATGTGTGGATGGTCAAGTTGTAGTGCAAGACCAATCCCTATGTGACTAATAATGTTTCAATATTCCTTGGTATGTGCTTCACTTCGGGCTAAATAAAATAGGTACATGGTACAATTTCATAAATGTGTTGGTGTTGGTCATTGGAATGGAGTCATATAGAATAATTCTTTTCATTGAACTTACATAGAAAATATGGTTATTTTTTAAAGGAAACTTTTCAGAACCCTCTTATATGTTGATTATCTAGGAAATTATCAATGCTTGTACCTTATAGCATGTTATAATGTCGACGATGCAAATTAATGCTTGAAGTAATACTAGACAATATGGATTACTTAAACTTAAGAAGGTGATTGATGCAAGCTATTAAATTATTAGTATATAATATGAAATTATGATTATCTTACTAAGATTATGATGTTGGGTGATTCTTTTATAAATGAGTTATTTTCAAGAAACAAGATATAATGAAATTAGTTGAGTAAAATCTGGTTACTAATGTGGTATTATTTTTTAGCTACACAAACCTACTAATGAGTCAAATGGTTGATGAAATCTAGGTTTCAGAGGTCCCAAGGATTTCATAACAATGGGAGAAGGTTTTCATCAAGCATGTGAGGAATCAATTCAAGGTAACGATATCAGAATAAATGATCAACTTCAAGTAAGTATAAGAGGTAAGTATATGAGCTAAATGTGGATTATTGTATAGAAAATTTATGGCCAATGGGGAGAAGGGAGAGACACCAAAACCTTGTTAAAGCACTTCATTTGTTGAAGTGTTGTTTTGTTGATGTTAATATGATAGTTTTCACTATAAATTGTCTTTTAGTATTTGGGTTATTGATAATTTTGTTATTTGATATTTTCTTGGGGAAAAATATGTTATTGAATAGCTTCATGGGAAAAAGTGTGCTTGATGTCAATGTGATAGTTATATTGTAAGTTGTCCTCTCAGCTATTGTTAATTTTGTGATTTGATATTTTATGTTTGTTCAAAAAATCATATTTTTCAGTGAGTAAAAAAAGTGTTTCTAAGTGTTAAATTTTATTTATAATTGTGTTTTTGAAAGTCCTAAGTGTGTATCTAAGGGTTAGGCATCTTTTTGAGCCCATAAATTACATAAAATGTGAGTTTTGAACCTTTTTAAATTCACTTTTTTGTTAGTGACGAAAATGGGAGTATGAAAATCCATGTGAACACCATGCCTCTTAAATGAAAAAGAGGACATGGTGGTTGGGGGTTGGTGGGAGAAGAAATGGAAGAAAGTGTTGCCAAATATTGTTTTTTTTTTCATGGTGTTTTTTTGGGAGATATTTGGGGAAAAGAAAAGAAAGAGAGGAGAGGAGTTGGAAGGAAGAAAGGTGTGAGAGAAGGAAGAAAATGGAGGAAAATAGCAGATGGAATAAGCAAAAAGAGCTAAGTTTTTTTTACCCTACTATGCCATGGATGATTTGTTGTGTCTTCTTTTTATGTAAAAAAAATTGGGTGTGATTTATTTACTTTATTGAACTTCATGCTTTGCTAGAAATGACTATAAATAATGGAGGTTCATTTGTGAAATGAGTGTTTTAAACCCTTGGAGGGCTGAGGGTGATTTAACGTTTAATGGGTATTTGTCATTTTGATGGTATGGGGATTTTGTGGGTATTTGTCATTTTGATGGTATGGGGTTTTATGCAACTTGTGATGAGTTTGTATCTTTATGTTTGAGGTTGGATTATTTCACTTTAATTATGGGTTTGGTGATCTCTCATTGCTCGAGGGTTGGCTAGAGCCTAGAAATGTCTTGATGATGCCAAGAAGGTTGGGTGGTGAGCTTGTACCCCTCCATTGGCTTGATATTATCCATTTTTTTGAAATGAGTGATAGGTATAGAAGCTTGGATGAGTTGCAACTGGTTTAATTTTTTTTTTATGAGGCTTCAAGTTGATTTTGGAATAGTAATTTAATATGTTTACGAAAGTTGAGCAAGCTGTAATTTTCTCATATTAATGAGCAATGAATAGATAGGAAGGATGTAAGATTAGTAGTTGCTGGAAAATGAGAGAAAAATTATTAACTTGAGTAACTAATTTCATGGCATGTGTGTTTGTAAGGAAATTTTTTTTTCTTGAATCTGTTGTAGTTGTTTCATTCTTTTTCTATGATAACAAAATTTACAAAATACACTTTCTATTTTATCCTAAATAAAACATATTTTTGACTATATTTACTGCTCCAAAATAAAACCATAGAGAACTTGAAAACCACACTACATCAACAACATGATTAAATCTGGTCTCACTTTTGATATTCACATAAATGAGAAGGGTTGAAATGTCCATGTATCAATATTATACCTTCCTCATATTTCAAGATTTTTTTAAAAATAAAATGTGTCTCTTATATATATACAATATATATATATAAAATTATTCACTCTAAATTACAAGTTATAAAATTATATTATAAAAAAATTAAATAATCAGCATTTCAGATAAAAGCAATGTATTTTATGCATTAAATAATAAATAAAAATTATATTATTCATTTAAAATATATTGTACATAAAAAAAATTAAAACAAAAAAATAATAAACAATTGGAAAATTTAAAACAAAAATTAATAATAAATATTTGGGGGGGAGAGGCTACGACTCTCCCCAAACCCTAGTCATGATGGTTGTAAATGGGGAGGATGCATCCTCCCCTCCTTAGAGTGGCGCGGGCCCTGTGGGGTGCCACAACCTCTGCCAAGGGGTGCAACAATCCACAAGCCGCCTCCCCTATTTTATTTATTTCCTTATTTTCAATATTTTATTCAAAAAAATAAAGATTTATAATCTAAAATAAATTTGTATTTTATTTGTTGTTTAAAACACATGTCAAAAAATACATAGGTAAATATGTGAGTAGGCCATATATATTTTTGTTGAAACAGCATAAATGGGTGTCCATATATACTTTTTTTTTGGAAGATTGCAAAAGCTTCATACCTGCAACACAAATAAACATCTCAAATGGAAGAAATCAGAAAACTCATATACATGAAAGAAAGGATGGAGAAGTGAAAGAAATGAGAAATCAAGGAATAATCAAATGCAACCTGTAGTAAGAAACCCTATTGAGGCTATCCTCTCATCATATCCTCCCTTCAAAACCTGCATGCAAAATGAAGTGAAAATGAAAAGAAGAGGGGTTAACAAATCATCTTTATGATTCAGGGCAACATGAAGTTGCGCTAAGATCCAAGGGATCAAATTAAAACAATCTAATGGTCAATATTTGGTGCACATCTATTAACAACTAATTTATCATTATATTAATTAAACTCACTTAAACTTCTAATTTTACTTTGGTGGGAACAATGTAAATAGGGACCCTTATTTAAATGATAACTAAAAGTCATTTTTAGAAGACTTTCAAAAAAGTAAGCTTTATTCTATTTTGCAATTTCAAATTTTGGAAAAAAACACATCAAGTCAAATTAATTTTCCTTATGCTAATTTAATTTAATTGGTGGAATTTAAGTAAATCGTTATTTTAAATAAAATCCAGCAATGTCATGGGTTAGAGTATTTTACAAATATTTTTTAAACATTGTTCAAACAACAATATTATTATTAAGGTTTAAGCATTGATGGGATTGAATAATAATAATTTTATCCACATATATATTTGGAGTGATAATTAATAATATTTTTATTGTTAGATGGTGGTTTTAATGGCACCAGAAGTTAGATGCTAACTCCTTTGACGACTCCAAATCCATGGCTAGGAAAAACACCAAATGGGAGCCTCCGGACAGAGGTTGGTTTAAACTTAATTTTGATGGGGCTGCAAAGGGCAACCCGGGCAAAGCTAGTATTGGAGGTTTGATCAAAGGCCCAAGGGGGAACTTGTTGCTGGTTTTGTGGGTGGTATTGGCTTCCAATCTTCCATGGTCATGGAGGCACGTGCACTACTAAAGGGCCTACAAATTGTTGTTTCTCTGGGGATAGAGAACCTCCACATTGAAGGAGACTCTAAGTCCATTATCGACGTTGTGAACTTAGGCAGACTAATTGGATGGAGTACGAAGGATATTCTACTAAATATAAGGCTCTTTTTATCCAAGCTAAGGTTAAAAAAGGTGACACACATTTTTAGGGAGGGTAACCAAGTGGCGGATGCCTTGGCTAACTATGGTACCTTTTGGAGTCACTCTAAATGTTGAAGAAATTTGGGTAATTTACCACCGAGGATTCAAGACCTTATCTTGAAGGAACAAAACACTCATTTAATATGATGACTTCAAATCTTCATTTTTTGGGAGTCGTTTGGGGGGTCCACATGGTTGTTCTTTGGGCTTGGTGGATGGGTACTAATACTGAGGTGGCCTACAAGTGGCAAAATTCAAATTTTAGGGATAGTCACGTGGAAAATGGAGGCGGTTCTACTAAGGAATTTGACATGTACTCTGCAATTATGAAACTGACGGGTCGTGTATTGCAATATCTCCTCATTGGGATTGTGTTAATGTATCATGTTATCCTTAAGCTCATGGATTTGAATTTCAATGTGACAGTTCATTATGAGGGAAAGTTCCCTTTTAGCTCTTTCATTCTCACTAATTTAACTTCACTTTCTAAACCTGCTTACCATGACATTACTAAATTTGGCCAAACGGCCATTCGGCCTAGTTTTTTGTCCAAAGGCAACATGACCAATGAACCCTGCTCACCCATCATATCTTTCTTAGCTAGCCGCAATCACCTTAAGATCCACATTAATGACATTGCTAATTTTATGATAGGCGATTTTTATTTTCACGCGTGTGATCTACATACTGCTGTGATTAACCAACAATGCCTTATTTTCCTAAATATCTATCATGCGAAGAAAGCTTATTACTTAGCTAGTTTTTCTAAAATTTTACTTTTGCAAGTTCTCTGGTTTCCTATGTAGGTTAATATCATGGGTGGTGATCGTGTTCGGACCAAGCTTGATAATTTCAGAGAATTCTACAAAAATCCATTGGTTTGACATATTTGTGTCGAGGGTGGCCTAGCTCCCCTCATGGAGAATATCGCGGGCCATGACCCTAACCTATCTAGTAAATTTGCAAAGTCCTGGAAGGATCGAAGGGTGATGTTGGGTGGTATATCCTTTGAATTCAATGAAGAGGTGATTGTGCAAGCCACTGGGATGCAGTGTACCGGGAAAAAATACCTGAAGCATACTCAGACTCAACAAAATGACAATATGAAATATTTTTTCATGGAGAGTGAGGAGTCGGTTTGCAACTAGTCAGGCTTCGAATGGGAGGCTCTTCTGCAGCCTTGGGACCAGGTGTGTTTGGCCCTCATGAAGCATGTTACGCTTGAAGGTAGATTTAAAACCTACTTTATCTACCACTTCCCTCTGTTGAATCATCTTAGGCACAAAATTTTTCTTTGTTTTTTGTTTTTTCTACTGATGGACTTGGAAAATTCGGTTAAAAAATGTCAAGAAACAACTAGCCTTAATCCAAATTTCATTCCTCCTTTGCCTCTCCATCAAGTTCTTATCATGAGGCTTTATCATTTTCATTTGGCTTTATGTCCTCCTAGGTTCATTTCTACTATCCATGTGGAGGAGGTGGAACCCCTTGTTGTTGCTAATATCTCCCCTACTAAATCTAAAAGCCCTTCTCAAAAACCCAATTTGGGTACTGCCAAAAACCCCAAACCCAAAAATGTTGCTAAAACACTTAAAAGGTGGTGTAGGTAATGTGCAGACGATCATCGGGGCCAGCAAATGTGAGCTCAAGGCCACTCCGACTAAGTCTGCTTACAGAGCCACTCTAAAGAAAAAGGGAAAAGATGACAAAAAAGGCTTATTGGAGCCAATGGCGAAAGAGGGTAGAGGGAAAATTTTTGTGGGGAAGGACTCCAAAGGTGATATGGTTGTGGAGGTACAATTATGACAGGTGGGGAGACCACTATTCGAAGGTCTGAGAGATTGGCAAAATAATTTTAAAAAAAGGGAAGATTGTTGTGGACTCAAAGGAGGAGTAGACGGATAGTAAGGAGTATAAGGAGGAGGAAATGACCGAGGAGGAAGAGGAGAAAAATTTGGAGGGGCCCCATACTATCCATGATAGCAATAATGTGCTTAAAGAGAACTTGGCCTCTCAGTCTTCACACCCGTTGGAAGCTAAGCTTCATGAGGACCCAAAGATTGTTGATGAGGGTGAGGAGCTTCGTGCACTAAAAGAGAAGATGGACAAGCTAAACAAAAGATTCAAAGGCCTGACCCGCTTCACTTTGAAGCTAGTTTATTTCGTCACCAACACTTTGTCTGTGGTGATCAAAGATGAGTTGGAGGGCAATAATGCTCAAGAGAATCAAGAGTGGATCAGGGATGATGTCATGGACCTCCTATCTAAAAACTGGGACAATGCCAGTTAGTTGTTGCCTAGGTCTTTTTTTTGTTTTTATGTTGTCAATCCATGTTCGAAGTGTTGTTTATATATTGTTTATGTTCCTTTTAGGCTATGTTTTTTGGTATATCCTACACTTAATATTTTTTGGCCCTTGAGGCTTGTTGTGTAAGGGTACAACACCCTATAAATGCTACTTACTTTATCAAAAATAATGTTGTTATCAATTATTTTAATTTATTTTCTCTTTATTCCCTTATTTATAATCATTCGGATAAGGATTGATTAGTGAGTAATCGAATGGGTAGATAATATATATCCTTAATAATAACCTATGAAACTAATAAATAAATAAAAATGTTACTAATTAAAGAATAAGCATTAAATAGGTAGCAACAATATTAATAATGTTTAAGTTGGGATTTGATTATTACTATTAGATTAGCATTGGAATGAGGGAAACATCATGGTTAATGTATAATGCAATTTTAAATATTAATACTTCTTTATTATGTTTAAATAATAATATTGGTTAATAATAGATTTTTTTTTAATATAAATTTCTCTTAGTGTTAAAATTATTGTGCAATAATGTCTATATGAAATTTGAGTATGCATCATAGACATAATGAATGGTCATCATGACCAATGGAAATGAATTTGTAGCCACCAATCAAATGTGCATGTATGGGATAATTGTTCATGTAAATATTAATTTACAAGTTGGGTTATTACTATTAAAAAACAAATCTATGCATAAAGATATGGAACTCTTTACTTAAGTCAAATTTGTATATTTGAAAAAGAATAAAAGGTTGAGTGAGGCCTATCACCTCAATGACCTATTCCATAGAGGGCTAAAAGGGAAATACGATTAATAATTAAACTAAACAACAATTAAACTACCTGCTCATGTATTTAGCTAATTGAATGAAAAGGTAAACATGATTTTTTCAAGGTAATCAAGGATACCCTAATCCCTAGGATAAGATAGGGAATAAGGAGGTTAAATATGCCATGTTGTGTAGTCGGGTATTAGTAGTGACCACTTAAGGAGATTCACGAATGGGTACTAGCCATAATATTATAATCAATATTGTAATAGATTAAATGCTCGTAAAATGTCAAATATTAGTGGCAAGCCTACTAGCATTCATCCATCGTATGTGAATAATGATACCCATGTGTGTATCAAGAATAGAGTATGGGTTATTGTTACCCCATAAACAATTTGAGAAATTGTTAAATTAATTGATATAGTTTAAAAAGAAAACTATGGGTTTTTTACACGTGTCATTCAAAAGAAAATGATAAGTCATGTTATTATTTTGAGTGAAAAATTATGGGCATGACATTTGGTATCAGAGCCCAAGTTGCAACACTAGGTGCTCTAGAAGTAAGATGGGTCTTTGCTAATATGTATGTGGTCATCAAGTGAATTTCATTGCAACGATTAAGTCTCAAACTATCTCCAACCTAACAAATTTTAAGGGGATATCTTGTGTGAAAACATTGGAATCTAATTGCAATTAACCATCTTTATTAAAATTTATAAAGATGTGTGAACCAAACTTAAATCATTCTAGGTATTTAATGAGAAGTAACTAGAAAATAAAAACTTAAATTGGTGAAGGTGAAACCCTCAAGAATATTATGGTTATACAAAGTGATGTGAATATTAGAAAGTATGTTAGTCCATTTAATAAGTGTTATTGAATCTATCAATGTTGATGCCCCTCTCTTAAACTTTAAAAAGGTAGATATTGTTGTTAAATATGGTTATTAGGAATTTTCATGGGTTAGTGAAATAATATGATACACTTTAATATCTATGATTAAATGAACCTAAATTCTTCCACCAAAATGACATTAATGATGTTGATAGAGAAGTTGGATTATTTGAATTGATATGGATAGTATACTCTTGAATAATCAAATAAATTACGGTATAGTTCAAATTTAGAAAGGAAATTATTTCGTTCAAGCTTATAAAATGTAAGGGAATGTTTAGAGACTAGTTATGTAATAACCCTCCATTTTGCTTCTGGTTCAAGTTGCTTTATGCTATGTTTGGTTGCAGTTACTTTGATACTGGATACATTTTGTTATGATGTTTTGATCGCTACTATTGAGCGACAACTATTATTGTGGGATGTGGTTATATGATTATTGTTTCACTTGCATTATGGATTAATGATGTTATAGAGTTAACATGAGATGTTATTATGAGATTACTGGATTATGATGGAAGTGTCAGTTTCGATGAGTGTATTGGTGAAGAGGACGGTTTCACATCACTCGCTTGTGAGCACCCTGCGAATCCGTGATTTTTTCTTCACGGTGTGTATTATATGTTGGATATATTGTATGATGTCATTTATTTAGTTGCAAGATTGCAGGTACATAACACCGACTCCATCTGGTTTCACAGGTTTGAGCATATTGATCCAACGGTTAAGTTGAACGGGAGATAGTAGCTAGGTAACATGTGTCAAGTTTACACCCTAGCCTTAGTGTGTCATCAGTCGTGTGTGTCGAGTCATTGTCTGTCTTGTTTTAATGTTATTTAATTATGAAGGATTATTGATTTGGAAATAGATATTTAGAATAATTGCATTTAAATCATGTTGATGGTTATTTAATTTAAATAATGCAATGTGGATAAAATTTTATATTTAAATTAATTAATTATATTTAATTAATTTAATTAATTAAATTTAATCCATGGGGGTTGAATTTAGTTATTAAATAATTAAATTAATTAATTAAACGTGATGTAAGAGAATGAAAAGAAATAAAAGAATTAAAATAAATTTTGGAATTTAATTTCAACGTGTGGGAATTAAATTAGAAATTGTAATTAAATGTTTATTTGGAAAATTGGTTGCAACTTTGAAAATTAATTTATTATTTGAAATTGCATTTTAAATTGAAAGTGGGTTTTTGAAATTGAAATTGAAATATCTAATTTGCATGTAATGTGAATTAAGGTTGTAAATATTAAAATTGAAATATCTAATTTGCATGTAATGTGAATTAGGGTTGTATTAGGTATTTTGATTTATAAGGAATATATGTTTTAATTTTAGGGCAGAAAAGTTTTAGGAAAATTCATTTTTACAGCAGAAAAAAAATTTTGGAAAATTGCACAAGAAGGGTTTGAAGAAAGTTTTGATTGTAGAATTGATTGAACGAAAAATTGTTTGCATTTGTTGGGTTTTGGATTGGATTCATTGGAAGATTGAAGAAAATTCAGGAAATCTTTAAAGGAGACTTGCATCAGAAATTCATCTCTTCCTGTAGCTTTTTGTACCAGGCTTTCCTCTTTGTGTTTTATTGTTCTTGATTGTTTTTCTTTAAAATAGTAATGATTAAAGATTTATTTATTAAATCTGTTTTAGAAGATAAATTTGATATTAGAATAAAAGAATTAAATAAATTTACAGCCTTTGCTTATGAAAATTCTTGAGTGAAAATGGTAAAAACCTCAGTTGAATTTAAACTATTTGGGGAAATGGATTGTGTTGTTATTGGAAATCAAACATAGAGATTGAACAATGCATTTAGAATGTTTTTGAAAATAAAACCCTCTGTTTATTATTAAAAATCGGATTTTAAAATCTGCAGGATAGTTATAATTTTCATAGTAAAATGGTCTGGTTGCGTCGCCTATAACTTCACTTTCACAAACTGGGTTGTCAAGAAATTTAAAAGGTTTTTGCATTTTAAAATTTTCTTATCCCTGTCAAAAAATCGCAAATATCCAGATCGTAGTTTTTGAGTTATTCTTGAAACATGAGACTGCTGTTAAGTTTTTTCCCATGGCTGCTCTGAAAATAAAATAATAATAAATTAATATTTATAAATATTAATATTTTATGTATTGTTATTATAATATTAAAATATTATTTAATAATATTTTATATTATAATTTATAATATTAAAGTATTATATTTATTTATATTATTTTAAATAAAATTTGTATATTAGATTAGTGGAATTAAAATTATAAACGTATGGAAAAATTATTATTTATTTTAAAATGGCATGTTAAAGTTTAATTGAAGAAGTTAAATATTTGATTTAAAGCATGCATAATTTAAAATTTAATTGTGGAATTTAAATTCATGTGTAAAAGGTCCAATTATTAATTTGATTTAATTGGAAAAATATATATATATATATTTTGGAAAATTGATGATAAGGGATATTTTATTTTGAATTAAACAATTTAATATTTTGTAAAGAATAGAAGATATGTTAATGATTAAATATATTTAAATATATTAATTTATATTTAGTATATATATTGAAGGTATATATCCATTTGAGAGAATAAATAATATTTTATCTTATTTTATTCTGTTGTTTGCAAATTGAGTATTATTAGTGTTCTAAAATAAATGATTAGTATGTGTAGAAAATGTATAGAGAAAGATATTTTTTAATAGAAGTAATTACTTGATTTAAAAGGAAATATTTATTTTGTTAATATGATTGAAAAAAATATATTGAAATGTATATATATATATCCATGAGTATTTTCAATTATTAATATGAGATTCATGCAATATATTATTGAATAGAGGTTTAAAAATGGATTGCTTAGTGTATATGGAAAATGGATAGAGAAACAATATGTTATTATATTAAAGTGATTGAATGTTTTAAATAGAAAATTGAATGAGATGTAAGATTTGGTTAGAAAATGGAAAGAGTTTACTTGCATGGATTTGTGTCGATTTAAAAGTAAATTTAGAAGTTGTTTTATTGATGAGGCAATTAATTATGTTATTTAATTAATTTATATTTAGATTAATTGAATCATTGTGATTGAATTACGAAAGAGATATGGATTTAGTATATCCAAAAGTAGTATCTTCCTCATCATTATCTTAAAGGATTTAATTCTCTGTATTCAGTAAAGGGAAGTAAGTTTAATTGTTTTAGATTTCCAATAATGAAAGGGGAAATAAGGGTTATGATTATTTTAGATGATCTAGTTATCGTGTCTTTGACTTTGTCAACACTACCTATTGAATGAGTATGGATTTAGGAAATCCAAATATTAGATTTGATTGATGACTTGAATGCTTTTGTTGCTATGTCATCAAGTTGCATTGTTGGTTTTGGGAATTAGTGTTAGTCCTAAATTATAAGTCTTCTAGAAGAACTTAGATGATAAGGGTTGTTGAATCTTTATGCCATCCAGTTGTTTTCCCTTGGGTAGTGCATGGCGTCTTTTCTATTATACCCGATTTCCACGAACGGGGATGTTTTGTGCCTCTTGTAAAAGGAGTGGGCTATGTGTTGTTGCCTCCAAGATGTTTGGAGTGAGTTCTTTTATTTGTTTCCTCCTGTGAAAGGAGTGGACTATGTGTTGTTTCCTCCAAGATGTTTGGAGTGATTTCTTTTATTTGTTTCCTCCTTGTGTTGGAGTGGATTATGATGCCTAGTTGGTATGCATTTATGTTTCCCTTGGTGGATTGTTTGGGTGTGTGTTGTCCATTAGAAGAGTGGCTTTTGATAGGGGCTGGAGCCCAAAGTGGTAAACCGGGTAACCTTCAGAAGTGAGTTAATCAAGTGATAATTAAATTAATGTACTTAGATGATTAGGATGCAGTTCACATTAATCAAGATAATTTAATCCTCACTCATAGACACAAGGGCTCGTTTAGACTTGGGATGAGTGAGAAGGCCTGGAATGGCAAATTCAACTATCTTGTCCTTGCGAGAGGTAGTTGATTCTGCATGAGTGAGTATGAGTGTTGGGATTCGGTTGAGGCCACTAGGATTACTTGTGTCGGAGCCTATAAAGAATGTCCAGAGGAGATCTCATGACAAACCTTGCAATGACACTCTATCTAGGACAGCTGTTGTTAATTGTTTTATATGTATGGTTCTGTGAACATACTTGATCTACTTTATGTCTGGAAGCAATGTGACTTATGTCAGTGATGTTGGAGTTGTACTTGATTTGTACTTGTATGGTGATTGATTTGTACTTGTTAGTTCATATTTTTGGTTGGCTATAACAGTATGAATCAGTATGAGTCTGCCTTTGGTTAGTGGATTGTAGATCTTTGTCCATATTACTTTGTTACTATCTCCTAGCATGGGGGGTGGGCTTTCGGGTACCACATTGGTTGGATGGAACATGCACCAAAACCATTGGGTCCCCATCTATCTTCAGTACTTGGTGGCGAGACATCCAGATGGACAGCTCGTGGTTCTTGTGGTAATTGCTTGCATTGTAATATTTTAACTTGTATAAGTTATTTTATCCCTCTTATGTTTATGAGGTGGAAGTTTGTAATTGTAACCTTGAGTACTATTGCCTCATTCTGGGAATGAGTGATGTAACTTTTAGTTTAAGATAATGTTTATGAGATTGTATCTTGGTTGATTATCTTATTATGTTAGGTGGTATTCTTATGATGTATGATGTTTATTTCATACAATTCATACTGCTATGGTTATATGTAATATGTATGTGTGGGTTAAAGTAATCCTAACCTTGTAGCCTTAGAGGTTGTTGTTAATTAGTAAGTGAATGTGTATGTTAAATGCACTTTATTAAAAAAAATTAGTCCGCTTAAGACGTTAATTGAAACTTCCTTTAAAGTTACTTGGCGGGGCATTACAATTTATTGTTTCTTCCTAGTGGGCCTTAAGTAAGATTTAAATTGAAAATCATGGTTGTTTAATCGAAAACCATGAAGACGGGGTTAGTGTCTAAATTGGAGGCAGCTTAATTAAGAAATGTTAGCTCAACCTAAGAAGGTACTAAGAAATTTCTAGAACTCCCCCAAGTAACCTTAAAAAAATAGTTTAATTGCCCATAAATATGCCTAGCATGTTGTAAATCCTGGTTATTAGAGTAATCTTGTCATAAGTCTCACCTGCAAATAAGCTATGTGTTCAACAAGTGTACCACGCTAGAAACAACATAATTGTCATCATGTATGCATTTGAAACACCTTTTGTGTTAATTAGAGAATGGATAAAGAAGTAATTGAGGATGTAACTTTGAAAGTACATTATCCTTGGTTCTATAAGGAAGTGTTATAATTGATCTTGCACTTGTACTTCAAACATCATTAACACATAAGTCTCCTAAAACTTATTTAGAGTCTGATTCAACATAAGAAAGAGTCCCGCTATTGAATGCTTAAAGTTCTAGGGTGAGTCAACTTATGGTTGGTAGGTAAGATTGCATGATTAATAACATCAACTAATGATTGAAACCCTACGTTGTATGGTAAATCCTACTTTTAAAAGGGGAAAATTTGGATTTTACTTGGAATTGAAGGGTGGGACTTTAAATTCATTTAAACACTTTTGCAAAACAAATGACAACCTAGTGAACTTAATAGAGTTTTAGCAACACCCAACCCTTTTTTTTCACTGTTAAAAGAGTAAATAGCAAGCAAAAACAAGTGATCACTAAGATTCAAGCCAAAGGTGAATGCATAGAAAGATTCAATTAAGATATATCTGTGAGGTTCCATAGATGTGGCATTAAGTTATTCCCTTATAATTGGACATAAAGTATTTGTCAAGGGACCTTTTCAAAGTGATAATTTGAAGATTAAAACATTATCTAGGGTACATGCTATTACTACTCTTTTTATAAATAAGTTAAAGATTAAAGGCTTGTTAGTGCCAAAATAAGAAAGGATACATGTCCTAAAGGAAGTAATAATGTATTCATTTCATTACTAACCTCAAAGGTTGTATACATGTCAAACTAAGGAATCTATAAATTGAGTAATGAACTATGCATGATTCATAATGTATTAGGTGGTTGGGAAATTAGAATACAAAAAAATAATAAAAAATAAAAGCAACTCAAGTTGAGTGTTGGTTAGTACTTATTTATGGAAAAACATATACACATGAATACAATGGAGAAAACATAAAGGTAGTCAAAAAATTTAGGATTTTTTGCTCATTGAGGATAGATGGAATGGTGATGGTGAAAATAATGACTATAACATGTGACTAAGTGGTTCAACCTTAAATAGTGAAATGCAAGATTGGTTAAAAAATAGATATTAATAAGTTGTGAGAATTACTATTCCATGATTTTCATGTGTTTCATGCATTATGATGTTCAATGAAAATGGTTAGCTATCTTCCTTATTAAGTAGGAAATATTTTGTAGCAAGTGGTGGAAAATATATTGGGAGCATAACAAACATAGTTGAGTAAAAGAGGAAGAATGATATGAGAAAATATAGAAAACCCATCTTGATATTAAATGTCATGTTAAATACTAACTTAGTAAGATGAGAACTGTGATGAACTATGTATTGTTAAGCTATAATTGCACATCTTCTAGTAGTTTCTTGTACTTATGCAAAGTTAGTAGATGTTTCCAAAGTTGAGGTGAGAAGTGAATACTATCTAAAAAAAATAGAATATGTTTAAGTGCATTGATCTTGTTCTATAATGCAGTGAATTTCATAGTGTATTATGTTATGACATGGGAAGTGAAAAACCAATAAATGTGTTGTGCCCCAAGTATGAGATACATGGTATCTAACTTGGGATAAGGGTGAGGGATGTCAAGTACGACCCCTTATGTGTACCCTTTATGATAACCCATTGTGTAAGCTGGTTAATTATGAAATAATGTAAACATGATATGTGTAGATGTGTGCCTACTAAGTGAAATGTGAAGTAATTATTTTTGTAAGTCTTGATCATATGTTAAATGTGTACCCCTAGCATACGAATCCCCTATGGGATTAAGATACCTGCTAGTGTAAATAGGGGTTGATGGGAAAGAGAACCCCTAGGGAGAACTCCATGGTCTCCCTTGGTCATGTTCCTAACCTACTCCCCCACATATGAGAACCACACTTGTTGCTTCATAGTGCAAGCCTAACCTTGAGATTTGGTACCCTATCGGGTTGAGGATGATCTGTGATGTGCCTTGGTTTAGATTGACTTCTACTCACAGTTGGTCAACATTGGTACTTCAAGGGTATGATAGTTAAGCCAACCTTCAAATTATTGGATATTGATAGTACTGGGATCCAGTCAACAAACATATGGGTAAACTTGTATCAGCTATAGGTCATCAGGGAAAATTTTGAAAACAAGGTTCATCAAGTTAAATTGTGGAATAAAGAGCTCAGAATTATAGGAACATACTTGGATTAGCAATCAGTTGTATAAAAACTTGTAGTAAGAGGAAGAAGAAATTAATATTATGGAGAATGATAATGGAACATGGCAGTAACAGTGACAATTTGGCAACAAGTAGTAGCAGTTAGTATGATATACGATGTAAAAATTTGGACCATGAGATAATTACAAGTGACTTTCATATAGGATATTTCATGGCAGAGGATTTATGGATTGGTTATTTAGCAAGTCCTGGGTTATGTGGGACTATGCTTGTTATTCATGATATGGTCACTATGTTGTTATTTTATGGTTTGAGACCACCATGATTACGCATGCTTCTATATATATATATATTATGTGGTTTGAGACCACTATTCTTCTCCTCCCCTTGGGTGGCTTTAGCAAAGTCACATAGTGCATGTGATGTGCAATTTTGTGAAAATGTGATTTATTGCTATTTTATTTATTTACAATTTGTTTTTGTTATTTTAAACCAACAATATTGAATTTTAACATTAGGCTACTTAGCCATTTGAGTTTTATTTGGCCCTCTTTGTCTCAAGGACTTTTTTTTTTAATCACTTCTTCTTGATTGGAATTTTGCACCATTTCTCATTGAAATATTGAATTTGTATATCTTATATGAAGTTTTATCATGAATTTGATTTATGATTTTATATTATTGGTTTGGCATTGTTGTTTGAGGCCATCTTATGATTTACAATTGTTGGCTCATGTGTTGTGATGTGATATATGTAAACTACCATACCCATGAGGGATCCCTAGTAGGTCGTATAGGGGAGCAGATGGCCTGAGGAATCTTATCAATTGTGAGGATGAGAGTTGTAAATGGGACTAGTATGGGATAGTCATAATCCATTTCTCCATATTTTTCTATGTGATTGATTATTTGTGTACCTTCCTTTTGGAGGCTACCCCCCTTACACAAACAAGAGGAAGGTACTAGGAAATGCATGCAGGGGTCCTTAGAGAAGGGCCTCGATACCATCTTTCCTATTATGATCATAGAATTATAGCATACATTTTCATCAAATACAAGGTTGCATAATGATATGGTACATAGTGATGGCACATTTTCCTTACTTATATTCTGTATTTTTGGCTATAGATTCTATATTATTATGGTAATGTGGACTATTCATGGGTACTCAATAGAATTCATCCTCATAAAACCCATAGTGTGAGCCTTGTGATGTGAATCTTATGTGGCTAATTGTGATATATGTGTTAAAACCAAGTATGCAATGTTGAATAATTGTGTACTAAATGATAGAGTTATGCATAATGAGATGATGTTAAGTGCTCCTTGAAGAATTTTGAGAAGTACAATACAAATTCAAAAATGTCTTAGCTGAAATTAGTGTTATATGCTAATCATTGATGATGATATTATTGAATTACATGATATCGAAGTAGACCTTAATGCATTTGTGTGACCTTACTTTAGACGATTGTGTTATCGATTTGAAAGATTATGTGAATGGTGTGACCTTCTTGTGTCGAGTTGTATATGAACTATAGTTTGTGGGATGAAATTTTCCTATTAATACATGGATGCTAACATTGTGAGAGAAATTAATCTGAAATTATATTCCATTCTTATATTTTGATGATTTTCAAGATTATAACTAGTAAGGTTTGGAATTTTTAATAATATAGATGGGCATGATCATATTAGAATTATATCTCTCAAACCTTAGAGACTTCCAGGAGGAAGTCTACTCTAAGGGGAGGGAAATGTAAGACCAATCCCTATGTGACTAATAGTGTTTCAATATTCCTTGGTATGTGCTTCACTTAAGGCTAAATAAAATAGTTACATGGTACAATTTCATAAATGTGTTGGTGTTGGTTATTGGAATGGATTAATATAGAATAATTCTTTTCATTGAACTAACATAGAAAATATGGTTATTTTGTCAAGGAAACTTTCCATAACCCTCTTATATGTTGATTATCTAGGAAATTATCAATGCTCGTACCTTATAACGTGTTTGAATGTTGACAATAAAAATTAATGCTTGAAGTAATACTAAAGAATATGGATTACTTAAAATTGAGAAGGTGATTGATGCAAGCTATTTAATTATTAGTATAGAATATGAAATTGTGATTATTTAACTAAGATTATGGTGTTGGGTGATTCTCTTATAAATGATTCATTTTCAAGAAACAAGATATAAAAAAATTAGTTGAGTAAAATATGGTTACTAATGTGGTATTATATTTTACCTACACAAACTTACTAATGAGTCAAATGGTTGATGAAAGCTAAGTTTCATAGGTCCCAAGGGTTTCATAACAATGGGAGAAGGTTGTCGTCAAGCATGTGAGGAAGTAAGTCAAGGTAATGATATTAGAATAAATGATCAACTTCAAGTAAGTATAAGAGGTAAGTATATGAGCTTAATGTGGATTATTATACAAAACATTTATGGCCAATGGGGAGAAGGGAGAGACACCAAAACCATGTTAAAGCACTTCATTTTTTGAAGTGTTCTTTTGTTGATGTTAATATGATAATTTATACTATAAATTATCTTTTAATATACGGGTTATTGATAAAAAAATTATTTGATATTTTCTTGGGGAAAAGTGTGTTATTTGATAGCTTCGCGGGAAAAAATGTGCTTGATGTTAATGTGATAGTTATATTGTAAGTTTTCCTCTCGGCTATTGTTAATTTTGTGATTTGATATTTTATGTTTGTTCAAAAAAGCATATATTTCAATGAGTTGAAAAAGTATTTCTAAGTGTTAAATTTTATTTATAATTGTGTTTTTGAAAGTTCTAAGTGTGTATCCAAGGGTTAGGCACTTTTTGAGCCCATGAATTACTTAAAACATGAGTTTTGAACCTTTTTAAATTCACTTTTTTGTTAGTGACGAAAATGGGAGTATGAAAACCCATGTGAACACCATGCCTCTTAAATGAAAAAGAGGACATGGTGGTTGGGGGTTGGTGGGAGAAGAAATGGAAGAAAGTGTTGCCAAATATTGTTTGTTTTTCATGCTGTATTTTTTGGAGAGATTTGGGGAAAAGAAACGAAAGAAAGGAGAGGATTTGGAAGGAAGAAAGGTGTGAGAGAAGGAAGAAAATGGAGGAAAACAATAGATGGAATAAGCAAAAAGAGCTAAGTTTTTTTTACCCTACTATGCCATGGATGATTTGTTGTGTCTTCTTATTTTTGTAAAAAAAATTGGGTGTGATTTATTTATTTTGTTGAAATTCATGCTTTGTTGGAAATGATTGGAAATAATGGAGTTTCATTTGTGAAATGAGTATTTTAAACCCTTGGAGGGTTGAGGGTGATTTAACGTTTAATGCATATTAGTCATTTTGATGGTGTGAGGATTTTGTGGGTATTTTTCATTTTGATGGTATGGGGTTTTATGCAACTTGTGATGAGTTTGTATCTTTATGTTTGAGGTTGGATTATTACATTTTAATTATGGATTTGGTGATCTCTCCTTGCTCGAGGGTTGGCTAGAGCCTAGAAATGGCTTGATGATGCCAAGAAGGTTGGGTGGTGAGCTTGTACCCCTCCATTGGCTTGATATTATCCAATTTTTTGAAATGAGTGATAGGTATAGAAGCTTGGATGAGTTGCAACTAGTTTAATGTTTTTTTTATGAGGCTTCAAGTTTATTTTGGAATAGTAATTTAATATGTTTACGAAAGTTGAGCAATTTGTAATTTTCTCATATTAATGAGTAGTGAATAGATAGGAAGGATGTAAGATTAGTAGTTGCTAGAAAATGAGAGAAAACTTCTTAACTTGAGTAACTGATTTCATGGCCTGTGTGTTTGTAACAAGGAATTTTTTTTTCTTTAATTTGTTGTAGTTGTTTCATTCTTTTTCTATGATAAGAAAATGTACAAAATACACTTTCTATTTTATCCTAAATAGAACATATTTCTAACTATATTTACTGCTCCAAAATAAAACCATAGAGAACTTGAAAACCACACTACATCAACAACAAGATTAAATCTGGTTTCACTTTTGATATCTACATAAATGAGAAGGGTTTAAATGTCCATGTATCAAGATTTGTTTTAAAATAAAATGTCCATCTCCACTCTACCAAATAATTATTCTAAAAATTCAAAGTGGACTTCATTTACATTATTGTTCGTAATCAAACAAATACTTATCATAAAAAAATAACTAACAGGGAACAGTGTGTTTTCCAACATTGCAAACAATGCTAACATTTAATTTGTTCCAATCACATGGAAAAAGGAACATATACAGTCAATGAAATAATTGTTCTAGAAATTTAAAGTGGAATTCATTACATTCTTGCTCATAATGAAACAACTACAGGGCTATTGAATTTTTGATATGAAATGGATAACAACATTGTGTTCAAACATATGAAAATAGTATATATGTTCACCATAATTGTTCAATAATCAAATAATTACAGAGGGCCATGAAAAGTCTGATATAAAATGTATAACAACATAGTGTTCAAACATATGAAAATGGTATATCTCTACACCATAATTGTTCAATAATCAAATAATGAAACCCACAATGCAAAATTAGTATTATGAGCCTATTTCATCATATCCTACACTGCCTATTATTTGCAATTGAGTTCATGACTACGTAATATATGGCATGTTTCTTAAGGTTCTTATTTATTTCAGGAGGGGTGATTCCAATTCCATGAACCCTCGTAGATGATGAATGTGAAACAATAGATTCCCTCATAAGCTGTGCTTTGTCCTTGGCACATTTAACACCTTGATCCTATAACAAATAATTAATCACAATTAATGTGTGGATGGAAACAATATAAGGTAGTATGATATATATAGAAACATATCATTTATGTGTACCTCTGGAACAAAATGCTTCATCTCAAAGAGCTTCCATACCATGAAGCTGCCCACACACTCTTCGACGATCTCTATGCTAGGATGTGGAAAGGCACTAAGTGGTAACCAACAATGGCCTAACAATGCAAACTCTCACACAATTTTTTGGGTGCATAAAGCTATGGGTTTTAGCATTTATGTCAACAACATGTACAATTCCTTTGGAAACCCATTTACGTTTCCTCCAAAGATCAACATGATCACCGACCTTAAAATTGATGCCCTTGAACTATATCATCTGTTCATCCACGGGATTTGGCTGCAATGGAAATGTTATTGACGTGAATCATAATTGAAGGCATATTAAAGGATTCATACAGAAATAAGAACATAAGCATGGAAGTATGTTGTGTCTGTTACTAATATAGATGGCATGTCGCTGCTCTCTCGGTCCCCATGTCAATCTTTATTTCCATCTCCCCCTTGTAGGCCAATTCTCTCCTCGTCCCCATGTCCATATTTATTACCCTCTCCCACTTGCAAGCCAGTGATCTCCCCATCCCCATGTCCATCTTTATTACCCTCTCCTACTTGCAAGCCACTACTCTCCCCATCCCCATGTCCATATTTATTACCCTCTCCCACTTGCAATTTAGTGCTCTCCCCATCCTCATGTCCATCTTTATTGACATCTCTCCCTTTCAAGCTAGTGATCTCCTCATCCCCATGTCCATATTTATTACCCTCTCCCACTTGCAAGCTAGTTCTCTCCCTATCCCCATTTCCATCTTTGTTACTTTTTTCCACTTGTAGGCTAGTGTTCTCCCCATCCCAATGTCCATCTTTGTTACCCTATCCCACTTGTAGGATAGTGCTCTCCCCATCCCCATGTCCATCTCAGTTACCCTATCCCACTTGTAGGCCAATTCTCTCCCCGTCCCCATGTCCATCTTTATTTCCCTACCCCACTTGCAGGTCAGTTCTCTCCCCATCCACATGTCCATCTCTATTAGCCTCTTCGATTTCAATTACAACCACATGGCCAATTAGGCCAAGCCTAGCACTCTATTGTTCATCCTTGCCCTATAATAGCAAGAATACAAATGCCACTTTAAATTCGGTTGCATGCAACCAATTCATTGAAATAATCAAAACAAACATTAAATAGAATAATTTGAATTCACCATTTCTTCTAGTTTCTCCATGTCATGGCACCTTGAAACTTTTGACCGCATATGCTCATTCTTCTTCTTCTTCTTCTCAAAGTTAGATGGTAGGTTGGGAGGAACAACATCAACTTGTTCTCCCATGGCCTCTACTTCATCTTCCAAATAAAGAGTATCTTGTTTGAGGGCAGGTCTCCATTGTTCATTGTTGACTTGTAATAGTAAGAATTTAAACGTCACGTTAAATTCATATGCATGCAACCAATTCATTGAAATAGTCAAAACAAACATTAAATAAAAGCTTTCAAAATCACCGTTTCTTCTCATTTCTTCTTGTGAGGGAATGAGGAAACTTTAAATCATATACGCTCCTTCTTCATCTTCTTCTTCTCAATCTTATACAGTGGGTTGGGAGGAGCAAAATCATCTTGTTCTTCCATGGCCTCCACTTCATCTTCCAAATGAGGAGTATCCTATTTGAGGGTAGGACTCTGTTGTTCATCATTGCCCTGTAATAGTAGGATTTGAAACATCACATCAAATTCAAATACATGCAACCAATTCATCAAAATAATTAAAAAAACATTAAATAGAAGATTTAGAAATCACCATTTCTTCTCGTTTCTTCTTGTGATGGTGTGAGGAAACTTTAAACCGTATACACTCCTTCTCCTTCTTCTTCTCAATGTTATATGGTAGGTTGGGAGGAACAACATCATCTTGTTCTTCCATGGCATCCACTTCATCTTCCAAATCAACAATATCCTATTTGAGGGAAGGACTTTGTTGTTCATTGTTGCCTTGTAATAGAAGGAATTGAAATGTCACGTCAAATATAGATGCATGCAACCAATTCATTGAAATAATCAAAACAAACATCAAATAGAATATTTTTAAATCACCATTTATACTCGCTTCTTCTTGTGAGGGCATGAGGAAATTATAAACTGTACATGCTTCTTCTTCTTCTCAATGTTAGACAAGGGGTTGGGAGGAACAATATCATCTTATGCTTCTATGGGCACTACTTCATCTTGCAATAGAACAATAACCTACTTGAGGGTAGCACTTCATTATTCATCCTTGCTGTGTAATATGAGGAATTGAAACACCACATCAAACTTAGATGCATGCAACCAATTCATTCAAATAATCAAAAACAAACATTAAACAAAATATTACAAGATCATCGTTTCTTCTTTAGAGGGTGCCTTGAAAGTCTTAACCATGTACGATGCTTCTTCTAAATGTTAGGCATCTATTTTGGAGGAAAAACATCATATTTGTCATTTGTGGGCACAACTTCCTCTAGCAAATGAACACTACTCTGTTGGGTGGCAAGAACTGCTTCTCGACCATCACCTTGTCATGTCATGTAAGTTAATGTTAAGTGAACCATGTATGCATTAGAACAGAAAATATGAACCAACCAAAATTCAAATTTAACAGTTCAATTCGACATTACCATTCCCTCCTTTCTCTTTCTCTCCTGCAATTTTAATATTTTTTTCCTTCTCTGCTCCTTATTATCCTCACTATTGTATAACTTCATTTGCTTCTTCACCTCATCCTTTCCTTTTTTGGGAAGTTGAAGGAAGCTATGTTTCCCATACTTTTAACAAACACTTTGAATAACATGCTTCTACTGGATATGTTGTCGTAGATTCATTTGGCACTCCATGTTTTTTGCCTTCTTTTGAAGGTATTCTTTCAATTTATTATGGGGAGGAGGGGGGCATTTTGCTTCCCCCCTCGGGCGTAGTTTGGCCATGCTTTGGTGTCACGAGAATAGGAAGGTGGTGATGTTGAATCCCATGCATGTTGAACACTCTCCAATCATGATATTTTCTTGTACATTCGTCTACAATATAATAATATACATATCTATCATTCTCCACTTCTCTTATGTATTCAGCAACAACCTGCACAGCGAATTCAGAAAAGAAAATCGCTTAATATATTTGATATTAAAATAATTTGAATGAACAACATATACATAGAGCCAAATGATGCAATAATTGGGTTATTATATCTACCTTCCCATCCACAACATCACCCCGTTCTTCATTGGGTCCCTCTCCATCCTTAGGGTCTCCCTTTGCATGATCTTTCTCGTTGTCGTGGACTATGGCAAGAGCGTGATGATCTCCCTGATTATCATCTCGAATCGAAGGAATGATATACTATCAAAACCAACATATTTGTAACATATATGATATTTTCTAACTGAAATTGTAAAGCGTTCTAATTGATGCATTGGAAGGAAAGGGGAATTTGAAGTTCACAATCAATTACCAAACATGTCGTTGCCTCAAGGTTCAGCATTTTCCTAAAATGAGGGGACTTCCTCTGTATAGCAGTTGTTTCCTCCTGATTAAAACATTCCCACTTTCTAGTCAACATCCTAACCACTTATGAGAGATTAAAATTATACATTTGATTACATCTTGTAATTATCGAATCTTACCTGCACATTTGGGGAACATGATTTTCCCGAACAAGATGCACCACTAGACACCCTTTCAGTTTTGTTGTCCACTTCAATGAAATTCTTCGGTGTATGAAGCACATTCCCTTTTACATAATGCATCCTTGGTTTGCTGTAAACTATAAAAATTTTGTAAGTGTTATAAGCAGTTAAAGTTCCAAAATTTATTGCACCATTTGCAATAAGCAAGCATATCTTTTTCAATCATAAGAAGAATTTTAAATGCATATTTTAATCTACCTAAGCCTTGCAATAAATTTTGAAGGTTCCTTTCATTGCATTCTTTGTGTCTAAATAAAAAAAAGGTTTTCAATACATTCCTATTGTCAGCAAAATTGTAGGCTAGAAGAGAGATGGTGTTATGAAATGTACAACCCACAGTGTTGTAGAACGCTATACAAGTAACCCACTATTTTTTCCAACATGCAATTATTTTGTGCATTTAATTTTTTCAATCACATGAAGATACTGAATTGTAATTTATACCATAACTAATAGTTGTAATTTTTGGACGTGCCCTTTTATTATATTTGTACTATCTAAATAAGAAAATATTTTGAAGACATTCAAACTATTATGTGAACTTTCAAGTTGGAAAACACAAGGTGTTGTAAATCCTACAACCCACAAATTGTTCTAAAACCCTTTACAAGTAACGACCCTATTGGTTACTCGCCCCACCTCAATTTTGTATTTTTTTTATTTTCTTGAGAACATTTAGCTTTCTAGATAGAAATAATGTACTGAAATTGGAAAACACTAGGCGTTAAGAAACCTACAAGTCCTCCCTGTCCTCTCAAGTGTTTAGATTTTAAAATGTAAAATGAAACAACTGACAACACAAATTTTGTTTTCCAATCTGTCATTATTTTGTGTATTTCTTTGTTTCAACCATACGAAGAAATTCAAATACAATTTATATTGTAAGTAAGAGTTATTATATGTTTTGAAGGTGAACTTCATTACATTATTAGCATGTACAAATCAAAAGGCTTCCAAGACATTCATATTGTCAATATAATTGCAGTTGGAGGATACATAAAACTATCCAAATTCATGCTAGGAGTGACCAACCAATTGGGTTCTTACTGCTTAAGTAAACAAAATGTTGTCATTACATTCATATTGTCTATGTGTGTTGACCTTGCTATTGCACGAAAATTCCAACCTCTCAATGCTTGATACAAGTGTCAGATAAGAGGAATGGTAGGTGGTTAAACCATACTGTGAATCACATGGACATCACTCACTAAGGGGTTATCCCTCACTTCACAAATCTTGTTCAAAGACAACACTTTGTGTTATGTAGACTATAACAACATAGTGTATTGAAGTTCACCTTCATATTTTATAACAACCCTTACTTGCAAAAAACATTCCATTTCAATATCATTATACGTTTGGAACATAAGATGCACAAAAAAGTTGCAGGATGGAAAAAACACAAGGTTGCCCCCCACCCCCCACCCCCCCATCAGCACGACAAAATTTCATGACAACTGGGAAAATTTGAAGCATACCTTTCTCATTTCCAAAACATGCACTTCTCTCCATCATGGACCTAAGTGGATGAGATTGTGGAAGAGGTGGTGATGTGTGTTGGAGAGATGGGCTTGTTTTGTGAATATTGCAAAGTAGCTCCAAAGATGCCCAGTTGTCATGAAATGTTGTCATGTCTTTATAGAGGTCTTATCTAATGCTTGTATCAGGTATTGATAGGTCAAACTTTTCATATAATGGCAAGGCCAACAATGTGTAATTACAAGTTGGAAAACACTAGGTGTTATTAAACCTGCAAACCAAATACCATTTACAAACCCTTCAGAAGTAACATCCCAATTTTCTACTCACCCCTGAGTTGAATTTGGATGCTTTTATATATCCCACAATTGCAACTCCACCCCGTTCTCTCAAACCTTCAGCTTTCAACGTGCATAATGAAAGAACTCACAACACACAGTGTTTTCCAACCCAATTATTTTCTATAATATGTTGTCCCATCATGTGGTGTATGTATTTTTGTATGTTTTTAATATATTTTTGTATATTATGATGCCTCTAACATGCATTATTCTAGGGAGAATAGCGACATCCAATTGCAGGGAAGAAGCTAATCTCCTAGACAAAATATAGTAAAATCAAGCTATTATCCCTGAAAAAACATGTCTTTGAAATGATAACATAATCAGACATAAATGATATCAATTTTCCATAATCCATATTGATTATTGCTAGTTGATTTATAGATTTGAATGTGTAAGAATTATTGCATCATTGCTTTATATCGGATTCCTTGATCCAACATCACGATGAAGAAGAGACCATCAGTGTCACCCCTTATGCTCTATTCTTCATCCTGATGATGGATCATGGAGTTTGATCATAAAATTTGATGCAAAATTTATTACACAATTGAATGCAAAACTCAACTAGCAATAATAATCAGACATGTCTTATCCTTGAAGAAGGGCAATACATTATCATGTGTAAGCCATGTTGCAAGGAGATCACCTTCTGCAATTGGGACGAGGCTATTCTCCCTACAAAAATTCATGTCACAAGCATCATAGCAGTCATCATATTTTAAAAATCATATTTCATAATGGACAAAAAGCCCAAAATGTGGCATTGAAAACCATTATTTGTAAATAGAAAAAATCCCAGAGGAGTTCCCATTTTCACTGCCATTTTCCATAGCAATTTTTGCAGGTTGCTAGAGAGCAATAGGAAATATGAAATTTTGCAATTTTTGAATGAAATAACTGACAACCCATTGTGGAAATATGAGTGAAATAACCGAATAACATTTAGAGAAATAAGAAACCATGCAAAATATGTAATATTTTTGTTTCGGTATGGTCCAAGAATGTAATGAAGTCCACTTTCAAATTTCACTTTGCTACAGTCAAACTTTCATTTCACTTTCTTCACCTGATTGTAACAAAATGCCCTAATGGAAAAGAAGGTCAGATGAACAAATCGCACCAATGAAAAGAATTGACAGTCAAACGTTAACTCTGACCTATTGTGGCCTATCTCGTCACTGGGAAAATGTGTCAACACTGGTGGGTTTTCAAAATCAAATTTTGGAATGGACAAAAACCCAAAAAAATATGGAATTTAAAACCATTATTTGCAAATAGCAAAACAAGGTGCCAAGAATGTAATGAAATTGGAAAACAGTAGGTATTATGAAACCTGCAAGGCACAATGATGTTATAGATTGTTTGTAGTGTTGAAAAACACACTGTCCCATTTCAATCAGTTTGTTATGAAGAGTTTTACTTTTATTTTGTTATGCTCCAAGAATGTAATGAAGTCCACTTTCAAATTTTTGAACTCTTTGCTACAGTCCAAATGTCATTTCACTTTCTTTATCCGATTGGAACAAATAAAATGATTGCATTATTTGTAGTGTTGGAAAACACACTGTCTCTTCTCACTTGCAAAGGGTTTACAACACTATATTCATTGCTTGTTTCTTAACACCTAGGGTTTTCCAACATTCATTCTTACTAAACAAAAAGAATGTCTTCAAATGATTTTCTAATATAGAAATTTTGAATGTATTGAAAAGCCCTTCCAAAATTTATAAGGACTTTTAATTTGGGAAAAAATTGCATTTAAATTTCAGATGGCTAAAAAAAAAAGTGCATAAAATATTTGCAATTTGGAAAACACAAATTTGGGTTTCAATTATTTGAATCTCCTTGTTTAAATGTAAAGGGTTGTCTCATGATGGGTTGCTTTCTTCTTAACACGTAGGGCATTGCAACATGGAGTTTTACAAAATAGTATGAATGTCTTCAAAATCACACCTTCCATTGTTGGGTTTAAATTTCGGATGATTAAAAAAAAAAGTGCACAAAATAGTTGTATTTTCGAAAACACAATGTGGGTTTTTTAGTTGTTTGAGTCTCCTTGTTTTACATGTAAGGGGTTGTCTCACAGCGGGTTGCTTTCTTCTTAACACATAAAATTTTGGAACATGAAATTTTACAAAATAGTATGAATGTCTTCAAAATTACACATCCCATTGTTGTGTTTAAGTTTCAAGTATATAACAAATTGCATGCTTCATAACACACTACATTTTTCAACCTCCACATCACAACATACCCAAGCCCTTCTAGTTTTTAAACCTGTATATGTACATGTGAATTACAAATAGAAAGAAAACCAATTTATTTTTGTTATTGGCAATAATGAATAAACTTGTTGAAAGTGGTGAATGTTGTGTATTGAATGTTGGAAAACACAATGTGTTTTGAAGCCTGCCTTTACTTATACCCAACCTTTGTCTTGAAATAAAAATATACAAACGTATAGATGGTGTTCTATTTAATCAAATAGAACATCTCTTATTTAAGGGGGACTCTATTAACCGTCAACACATAGTGTGCTTCATAGTACACACTTCATTCTGTTTTGCAAGAATTCATGTTGGAAAACCCTAGGTGTTAAGAAAAATGCAACCCAAATAGTGTTGTAAAACCCTTTGCAACACTATTGGATAGTACCCGTCACCTCAATTTGGTTGGTTTTCTCCTCCAACTCCTCCACGTGCACTCCAACCTTCAGCTTTCAACGTGCAGACTAGAAACAATTTTTTTTTCACCTTTCTTTATCTAAACCAAAAAGGCCCACATCAGTCCACCTCTAATTTTCCCACACCAAAAAAAATTGGATGAAAGAAAAACTTCATGACCAAGCTAAGGCATCCATGTTTATCATCCGATAGGAGGTGATAAAATTGACTTGACAACACCGTTAACTCCTACCTACCATTTACAAGATATTTGGTCCCGTCTGCCGGATTCGTCACTTTCTGTTTCTATGTATGTTGTTATGTATGCTTTTATTTATGGTTTTATGCATTTTTTGTATGTACATAGGTGCATATTTTTGGCATAAGCATTTGCACAAGTAACAAAAAAATTTGTTTCTAAACCTCCAAAGTGGCAATAAGGAAAACTCATATTTGTATTAAAGAGGCTTCTACATTGCAAAACACATTGTGTTTTCAGAACTTTTGCATTGTGTTACAGAAGAGAAATTCTATTACAAAATTTGGGAAGCCTAATGGCCATTTTTGTGTTATTATGGCCTCTCCTTTGCAGTTTGTATGGTATATTATGGGTATGTGTAGGATCATCATGTAAAAAACAAGCCCTTAAGTGGCAATAAAAAGACAAAAAAATAGAGTTAGACAACTTCACGTAAAAATTTGAATAAGTTATCTATATTATTTCAAAAAAATGTATAAGTAGAAAATGTGGAAAATTGAATGTAGTTTCTAAACTACTAGACCTTTATTTTATTTTTAAAAATTTGAAATTTCAATGCAGGAGTATTTAAATTTCAAGGTAAAAATAAGAAGTAGGTGTCTGTCTGACCACCCTAACCACAATAAAATGATAATAATTTTTTATAAGCTTTTAGATATAAGTAGAGGACTCATGTCCCGATGTGATGCATATTTTTTTATAATTTTTTTCCAAGTAAATAATTAATTATGAATTTTTTATTACAAATTTTAAAAAATATAAAAGCTTGTCTATCTAACCACCTTAACTTGGTCAAAAATTCATGAAATTGATTTATTTTTTTAATCCTATAGTAGGTGAAGCATAGAATGTGATGCATGTTTTATATTCAAAAAATGTGATACCATTTGAAAGTTATAGATGTTTTTCAATCAGCTTATCATTTAGGACTTTATTTGTAATTCTAATAAAAAATGAATAATAATTATTTATTAAATTCAAATTAAAGCATAATTTATATTGGTGGAAAGCTAAGAATCTCCTCTAAAAACCTTTTTGTTTCATCAATTTTGGGTAAAAAAAAAGTCGTCAGCCACATGGGCCATCATATGGCTTACATATCGCCACTTTTTGGCCCATCATGATCCTGCACATACCTTTATACTGAGTAAAAACAATTAGAATAACAATGTTCATTATTCACAACCTTATGAAACCCAACTATGCAACAATGCTTCACAAATAAACAAAGCTACATGATTTAAAATGAGAATTACTCTAATGTAAAATCATAAATATTATGTTCTTTTCGAAATATATATGATCTAATTACCAACGATCCAAAGGTTCCTATTCTAATTTGGGAGATAAATGATACCAATGTAGTGTTGCAAAAATCAACCTAAAATTAACACAAATCAATTATGAGAAGAATAATTGAAAGGATGTAGTATCACCCTTCACTGATTCTTTAAAAAATTCCTATGCAACACTCACTCTTCAACGAGGAAATATGATTCACGTAAAATTTTGGGATATAATACACACACAATAATGTAACATTTATTTTATTTAAATTAAAGTGAAAATTTTTTGCATTCCCTACAATAAGCATCCCATGCCTATATAAATCAAAATTTCTAAATGCAATTTTTTTTGGAAATTTAACTATCCAATACACTTGCGATTCAAGCTATGGCAGCTAGAATCACTTGTATTTACTGCAGAAGCTTCACATCTCCTGAAGCATCCTTCTCAATCCACTTGCCCTTGTTTTGTTCAATTTTGTTTTCTCGCCTATATCAACCACCTAGAAGAAAGACAAGTGTTAGCAATAAATTAATTGGAAAATTAAAGACATTTGGTGTTGCAAATAATTCACTTCATCCCAAACTTCACCAATATTGGATTATATGTTGTGGTGACTGCAACATGCCAGCTTGTACAGTCAATAAACAAACATATTAATCTATACGATGGGAATTTAATTTCCAAATTAACCTATCGCTAACACTAGTAATACATATCAGCAATTATATCTTCTATTTTTCCATTATGCTGGAACTGTGAAGCAATGAACATTCATTTAGATATATCTGAAACTCATCTCTCCTGGCATATGAAAGAGGCCATCACTTGCATAATCAATAAGGGCAAACAAGACACACAAGAAAGATACCACACACCACTGTCAAACTTTTGTTTAAAAATTACTTGTATAGATAACTGAAAAAAATACAAATTATTGCAAGACACATTGGTTGCAAAGCACAGTTTGCATCGGCTATTTAAGAATAAATGTTAAGAAGTTAGTGAAAAGCTTGGTGATCACCTTGATTGACCAAAAAATAGCAGGTGATTGCATTGGTTAAATCTGATAATGCATAGAATAATTACACATTGGATAACACTCTATGGTTCAATCTCCATGCTCAAACCTAGAGGGTGAAGAGCATAGCGAGGAGTTGCATGTGGGGAAACCAAAAAACTTACCAAATTGAGTTGAGGGTGAGTAAGAAATTGGGTTGCTACTTGTAAAGGGTTTTAGAATAGTATGTGAGTTACAGCTTGTATAACACCTAGTGTTTCTCAACCAAAAAATTTAGAAAACGGTAAAAATGTATTCAAAAACTTTTGTGATCAATGCACTAACAACCCAATTGGTGTGTCACCTCTCGACTCAATTTCATTACAAACCCAATTTTTTCCGACATGCACTTATATATAGATAATAAGAATGTAATGAAAAATATTTGTTTAGCACACAGTAAGAATGTAATGGGACGTAGCTAATCTCTACACAAAACACACCTATGTACATACAAAACCACATGAAACCATACATAGAACCATACATAACATGATGAGATGTTTTACGAAAGAGCTCACCAAACGAGGGATAAAACTGACGAAACCAGCGTACGGGAGCAAACATTAGAGAAATGGTAGGAAGGAGATAATGACACTGTCTGGTCGGTTTTCCCACCTCCTATCGGCCGATAAAACTAGGCCTTGTGGCTTGCGCAGGCACGAGGAGGAGCTGTAGATGGGGAATACAAAAAATATACCAAATTGAGGTGAAGGGTGACTAAGCAATTGGGTTGCTACTTGTAAAGGGTTTTAGAACAGTATGTGGGTTGCAAGTTTTATAACACCCAATGTTTTCCAACCAAGAATTTCAGAAAATAGTAAGAATGTAATCGAAACCTTTTCTTCTTAATGTAGTAACAACCCAATTGGTTTGTGACCTCTCACCTCAATTTGATTACACACCCAATATTTTCCAACATGAAGTTATATAAAGACCCTATGAACGTAATGAAAAAGTTTTGTTTAGTACACAATAATAATGTAATGAAGATCACCTTCAAAATTTATGCAAACCACATTAAATGAGATAGCTAAAAGATAATATATTGAGTGAAGAGATTCTCCCTACTATTCAAAATTTGAGGAAGGTGCATGTGCAATATGTGCAATATGCACAATCGGAAAATGGCAATGCAGAACTCGACCAACAGGTAGTACATAGTATGTAAGCGAAAAGGAATTTTTTCTAAAAACACTTGAAAAGAAGCAAACCAAAGTGAATGAGATAGATAATGTATTGACTGAAGAGATTTTCCCTCCTCTTCATAAGTTGATGAACGAGCATGTGCACTATGTGAAAGGGAAAAATGGCAACGCAGAATCGAAGGAAGCAAGTACTAGAATGCATGGAATGAAAAATTAATCTTCTCTAAAAACACTTGAAAAGAAGTAGAGCGGTTGACTGAGATACATAATGTACTAGCTGAAAATATCCTTCACGCTCTTGAGAATTTGATGAAGGTGCATGCACAATATAAGCAAAGGGAAAATGGCAATGCACAAGTGGAAAAAATAAAGAGGTTTTCTATTGCACAACAATTTGTCCACGCAAAGAAATTCAAAGATGCTGTTATGGATGGAGTTGAACAAGTAAATTCTATCATGAATAACTTCTATAGCACAATATATTTTCCACTATGAACTGTAATAACTATTTTATTTATTTGTTTTGAAGCTTCCTCATAAATATCACTTGCCAGAGTAATAACTTGTAATTTTCCTGCAACACATTACACAAAATTCTCTTGTCCATCAAAATTTTTTGTCGAACTTCACTAACTTATTATCCTTTTCAAAAATATTACTTAGGAATTTTAATATTCCTTCTCTTCAAGCAACTTTTAATGCATTCCACTCAATTATGAACACGCCTTGGATAACTCCACTTTTCTAATTTCGATTGAATGAGATAAAAAAGGAGCTAGCCAAAATGTGGTCAACATTGATTGGAAGTGCATTAAAAGTTGCGCTTGAAGAGAAAGATTATTGAAATTACTTTTCTACTCTCTCTAAAAAGGACAATAATATTAGGGAAGTTATTGAAAAAAAATTATGGACAAGACAACTTGGGTGCTCTGTGTCCTAGGAAAATTCCAAGTTATTAGTTTCATAGAATTACATGTAGATAGCATGAGTGTAATGAAAACCTTTAGTTTTGTACACAGTAAGAATGTAGTTAAGTCCATTGACCTTCACAAGTTAAAGAAACTCTTATTGACACCTGTGTTTTCCAACAATGCATACTATATATATATGTATATATATTTATATATATCTATATATATATATGTCACCTATAAATAAAATGCTCGGACAAAACTAACCAGAACAACACAGTGATTTTTCTAAATAGTAGTTTTGACATAGGAGAGTGAGTTTTCTAAATATAATTTTTGTTTATCTCCAAATTACTCGAACAAATATTTTCATAACGAACTAACTGGCATGCGATAGTGTGTTTTCCAACACTCCAACTAATGTGAGCAGTTTATTTGTTCTAATCAGATGAACAAAGGGAAATTCCATATTTACGTCACCAAATATTTGTTCTAAAATATGAAGGTGGACTTCATTACATTTTTTGAGCATACGAAACAAAAACTTTTTGTGAGGGAATAACTGAGAGGAGACAGTGTGTTTTCCATCACTGCAAATAATGCGAGTATTTTATTTTGTTCCAATCAGATGAAGAAAGTGAAATGAAATTTGGACTGTAGAAAAGAGTTACTCAAAAAAATTTAAAGTGGTCTTCATTACATTCTTCGAGCATAACGAAACAACACTTTTCATAACGAACTAGCAAGGGACCGTGTGTTTTCCAACACTGCAAATGATGGGAGCATTTTATTTGTTCTAATCAGAAGAGAAAAGGGAAATGTCATGTTTACGTCACCAAAGAATTGTTCTAAAAGATCAAGGTGGACTTCACTAAATTTTTGGAGTGTACAAAACCAACACTTTTCATGAGGGAATAACTGAGAAGAGACAGTGTGTTTTCCACCATTGCAAACAATGTGGGCATTTTATTTCTGTTTATTTTTTCTCTTCTGATTGGTACACTCAAAATGGCATTTCACTTTCCTCATCTGATTCGACCAAATAAAATGCTCACATTATTTGTAGTGTTGGAAAACACACTGTCTCCATATAAGGTGTTAAGAAACAAGCAACCCATATAGTGTTGTAAAACCCTCTGCAATTGAGAGGAGATAGTGTGTTTTCCAACTCTGCAAATAATGCGAGCAATTTATTTGTTCCAATCAGGAGAAAGCTAACTCATAGAAAAAAAGAACCTATGTATGTAACATGAGATCAAAATGGAATTTCACTTTTCTCATCTGATTTGACCAAATAAATGATCGCATTACTTACAGTGTTGGAAAAAACATTGTCTCCATCATTGGTCATGCATCCCTCCCTAGCTTGCAAACTGTAAAATCAAAATATGGAAAATGGCGATGCGCCATGGTGAGGAATACATTTAAGTGGTTTGTAGTTAATCGGCCTCCTGAAACTCTATTTTTCTCGCCCGCACGTCCCTCCCCACCCACCAAATTGAAAAATGAAAAAATGTGGAAAATGGTGATGTTAGGTGCATTTTGTCTTAGCTTTTTTAATTTAGACAAAAAAAGCACCTATGTATGTAACATGAGATCAAAATGGAATTTCACTTTCCTCATCTGATTCGACCAAATAAATGCTCACATTATTCGCAGTGTTGGAAAACACACTATCTCCATCATCAGTCGCATGTCCCTCCCCAGCCAACAAACAACAAAATCAAAATGTGGAAAATGGCGATGCGCCATGGCCAAGAATATGTTTGAGGGGTTTGTAGTGGTTTAGCCACCTACAACTCCATTTTCCTCACTGACGTGTCCCACCCCTCCCACCAAACTAGAAAATGAAAAATGTGGAAAATGGTGATGTTAGGTGCATTTTGTCTAGCTTTTTTACTTTAGACAAAAAACACCTATATTTGTACAACATGAGATCAAAATGGCATTTCACTTTCCTCATCTGATTCGACCAAATATATGCTCACATTATTTGCAGTATTGGAAAACACATTGTCTCCATATAAGTTGTTAAGAAACAATTAACCCATATAGTGTTGTAAAACCCTCTGCAACTGAGAGGAGATAGTGTGTTTTCCAGCTGTGCAAATAATGGAAGCAATTCATTTGTTCCAATCAGGAGAGAGCTAACTCATAGAGAGAAAACACTTATGTATGTAACATGAGATCAAAATGTCATTTCATTTTCCCCATCTAATTCTACCAAATAAATGCTCACATTATTTGTAGTGTTGGAAAACACACTATCTCTATATAAGGTGTTAAGAAACAAGCAACCCATATAGTGTTGTAAAACCCTCTACAATTTAGAGATAGTGTGTTTTCCAACTCCAAATAATGCGAGCAATTTATTTGTTTCAATTAGATAAAGAAAGTGAAATGACATTTGGACTGTAGTAAAGAGTTGTTCAAAAATTTGAAAGAGGACTTCATTACATTTTTGGAGCATAGGAGCCAGCTAACTCCTAGACAAAAAGCACCTATGTACATACAAAAATGCATGAAAAACATGTACATAACATGACGAGACGTTGTAGTGTGGGGGCCGCCAGATGTGGGATCAAAGTGACTAAACTGGCATATGGTACCAAACATCCGAGAAATGGTAGGTAGGAGTTAACGACGCTATCAGGCCAGTTTTCCCGCCAACTGATAGGAGACGGTGTATTTTCCAACTTTACAAATATTGCGAGCAATTTATTTGTTCCAATCAGATAAAGAAAGCGAAATGACATTTGGACTATAGTAAAGAGTTGTTCAAAAATTTGAAAGTGGACTTCATTACATTCTTAGAGCATAACGAAATAAAACTCTTCATATAGAACTAACTGAAATGGGACAGTGTGTTTTCCAACACTGTAAACAATCTATAACAACATTGTGCCTTGCAGGTTCCATAATACCTATTGTTTTCTAATTTCATTACATTCTTGGCACCTCATTTTGCTATTTGCAATTAATGGTTTCAAATGCCACATTTTTTTGGTTTTGGTCCATTCCAAAATATGATTTTGAAAACCCACCGACACTGACACATTTTCTTGGCGATGGGATAGGCTATGGTAGGTCAGAGTTAATGTTCGACCATCAAGTCTTTCCATCAATGCAATTTGTCCATCCTGCCTTCTTTTATATTGGGGCATTTTGTTCCAATCAAATGAAGAAAGTGAAATGACATTTGGATTGTACCAAAGTGAACTATACCGCCAGACAGGACCAAAAGTCTAGGAAAGGTAGGTAGGAGTTTTAACTGACATGGGATAGTGTGTTTTCCAACACTACAAACAATCTATAACACTGTGCCTTGTGGGTTTCATAATACCTACTATTTTCCAATTTCATTACATTCTTACTATCTAAATCACAAAACATACCAAATTGAGGTCAAGGGTGAGTAACAATTAGGTTGTTACTTCTAAAGGGTTTTAGAATAGTCAGAGTTTTAGGAGATAGTGTGTTTTCCAAAACGATGGTGTATAAAATAGCGGCAAAAATGGGATCTCATCTAGGCTTGTTGCTATTTGCAAATTATGATTTCAAATGCCACGTTTTGCATTTTTTTGTCCATTCCGAATAAGAATGTGAACAATAAGGTTTTATGTGGTTTTCAAAATATATCATTTCATTGCAGAACCCACGTTGCGTTTTCCAACCTCGTAATATATTTTGCATGGTTTATGCTTTATATAAACGTTATTCAGTAATTTCACTCATATTTCCATAATGGCTTGTCATTTATTTCATTTGGCAATGGGAAAATTCGAAAGCTAGCATACGGGAGGAAAGGAAACAAAAATTAGAAAACCTTTGACACAAAAATACATTAAGAACCTTGCATTTCAAATAAATACCCCTTTTCCCAAAAAAAAACCCTGCATAATTCAAAGTAAGAATGTCAACAATAGCAACATTTTGGGCTTTATGTGGTTTTCACAATATACCATTTCATCGCAAAACCCACGTTGTGTTTTCCAACCTCGTAATATATTTCACATGGTTTTTTGGTTTCTGTAAAATTTATTCAGTTATTTCACTCATATTTCCACAATGGGTTGTCAGTTATTTCATTCGGCAAGCACAAAATTTCAAAACCAGCAGACAGGAGGAAACAAAAATTAAAAAACCCTCAACAAAAAATCACATAAACAATAACCCTACAATGAATAGTCGTTCGTTTATTCAGAGTTCCTAGGTAGAATGGAAAAATGGCAAATACTTCAAGCGGATATGCATACCTGCTAGCTCCTAGCACCTGCAACTCCTTCTCGTTGCTCTCCACCAAAACGTCACTATAGAAAATGGGACCTCGTTTGGGCTTTTTGATATTTGCAAATAATGGTTTCGAATGCCAAGATTTTTTGGGTTTTTGTCCATCCCGAAATATGATTTTAAAAAACCCGTCGGCGCTGACACGTTTTCCTAGCAACAAGACAGGCAATGAAAGGATAGAGTTAACGTTTGACCATCAAGTCTTTCCATCAGTGCTATTCGTCTGTCCGACCACCTTTTCCGTCAGGATTGTTTTGTTCACTGTGTGGGATGGGGGGTACGATATTATGTTACATACATAGGTGCTTTTTTTTGTCTAGGAGTTAGCTTATGCCACTAACGGCTAGGAATGAAAAGTTAACATACCTTAACCAATATGGTTAGCAATAAAGATGATGATGACAATAAATTTTCCTAAACGTCTAGAAAGTTATGACACCATATAACAAAGAAGGCATAACACGTAGGAGAGTAGTTGAAGTCAAATAGGAGTCTTCTAATATGGGAGGCATGTGGAAAGTGAAGCCGATCCATTGGAGGAAGCCTAATAATTCCTTGTTGTGAGTTCACAAACTCTCTTTGAAGGCCATGTAGGACATTGACTTGATCTTTTGTGCCAAATGCAGGAAGGCGTGTTGCTTTAGAATGCCAAGTTTAGAGGTTGCCGCGGTGACCAAGTCTTTGAAGGCTACTTCTAAGCCACCTATGCAGGATTCAAAGTGATCTTCAATATGCCTTTCCTCGAGATGCAAGGAGACAACACAGTGTAGAGTGAGTGGAGTCGTGTGAAATCTGTACCTATGGTGTGGTGTTTGGCGAGTTTGGCAAAGAAAACGAATTTTTTGTTAGTTATATGGTGCCTGTGAGTAATGGTGTGTGCCCTTCATCCACCTGACTGCATTAATATATTTTGTAGATCTAGTTCAAAAATATTCCAATTCAAATCAAGCATATACATAATTTGAATAATTATGTGCAATCGTAAGTCAATGTAGAAGTTGGGCGCAACAAATAATTAGAGCTGACAAGCAGGTGTAAGAGGCCGCTCGAAATGGCACCAAATATGGAGGTGTTTACAGGTGTGAGAGGCCTCTTGAAATCAAGAATAGTGTAGAATGATATCTTCTACAAACATAAACTGATTTCAATCGGCACGACCTATATATGGATTGCACCCTTTGATGCCAAATAAAGCTGAGATTTGACAAACAAATGTTTGGTGCTCAAACTATTGAAGTAATTTATGACCTAGAAAAAACAAATTGTCCACCGTGAAAATACAATACAAGTGTATATAAGGCTGATGAGGGCCAAGTTGAGGTCCAAAACCAGATGTTTTAAATGTCTGAAACCTTGCAAAATATGACATAAAATAACTTCAAACATGGTGATCTGGCTAAACATCTTCTACATAAAACATATTTTCAACCAAAATGATGAAATGGAATATGACATAATATAACTTCAAACATGGTGATCTGGCTAAACATCTTCTACATAAAACATATTTTCAACCAAAATGATGAAATGGGTAGAGGCAAATATCCAAGTATTTAAAAAACTAGTTCTTTAAAATCCACATAACATGGATTTGTACGGTATTGAATTGTACAACAAGGTATAGTTAAAAAAAAATTGCAAAATTTCAAAGTTAACGCTTTTTGTGAAATGAAAGGTAATTTTTTGTTTCTTGGGCCTTCAAAATGCAATGGCGATGTTCATTTGGCTCTATGAAACTTTGCTGATAGGGATGAGAGTTTGGTTCACCAAACAAACAAGAAGGAACTTTCAATTTGGGATGAGAGCTTGGTTCACCAACTAGACGAGAAGGAACTTGCAATTCAATGTTGTAATACTATGTTGGAGCAACAAATCATGAATGTAATATTCAAACCACTATAAAATGAATCAAGAACAATGCAAAATCCAATAAACTATCATAGAATATGTAGAATACAATTATCACTCCTTTTTTATATAGGAAAAGGAGGAGGTAGGAAGGTGAAACAAAAAGATTAAGTAACCCTCCAAGTGATGTGACACATGTAGAACACTTGGGACAAGTATGAAGGCATGTAAGTGTCTATGTGGTGATACAACTAAACCATTAACTTAAGCTAGTGTGAATAGGACTACTAGGTGTAGGAACTAGATAAATGATAACTAGATGCATAAAGACACTTTTCACACTAACACCCTCATCCTACTCTTGGTTTTAGAAACGGATGGTTGCATCATCTAGTCAAGTGGTGTTATCTCCTAGTCTCCATCACATGCGTGGGTTTTTGTGGAGTTTGATTGGGTTGTGAACATGTCATGTTTAATATTAGAGGTTGATGATTCCCTCATCCTTCCATTTCTTGGCTATGTAAGAGAACATGATTGTGGTTTAGTACTCAATTGCCATTTGGGTGTTGCTTCCCCTCTTGTAGGTTCATCGTGGTGGTTTTGTCTCACAATCGGTAAGTCTTCCATCGATGCCACCTTGCTTGTAGCAATGCCATGGTCATTCATGTTGTTTCTTGTATCTCATTGTGTTTCACATGACACATGTGTGTTGTTGTTATTGTTTCAAAAAAAGTTGTTTGGTCAAGTTTTTTCCTAGGTGTGTCAGCTTGGGGCATTACATGATCTATTTTCACTATCTATAGATGAAATGTTTCAAAAGTGTCACATGTGTGAGGGTGTTGATAGTGTGGATGACTACTAAGTCACATGCAAAGTAGTGCATAGTGTTACAAATGCCTATATGGTAGCATTCAATGGCACAAAGGCTTGTGCATTGGCATAGAGTGTTGTTGAGTCCTACACAAACTTCTTTGAGATTTTTGTGGCTATGCACTGATAAATTAGTCTTTCAAAAATTGTAATAATCCTCTAGTTTTTTTTTTTTCTGAAGTACAACAAGAAATATTGAATTTTTTTTTCTCTTCTTACTAGACTAAAAAGTAAATATTATTGATACTAATTTTGATTGTTCATTTAAATGACTTTGATTTTATTAAAATAAAGTATTTAAGACTTCACATGTTAAAGTTAATTATTTTAGTATTAATTTATTTATTATATTTATAAAAATATTTAAAAATCTTATTTGTCATTTAATTAATATAACTAATTAATTTACTAAAATTTATAAATAAAAGTAAGTTTTGATTATATAAAATAATGTAAATATTTTTTTTATTTTTTTTTATAAAATTACCAATATTTAAAGATATAACCTAAACTTCAATAATTATATTGAATTAATATTTGAAATGTTTATAAAAAAGAATTTACTCATAAATCTCTATAATTATAAATTTCATTATCTATATTTTTGTCTTTAATAAGAATAATAATGACAAGTTAAAAAATAAAAGTATCATAATCATCAAGAAGAAGAAAGTAGAAGAAAAGAAAGCAAGAAAGAAGGAAATATATCTATCATTAGTAAGAAGAAAGCAAAAGAAGAAAAAATAGACCATAAAATATCACAAGTCAAAACCAAAAGACTAAAAATTATATATCTGCAGCTTACATAATAATAAAATTGATTATATTTTTTCATTGATTAATACATAATTAAAAATTTAAGTAGGGATTGATCCAATAGTGTTTTGGTTAAGTTGTCACTTCACTGCTCCATAGATCCAGTCAAAAAAAGTTCACCCATCAAAAAAAACAAAAAAGTTACAGAAATTCTTAACTGCATATAGATTTAAATGTTAAACAAAAATGCCAATATCACATAATTATAATTTTATATTATTAAAATTTAATCCTAAAAACATGACCAGAGCTGTACAATATGATGATTATAGTTCAAATCATGGCTCTGTTCCAATAGTAGAAAATACACAAATATTCCTTAGAGCCACTCCCAAGGTTCTCCTTACATATAGCAGAAAATTCAGGAAACATGACAGTTCAACAAGTCCACAGTAAGGTACAAAATCCACGCATTTCCAAACTTCACTGTCAATTGTGGAAGCAATAATTTCCATACAATAATGTTCTCAGACACCCAAAATACAGACAACTTTTCTCTCATGTCTAATAGCCATCTAACATCCAACTATCTTCAGCTTAACTGTTATTGATATGAGCGTTTACTTGCATGTTGTGAACAAGCGCTGAAGAACTCCAAGTTATCACTGCCCTCCTTTGAATTGCAGAAGTCTGCTTCTTCGTTCTCACAAGTTTCCTATAACATTCACAGCAGAAATTAAGTGCTTGAAATATTAACTGATATAAATTACGCTTTGAGTTACAAATACCAACAAAATCATACAGTCTCTGCAATTTACATAACCCACACTTATCTCCACCCCCATCTTCTACTTGTCTCATATTGAAATTTACAGAAGACATTAATGGCAGATAGTATTTGACTTGGCTTGAATGAATTCCATTCTCTGGGTTTCTATTTAAGAACTTAAAAAGCTCATTGGAATAATTGAGCATCTGCAACTTTTCCGGATTTTCCGGAATGGATATGGCAGATTGGCAATAATCTGAATTTTTTATGGCTGGACTTATTTTAGAATATGTGAAGAGTGCCCACAAGAATTTGTGCTGGCAACAACACAAGAAATGAAATAGTAAGTGCATGCTGCATAAAAGTTTCTAGTTGCCACGTAAATTAGTGGGGGGGGGACTCGGAGGGACCAACTCAATGGGGAACACATGTAAAGTTTACTTGATTTCTCAAATAATTGGACCGTCCTTGGTTAAGGAATAGTTTCAACTTGCAGACTATCACACCCACAAACTGTTGCTTTTCTCCGTGAGGGAGAAAATGAGAGTGCATGAATGAGTGTAAGTCGTTTTCAGAGCATAAGCTAAAATAGCTTGAACGTGAGTGGTGTGTTTTCCCTGAAGAGGTCTTGTTTTGTGGTTGTAAATGGAGTTTGGAAGCAAAGATGGGTTAAGAGATGGGAAATGCATTAGTATCAAATCATTTTGCAACAAGAGGCTTTGACTTGTGTTTTGATGAAAAAAAATGAAGAATGTGTTTTGATATTTGATTGAGTTGTAATTATCTTCATTTTCAAAGTATCCAAGTCTATAAAGATCATTTTGTGATCTATTAGAGAGATATGATCTTGATGTCCCATGAAGATGATGATATATTCATAATTATGAAAAATATTGAATGGTGTGTGATTTCATTGCTCCAAGGTGATGAATTCAAGAGCTAAAAGGTTAAGTTGTGTGATGAGTTCAATGAAATGGTTGGTGATAGGGCTGATGGGGCTGATGGGGTTGACAAAAGGATTGGTGACAGCAAGTTCCTTGGAGAAATGATTGGACAAACCTATTTTGATGGTAGTGTAAGATACCCCATTTCTCACAAGATTAATCTATCCTTATTATTTTTATTGATAGGTTGGTATCCAATACCTTGGAATCCTTTCTTTATATAAACATGAATGGGTTCAATCATTCCTTGTCCATAAAGGACTAATTCTCTACCTTGATAGTTTATGGATTTCCATATTAAACTCATGATGGGATAATTGTTACTACAAAATCATGATGTGAGTCCATCATTAGATAGTTGGGAATTATTAATATTTTCAAACTACTCATTTTCTAGTAAACCAAAGCGAACAAAGGTGGTTAGGCCCAATGGATATGTTATGTTCTTTCCCATATATGGTTAATGGGAGATCAATATGATTCTTGTTCTTGATTATAATTATTTTTTACATTGAGTTGGTTGTGGAAAAGTTTGGTCATGTGTAGGATAAGGATTATGATGTGGATCCATTTTCATTAATCTTAATGTGTCCATTATCAATAATTTCTTGGATTTAATTTCTTAATTTCAAGCATCAATAAGTGTGATACCTTTAGATTTTATGAGGTCTATCAATCTTAGATTTTATGGAGCTTACGAATTGCAAAAATGAGTGGATTAATTTGTCTTAGCTTTGTATGTGGATTTATTTGTGGGAATGCCAATGTTAGAGGAATTTTGAATAAAAATAACATGCTCATATTTGTTAGGAATAAGTCACAAATCCTCAAATTCATGGTTTTTATTAGCCTTTGGAAACTATCCTTCATTGTGTATAGGAGTGAATTTGCACTCCTAATGCAAATTTCCCTTTTACCCCTCTCCACTTTAGAAAACCAAAGGCGGAGGCTTAATTCCACATAAGCTTGTTGTTCCCATTCCACTTGGTGCTCATTTTGAGTTTTGGTAGAGGCATTTATGTTGGGGATGCCCCCATGGAGCGCAGACGTCCACACGACATGCTTACATCCCTGGCAGATTCATGTGATTGAAATCTGTAGAGACATTACACTTCCTATTGAAAGTTGAATTGCAACGCCTCCCTTCAGCTAGCTGATGCAAATATGATTGTTTCTTCATCTATCTCCTTCATATTGACCATTCCTTTATCCATTTTCAAGGCTTACAAGATCTCTAGATCTCTAGACCAAGCTTACACAATCTCTTCACCATTCATTCACTCATCCTCAAGCATTATAGTAGAATTTTGCACCCCATAACAACAATCTCTTCACTCCATCACTTCAATAGAGAAAGTGTAGGACAACTCCATTATATCAAAGGCTTGAGTTCCTCTCATTTTCTCCCCCAATAGCCTCGAGTGCTTTGGGCGAAGGTGGTAAGCTCCTCACTCATCTTCTCTATTACTTGGTTGAGTTAGCACATTACTGTTTTGTAGTGTTTTGCGTACTTTCCTTGTATTTCCTTATTTATCGCTTTATTTCTATATTGTGGCAAACTTGGTTGTCCGTGGAGGTAGAAACACCAAAACGGGGGTCTGACTAAGGTAGACCCCTAAACAGGCCCCTAGCAGTTTCTCTCTTTTTTGTGTGTAGGTGAAGATATCTTGGAGCGAATTGGCGAACAGGTTATTGTGTGAGATCGTTTATGTCACCCTTGCGGTAATATACTTCCTTTATCACATTTATCTCTATGTTTCGTATTGCATAGTGTTATTTTGCACCTTTAGAAACTCTTAACTATGTTATTAGCTCATTTCGTAGTGGTCACACCTTGTCTCCCTAGTTTTCTAGCCGTGCGGATGCCAACACACTTGAGAGACACCAATGTATCGCACTATCATCCCAAAACCACACTTCCATCCTTTGATAGAGAGTTATCTGAGACACAGAGTTAACCCTAGAAACTGACTTGCCTAGTCTCCTTTCAACCCTCAGGTTTGCATAGTGATTGAAGGACCCCACAGTCCTCATCATTCTCATCCCACCTATCCTAACATTCCTTTAAACTAAGGTAAGTTAGAACAGCCATACTACTCTCGAACTTTTGTCACCTGGGGCCTTGCAATGGTTGGTCCCCCTCTCTTACATTTTTGGTGAACCCGATGTGAACCATTTTGGTTCCATTTTGCAATACTGAAAGTCCCTTTCCTCATATCCTAGGAGCATTGTAGGTGTGAGTGTTGTGAGGCTCTCATCTTGCAACCCAACTTGTGACCCCTAGTAGGCGTAGTTGGAAGGTCTTGAAAGTGTTGCATAACGAAACCTTGATTGGGTCACTATCTTATCCCATAAACTTTAGGAGGCTTTGTGAAAGTACTATTTAGTTTGTGTGATGGCCTCTTTCTTAAATCAACCTATTCCCTTCGCGCAGTTTGTGATTAGTGGTACTAGTATAACCTTCACTTCATAGGACCTGCCAATGGGCTTTAATAGGGAAACATCTCCTCTTTACATTACTGCAAGGATAAATGGGAATACCATAGTAGGTGTCCTCATTGATTTGACATCTCAAGTGAATATCATAATTAAGGAGATCATGTTAATTAACTTCCCGCATAAGGATGGATATGATGCACTTGAAAGTACTGTCTGCACACACAACAAACTTTTCATACCTCCTATAGGGAGTATTTTCCTATCGATCCTCGTTGGACCTAAATCTGTGAATCTTAAGTTTGACATCATCCCGGGGTCTGAACTCTTTGGAGTGAAGCTAGGCATCCCCTAGCCAATAGCTATGAATGTAGTTCCCTTGGTTGTGCACAAGTGTTTGAAATTCATTCATGGGGGTTCGGTACATGTTGTTCATGACACTGGATATAGACCGTCGGTTGCGCAGGCAGCTATACCTTAGATTACTTTTGGCCTACAACTATTGTTCCTCTCTCGCCCAAGAAGGACTCCCTATATCACACGTATCAAAAATATAAGAAATGACGTTCTAGGATGAAAGTGAGTTACCCTCCTTCACCTTATGTTGTTTCACATAGGGCTTGCCTAAAAGTTGAGAGTGATGTCGCCAAGGCACATAGAAGAGAAGAAGTGAGGTGGTCCTGAGATCCTCCTTCCTCTTCTATCATTCATCCTAATACTTCCTCTCACTCTATTGTGGTACCATCTTCTTCTACCTCATGTTTGCAAAAGAATCCCATGGTGCTTGCTTGGTGAAAGGCCAAGCGTCCCACATTCAAGCTTTTTGTCTTACCCACGGAGCCTAGGCCTGTTTGGTATGGTACATAGAAAGCCCCCTATGGAGAGTCCTCTATGTCTCGGCCTCTGTAGCCTCCTACCATCCCTACTCCTAAAGAAGAAAATGGGAAAAGGCCTACCATCAAGGTGCTAGAATCGATTCCCCTTGCCCTTTCTGAACCTCCTCCCCCTGCTCCCATCCAAGAGTTTGTCACTCTGTTGCAACAACTATGGAGGACCTCCCATGGCTGAGTAGGAGCCCTCCATTCCTTCACAACCTCCAGATTCTGGTTTGAAGAGTCATAGAAATTGCCTTGCACATGAGCACAAGTGCCGAAGAAAGGCTCTTTTGGCTAAGCAAGTCACCTTACAAAAGAAAGAAGAAGAAATGACCACTCTTATATCAGGACCTCATGCCATGTCCTCCTCTCTCCTCCCTTCTATGTCTATCCAAACCAACTTTGTATCACTTCCGACTTCCACTGTGAGTCCTCCTATGCTTGGAAAGGTGTAGGTGTTAATCGCTCCTTTGATGGAGCCGCCTTTGTTGGCATATGTTTTGGATGTCTCACCTTTCCTGAAGCTCATAGATATGGTTAACACTTTTTTTGTATCTAGTGTGGTTCTTTCCTCCTCTCCCTCTACCCTTCTTGCTTCGTTTGTGGGGAGTTAGCCTCCTTCGACAAAGAAAAAGGTAAAGAGTGGTCCCTTTGACAACAAAGGACGTAAGAGGATTCCACCTTCTCTAAAAGGTGGTCCCACACTGACTTGTTCTATCCTAGTGATGGAACCAGTCCCAGCCTCTCCTGAGTTCGTCACCGCTCTTGAATCTATCAATGAGCTTAGTGGTGAACCTCAGACATAAACCCCTATGTTTGTCGAGGTGAAATAGGGCACTCCATAAAGTGCATGTTTAACTTGGTGGATGAAGTTCCAACCTTGTCAATGATATTCACAAATTTGTTGATCTTGGACCCAGAAGAGTTGAGTGACAAAGAGCTCATAGGTCCTTCCTCCTTAGTCCTTATTACGGGAGGGTTGGAAGTTCCTCTCCTTAACATTACACTGTTGCAGGATCATCATCCTTCCCCTTATGATGATCTAGAGTGGGAGGCTAATGACCTCTTGGTTTACCAATGTTAGGGGGAGACCCTCTCCTTTATCTTTAGATTAAATGTCTGTGTCTTGTGATGTGCTTTCCCCATAATCATACTATGTGTACCTAGATGCCCCTCGTCACCCCTGTTGGTGCTTGGATATAGGCATGGATTTTGTGTTTTAAACCTTCTTCTATTTTGTATCATCATTCTTCCATGTTCATGATTGACTTTCAAAAAATTGGGGACGATACAAAGCGTTGGGAGCATTTAGGCTTCCTTCCATGTTGACCCAATTTTCTATTTTTACTTTGTCTTCTATGCATTCTTCTTGATTTTGTTGGGGATTGATGATATTTTTCCTTGCACCACGGTTACCTACTATATATAAACAAAGGAAAATCTGAACTCGTGAAACCAGATCCCCTTGTGCCCTTTGTTTGTGTTCTCTTCCTTTTTTTATTTCTCTTTATCTTTTTCTCTTATTTGCTTGAGTTTTCCCTCTTATGTGTGACAACGCCACTTAGATACATTACTTGGTCTTTGGAAAATTAATTTTTTGCCAACGAATCTTTTCTCAAAGGCCCTTCACACACTTCTTTGTTAGAATTACAGTATCGACTTGAAATCCTAACATAACATGTTTCCTTCATCATGGGTTCACAAAGAAAGGACTTGGAAGCCTTCCTTTGAAGCGGAAACAACTTTGATCTTCCCCTCGCATGGGGCCATATTATTCCTTTCAAATTCCTTGATGAAGTGAACATCTTTCAAAAGGATTCCTTGATGATGTATCTATTCAAGAAAGAAGACACCAACTTTCGAACAATGCATCCCTTGAGTGGACCCTTTCTTTTCACATTGGGTTCCCAAGGGACCCCCTCAAAAGCCTTTGCATCTTGGCATCTAGCTCAGGGGAAGCCTGACTGCACTCACTTCACATCCTCACATCTAGCTTGGGGGTAGCTTGACTAGACTTCACTTTTCAAATAGCATGTCCCTTGAGTAGACCCCTCTTCCTTTTGAAGGGTTCTTGATGGACCCCTTTGAAAGTCTTCCAACTTGGCGATGGTCTGCGTGACTGTTCATTCACTAGCCTGTGCAACTACTTCCTGATGTTTTCTATCTGTGAGTAAACATGTTGTCATTTTTTACTCTAAAAAGTCCCATTTTCTCGATCTCCCTCATTCGAGAGTTCTTGAGGTATACCTTTCCTTGCAGGTATATGGGTTTGTAAGGCACTTTTTCTAGTTTCCTTCATGTGAGAGTTCTTGGAGGATACCTCCCTTGCAGGTCTATGAGCCTGTAAGGTGCTTTCATTCTTCAGCTTCATAGTTCAGTCGATTTATGAAGTCCTTTCCTTGTCTTGCAGTTTCGGGTTCGCCAGACTGTGATTTGCTTCCTTGATGGTTCAAGTATACATCTCTAGCCCTATTACTTCTTTGACCTACTTTACTGAAGCACTCGCTAGTATTTGTGCTCGCTAAAGTGGGGGAAAAATGTATAGGAGTGAATTTGCACCCCTAATGCAATTTCCCCTTTTACCCCTCTCCACTTTAGAAAACCAAAGGTGGAGGCTTAATTCCACACAATCCATTGTTCCCATTCCACTTGGTGCTCATTTTGAGCATTGGTAGAGGCATTTCTGTCAGGGATGCCCACACAACATGCAGATCTTGGTGCAACATGCTTACATCCCTGGCATATTCCTATGGCTATAGTCTACAGAGATGTTACACTTCCTATTGGAAGTCGAATTGTAATGCCTCCCTTCAGTTGGCCAACCTGAATATGATCGTTTCTTCATCTATCTCCTTTATATTGACCATTCCTCCATCCATTTTCAATGCTTACAAGATCTCTAGATCTCTAGACCAAGCTTACACAATCTCTTGACCATTCATTCACTCATCCTCAAGCATTACAACAACATTTTTCACTCCATATCAACAATCTCTTTACTCCATCACTTCAATAAATAAAATGTAAGACAAATCCATTGCAACAGAGGCTTGAGTTCCTCTCATTTTCTCCCCAACTAGCCTTTACCGCTTTGGGTGGAGGTGGTAAGCTCCTCACTCATCTTCTCTATTACTTGGTTGAGTTAGCACATTACTGTTTTGTAGTGTTTTGTGTACTTTTCTTGTATTTCCTTCTTTATCACTTTATTTCTATATCATGGAAAAACTTGGCTATCCATGGAGGTGGAAACACAAAAACAGGGGTTTGACTAAGGCAGGCCCCTAAATAGCCCCCTAAAATTTTCCCTCTTTTATGTGTGTAGGTGGAGATATCTTGGAGTGAGCTAGAGAATAGGTTATTGTGTGAGATCATTTACGTCACCCTTGCGGTAATATACTTCCTTTATCACATTCTTCTCTATGTTTCATATTTCATGGTGTTATTTTGCACCTTTAGAAACTCTTAACTAGGTTGTTAGCTCGTTTCGTAGTGGTCAGGCCTTGTCTCCCTAGTTTTCTAGTTGTACGGATGCCAGTGCACCTGAGAGACGCCAATGCGTCATGCTATCATCCCAGAACAACGCTTATGTCCTTTGACAGAGAGCTATCTTAGACACAAAGTTGACCCTAGAAACTGACTAACCTAGTCTCCTTTCAACCCTTGGGTTTGCAGAGTGACCGAAGGACCCCACAGTCCTCATCATTTTGATCTCGCCTATCCTAACATTCTCTTACACATAGCTAGGTTACACTGATTGGGTTTATTATTTTGATTGTATTGATTGGATTGCTTAGCCTTTTTCTCAATTTTAAAGCTTTGGGTGATGGAATATTTATGCAAGGAGTAAGGTTACAAGGTATACATTTCAAGTATGGAGTTGTTCAAGAATATCTTGGTTTTGGATTTAATTTAAGCTTGAGTGACCCTCTTGTGCTAGAATGGTTTCCTCTTAGTGAGGGTTAACATGGGTTATTTTTATTAGGATCTTCACTAGTCAATGGATTAAAACCTTTAGGATTTGATATACATTTGGATGGATATATGGGTTGGTGGATTAGGATTTATAGGGGTTGATATATCAATATTAGGATTATTATGGATGAATTGATGTTTTGAAACTTTAATATTTGTAGGGATGGACAAATGATTTGATGAGTGATGGATCATATGGAAATATAGATGGGTAGATGGACTAGGATTAGAAAAAGGTAAGGGATGATTTGATATATTGGGATCTATATTGATAAATGGATTAAGTTTGGTATTATAATTCCCACCTATTCCTCGTCTTGAGATGTTTATACTTAGGATTGTATTTATGTGTTTTGAGATACTAGATGATCATATTTCCATGTTCATGTTATCTATGTAATATTATATCCCATTGAGTGTGTATGCATTTCTTCAACTATATATACATTGAGCAAGTAAGCTTGACATGTGTGTGGAGTGGTTATAGGTATAGGGAATTTCTTCACCTGAATTAATAGGTCTAAGTTATTCTCCAATGGTGGTTATATGGGAGATGTCACACTAAGCCATCCCTTTTTTCCAAACCTAGTCATACTCAATCTAAGTGTGATTTATGTTGGGTTTTACTATTAGAGTAATAGGTTAATTACTTAATTAATTTAATCTTGTTGATTAATTAATTAAGTAACATTTACTTTATTTTTCACTTAAGTTAAACTTAGGCCCATAAATAATTAATTAATTATTAATTATTAATTACTCACCTTTAGGGTTTTGATTTCCTTTCATAAGGATTGATCTTATTGTAATTACTTTTATTCTTGTTTATGCATTTTTTGCTTCATAGCTCATAGAGCACCATTGTTGTGTTTCGTTATCTCTTCTACATGACATTTTATTTTCTTGCAGGTGTTCACTGGGTTCTGTGAGGTTGTATTTCTCAACTTCAACATGGTATCAGAGCTTTAGATTTGTCACTTCTTGTTCATCTTTTGGGGGATCCTATCCTGAAAGAAAAGTTTTTGTGCATTTTGAGTTAATTTGGACCTCACCATAGCATTTGAAATGCTCGAATTAGTCAATATTGCCTTTTTTTTCATCAAAAAAAGGCTATGTTTGTCAGATATCTGAGGGTTTGAAGCTATGGTAGTTTTTTGCCAGATCAGAGGGGTTTCCCATAATTTTCTAAGAAAGTTTGACTTTGATCTCTCAAACAGTGCATGCTGGTGCAAAATGGACCTCATGGGTGCACTTAGAAGGCCCAAAAACCTATATTTTCATATAAAATATGATAGGTTTTGCTGAAAATTGAATTTTTAGTGTTTTTGGGGACTTTCAAAAAAACATTGCCAAAAAAATTCGTATGGCTATACGAATCTGTACAGATGCCTCGATTCCTATGCCATATTTTTTGGTGCCTAGATCATTTTTTAGCTACCTCAATTTTTGTGCCATTTTGCCTTGATTTTTTTGCTACCTCAATTTTCGTGTCATAAAGGTACAACTAAATATTTTTTTATTTTTTTAATCTTTAAATTAATAAAATATTTTGTTTAAAGCCTAAATGAGCACTTTTAGTAAAATGGTCATATCTTGAGCATACGTTGTCCATTTTTTGAAAACATGATATCATCGGAAAGCTACTTCCAAGTACGACACAGTGGCAGGGGTTTCATCAACAGATTTTATTGTTTTGCTACCTTTTTTACCAATCAAAGTCTGAACATGCCTTTTGCACTCTCGAGGGTGTAACTTTTGCATATAGACTACAATTTTCACAAACGAATAGCCGTTAGAAAGGTGCTCAAATTCTCTTTCCAGATTTGTAGTTTATTTCATCAAAAAATTTACTAGGTACATATAGAATAGTCTAAAGTGAATTTTTCTTTTTCACACTTTCGAGCTTTGAAATTTGTATTGGGGTTTGGTTTTTTGTGTTGTGGGGGTGTTTTCTTCTTGCTTTCTGCATACACACATTAGAAATTAGAAACCTCTATCATTAAACACATTTCAAAACTCCAACATAATGATGGACACCTCCTCAGTTGAATGTCTTTCTCCACACAATTATCACACTTGGAAGGCACAAATGACTATATTTCTCATGTCAAAGGGGTTATGGTCATATTCGGATGAGAATCAGCCTTCTTTGAAACTTCCATTTGAGGTTCTATAGCACAAAATTAGGATGGATGAGGCTATGGGTTTGTTATCATTACATGTTTCAAATAGTCTTCTTTTTCACTTGGAGGGTTGCACAACTCCTCGGGCTATGTGGACTAAGTTTCATGATCTTTTTGGCACCATTAATCAATTCAAGGCACTTCAGATTGAGGCAAAAATGACCACCTTTGTACCTGATTCTTTTCCATCTATTGAGGATTTATTGATGAAATTCAAATCACTCAAATTATTGTTATAGGGTTGTGGTAAGAACAAAATAGACACCGAGTGTATATACTTGATTCTATCTAAGCTTTGAGGTTCATTTGAGATATTATCTTCTACATTCTACTCCACCATTTGGGTTCATGATTTACCATGCCTACCACTGAGGTGTTTTGTGATTAGTTTACATGTGAGCAGGCCAAGCTAACATAGTTGGATGTTCTTCCAAGATCAAAGAACCAAGCATTGGTAGCTCGGGCATCTTAGGGGAAGTAGAAAAAAAATAGAGGTCGAAGATAGATTTAGAAGGCAGTGAGAGTTCCTCCAAGCCACCACCTAAGTCTAATTTCAAACCACAAGCCAACCCTAAGCAAGGTAAATCTTCTAAGCCTAGTGAGTCTTCCTCCAAGACTAAGAAGAAATCAGGTGATCCTTGCAGTTTCTATGGCAAGGAAGTTCATCCATTTTCTAAGTGTTGGAAGTGATTAGAGGCTTTAGAGGAGGCCATGCAACAACATAATATCACCTCACCTCAATCACCTTCCCCACACATAGGTAAAGGTCATGCTCTTTCTACATGATCATTACCTTTAGGATCCACTTGGATTCTAGATTTTGGTGCTTCTCACCATATGACACACACTCTGAAGTCTGTCACCACACTTGCTTGTTGTGGCGCTTCACAATTTTTTTTTGGTGACTCTACACAACTTACAGTTATGGGTTTATATTTTTTTCACTGGATGGTGGTTGTTTGTAGGACGTTCATGTTGTTCTTGACATTTCGAGAAACCTCATTTTCATTTATCGGGTTTTCCATTCAGGCATTAGTAAGATAGTTGAGTTCTCACCGCATGATGTGGTTATTCGAGACCTACATGATCCTGATTTGGTTGTGGCTACTGGGAGTGTTGATTTTGCATCCCGCTTATATAGATTTGATGGATTTGAGAGTACAAATGATTCAGGTTCATCTCTTATAGCACATGCAAACATAATGAGTAGGATTTGGCATGAGCATTTTGGCCATGTCAATTACAAATATCTCCAGTAGATGAGCATACAAGAACTTGTGATTGGGCTCCCACATATTTCCTATATTGATGGTGTTTGTCGAGGTTGTGTACTTGGAAAACATCATTGAGATATTTTTCCTATGAGTAGAGCTACACATGCTAAGGCACCCTTGGAGTTTGTACATAGTGACCTCATGTCCTTTCCGACTTCTTCATTTTTAGGGGCCAAATATGTGCTCACATTTATTTATGACTTCTCTAGATGTACATGGGTGTACTTTCTTAAGTACAAGTTTGATGTCTTTGATTCATTCGGGATCTTTAAGACATTTTTGGAGAAGCAGTCAGGTCTTTCTATCAAGAAGATACACATAGATAATGGGGTGGAGTTTGTTAATCAACATTTCAAGGAATTTTGCACTGAGCATGGTTTGTAGTATCAATTTATAGTACCTTACACCCTTCAACAAAATGGTGTTGTTGAGAGAAAGAATAAGACTTTACGAGAGATGGCCAATTGTATGATATAGTCACGATCCATAGATTCTTCATTTTGGGTTGAGGCAGTCAATTGTGCGAATTATATTCAGAATCGGATGCCTCATAAGGCATTACAACACATGAATCCTAAGGAGGCTTGGACCCATTTCAAGCCCGATGTTTCTACATTCTAATTTTTTGGTAGTGAGGCTTGGAAATTTATTCTTGATGCTCATCGGAAAGCCATGGAGAGTAAAATTCAACCACTCATATTTTTTGGCTATTGTGAGGATGTTAAGGCATACAAGTTGTTTGATCCCGAATCCAGAGAGGTCTTGTTTAGGAAAGATGTCCAGTTTGATGAGCGCTTTCCTATAATGGATTCTTCATCACCAGCTTCGCCCTCACTACCTACTCCTCCCTCTTCACCTCTTGAGGATTTTTTCTCTTAAGGATGATGCAAATTATGATCCACCATCCCCACCACCACCAGATACACAACATTTTCCCAAGTGGGCCCTCTTTACTATAGAGACAACTAGATCTTTGGTAGGTGATCCTTCAGATTCTCTTCGTACATGTGCACAAACATCAGGTGCTATTATTTTGAGTCATGCAATTTCATATGATCCTTAGAGGTTTTCAAAGGTAATAGTTCACCCTGAGTGGGATAGGGCTATGGAGTATTCTTCTTTGATGAAGAATAATACTTGGGATCTTTGTCATCTTCCTAAGGGAAGAAATTTGGTTCGGTTCAAGTGGGTGTACCGTACCAATTTTGTTGCAGATGGTTCAATAGATAAGTACAAAGCACATATTTTTATGAAGGGGTTTTCTTAGGTTGAGGGTATTGATTACTCAAAGAACTTTGTTCCTATTTCCAAGATGAATTCTATTCGCTTTGTACTCTCACTAGTAGCTTCACAGGGATGGACAATTTTTCAGATGGATGTGAAGAGTGCCTTCTTACATGGGGACCTACATGAGTATATCTATGTGGAGCAGCCTTAGGGTTTTATGCAGGAAACTACTTTGGTTTGTCAACTTTTTCGTTCATTCTATGGTCTCAAACAAACCCCTCAAGCTTGGTATGAGAAGATGGAATTTTTTTTGCTTTCCTCTCACTTCACATGCTATCATTATAATCCCATAGTGTACATTCAACATTGGGAGGGTGATATTTTGGTCCTTGCGCTATATGTTGATGATCTCATTCTTATAGGTAGCTCACCTTCTATGATTTAGAGTGTTCAATTAGCCTTGATGGAGCAGTTTGAGATGAAAAATCTCAGTCTTCTACACTATTTTCTTGGTCTACAAGTTATTCAGTCTTCAAATGGGATTTTCATATATTAGTAGAAGTATGCTCTTGATATGCTCCAAATATTTGGCATGCTTGATTGCAAGCCTACCCCCATACCATTTCAGTAAGTTTTTGTTATGTCTTCCACTTTCTCTACTCCTTTAGTAGACTCTACATTAAATAGGCACTTGGTTGGCAGTTTGGTGTGCCTAACACATTCATGTCTTGATCTTTCCTTTGCAGTTGGTCTTGTCTCTAGGCTATCCCATGATCCACATAAGAGCCATTGGTAATATTTCAAACATATCTTGAGGTACATTCAAGGCACCACATAGTATGGCATTCACTACACATCAGGAGCCCCTCACATTGTTGGCTTCATTGACTTAGATTGAGTTGGTGATGTCAATTATTGAAAGTCTACTTCGAGCTTTTTTTTGCCTTGGTTCTAGTCCTATGACATGGTCTTTCAAGAAGCAATATTCTATTGTATTATCATCTATAGAGGTTGAGTATCGAGCAGTGGTGTTAGCTAGTCAGGAGATTTTATTGCTTTGATAGTTGATGACAGAGTTTGGGTTTCCTCCTGATAGTCGCACGGTTCTTTGGTGTGACAATCAGAGTGCTATACACATTTCCTACAATCCAATCGAGCATCAATGAGCGAAGTGCATTGAGATCCACATGCACTTCATTAGATAGTTGATTCAGGATGGTTCTCTCACCTTGGAGTACATTCCTACTGAGGCATAGGTTGTAGAAATCTTCATGAAACCTTTGGCATCGCCATGCTATCTTTAGTTGCAATCAATGCTTTGGGTGAAGTAAGTTGTCCTTGGGGGGTCTTTATGAGGCCTTCCTTCCTTCATTTTTTTTTTTCATGCTTCATCTCTTTTTGGAGAGGAGTTTTTTCTCATTGGGTTTTCTCCTTTTCTCCGTTTTACAGAGATTTGGTTGTATTTATGTACCTCATCAGGCCTTGTTATCAAGACCCATATTTTCTTTCATGTATATTTCCTTAGTTTTTTATCTTCCCCCTAAGTTCATCTTAAGGGGGGGTGTTAGAGTAATAGGTTAATTACTTAATTAATTTAATCATGTTGATTAATTAATTAAGTCACCTTTACTTTATTTTTCACTTAAGCTTAACTTAGGCCCGTTAATAATTAATTAATTATTAATTATTAATTACTCACCTTTAAGGTTTTGATCTCCTTTCATAAGGATTGATCTTATTGTAATTACTTCTATTCTTTTTATGCATTTTTTTCTTCACAGATTGCAAAGCACCATTGTTATGTTTTCATTATCTCTTCTATATGATAGGTTACTTGTTTGCAAGTGTTCACTGGGTTCTATAAGGTTGTATTTCTCAACTTCAAAATTTACTAGTGTGGACCCAAAAATCAAATCAATAGTGGTTTTGGAATACCTATGTTTTATGAAATTTTAGTGTATGCATGATTTAAATTATTTCTTAATTCTTATATTTTCCATAGAAATATTTTATGAGATACAATTATATGTGATTGATTCATTATTTGAATTGTGAAATTGGAACGAGTTAAAATATTTATTTGAATTCTAAATTACATAAAGGTACTTTTGGTTAATTGGATTTTACTAAAGGTCAAATCAAATTTTTAAATGATAAAATAATAGAAAATGAAATGGGGTTAAATATATGTGTCTCCATCATATTTTACTTGCAGAAATTAAATAAGGTTGAATGTTTAATTATTTATAAGCTTTGAAATGGAAATAATTAGGAAAGGGAAAAAAAATGAAATTATAAAATAAAATAAAATGTGAAAAAAGGGAAAATATGATCAAAGAAATTAAATTTAGGCATTTTTATTCATTCATTATTTTTGGAAAGAAATCAATTTTCTCCAAAACCCTCTTCCAACTAAATCTTGTTTTTTGAATTAGGAGTGGAATTGTGGGTGGACTTGCACGAGATTTGATGAATTTGGATTGGAATGGGTATGTGATTATTCATAGGATTGGATTTTGTCTCCCCTTTGGTTGTGGAAATCTTGGTGTGTTTGTTTCATTGGTCAAAAAGTGAGTTAAGTTCCCCAATCCTTCTTCATTATTCTTTATTTTTTATTTTAAATAGTTTGTAGGTTGTTAGTGGAGTATCAAACACTCCTAATGCATTTTTAAATTAGAATTTAATTTTTTTTTAAATCCAAAATGCACCCTCATAATGTCAAAATTCTCTAAAATTGAATTTTATTGCATGAATCAATTTTTGTTCATACTTGGATCAAAAGGGTATATTTTTTTTTCAATTTTTTGAGTTTCAAAAAAATAGGAAATTTAAGGTTTCTTTAATGGAGTTTATGAGAAGATAATTCTATGTAGCTTGCATAGAGGTGTCTTATAATGACACTTATCTTATGCGCCTCTTCCCACAGAGTTTAGGGTGACAAGCTATGTAATGGTTTTCTCATATTCAATATAATATTAGGATATTTCTAGAACTTGTAGATAACTTCATTTCACAATTCTCATATAACATAAAACATGAAGCCTCGATAATAGATCTATGTACAACCAAAAAAAATAATGGAGAAAATTTCACCTCCTTCCTACAATGATGGAGGAACTTAGACAATAAATGTACATGTCATATACCAAAAAAAAAACTGGTCCAAATGTTCATTCAATTTTTGAATACCAAGATTGGATTTCACTTATGGGTGCAATATTCTAATAATTTTGATGAAACCATAGAGAATGGACTTACTATCAAAAAAGGCCCTCATAGATAAAGGAATTTTGAAAATATATAAAGAGAACGAGGATAATGTAAGTGTAGGAGTTGAGAAAATACAACTTCACAAACCCCGAAGATCACCTACATGCAAATAACCTGTCACAAAAGAAGAGATGGAAACAAACAAGCAAGGGTTCTCTAAAAACTAAAAATGTATATATCAGAGAGAATGAGAGAATGAATTGATATGATAATACAATGAGATCAATCCTTATAAAAGGAGATCGAGAAACCCTAAAGAAACCCTAATAGGAAAAACCCTAATAGAAGCCCTAAAAGGAAAACATTTAATAATTAATATAATTATTAAATGTCACTTTATGCAAACTAATGTGAAATCTTAAGAAGGGGATAAAGGTAACTTAATCAACATAATTAAGTTATAACCTTTACTCTAACAGTAAGCCCCTCCAATGAAAAACCTTTTTTTTAGAATAAAAACAAAAAATTGGTCAATAATGGTATGTTTAATGCCAAGATGGCCCAACATGCTCAACCTACAATAAGCTTACAAGTGCCACATAATGTTCAAACCTTGGAAACTATTCAAGATAACTCAAAGAGAGGACCTATTAGGAAAAATAACATCCCATGACTAAAATATACTCCTTTGGGAGAGCCTATCAAATAAGCACTCCAAAAATTAGTCCAATCAAACTTAGTAACACTCCCATAAATTAGGTAGTATGAACCTCAAGTCAAACCCACATGGTGGAAAGACACAATTTTTTGTGTACCATAGAGTGAAAGGACACACAACTCCTAATTCTTTCAAGCTAAATAATCTCATTCAAGACCTTATTAATAAGGGATATATCATCATTAAGAATCAAACCAACACCTTAAATAATGACCATGTGATCTTCAAGTATCAATTACAAAACCATGAGAAGGTAAATTCCTCCAACCAAAGTAATACCTCAAATAATTACACTAGTTGTAGTATCGTCAACTATGACTATACTATGAACCAAATTTAGGAAATCGACAATCAAGTGTCTACCATTATAATAAATAATGAGAATCTTGAATATTTGTTACAACCAACAAAGGTAAATTTATCCTTCAAGCCTCTAAATATAAATATCAACCCACCATAGAGTACAATCATTAGACCATTTGGATAAAACACCTGTGTAGATATTTTAAGTGTATCTCTCATTCACAAGGATATCCTAAGGCTTTCAAATATTCTTTAGTACCCACTAATCTAAATATTGACCATTTTTAAGTTATTCGAGGACATATCACATCCATGCATCATTTCGCATTCATTGATAAATATTTCTCAATCCATTAGCCTATTCATAATGATGCCCTTCATCTAGATATTATTATCTATAATATAATATTAAATGAGTCCTAGTAGATGGGTTTGTGCAAGATCATGGGGTCTAAAAAGTGGCGATGTGATAAAAGGCATTTTTAACTTGCCCAAAAACATGAAAACTTTGCTTTGAATTTTTCTAGGCTCAGGTAGAAAGTACATGGTGCCATAGAAAACACCAAAACTAAATGGATATCCATTTATACCGGATATCCATTCAAAAGGGTGTCCATTACCAAACGAATATTTGTTCAAAATGGATATCCATTCAGAATGGATATCTATTTTGGAACAGATATTTGTTTAGTTTAAGTTGGATTTTTTAATTTGGTTTGGTCTGACATGAATATACTATATATATATATATATATAAATTTTAGTTTAAGTTATTTTTTAATAATATTATATAATATTAAATATATTACAATATAATATTATATAATATAAATATTATATTATATTATATTATATTATTATATAATATATATTATAAATAATATAATATATATTATATTATATTATATTATATCATATTATATTATAATATAATATAATATATTATAATATAATATAATATATTGTATTGTAATAAAATATATTATTATTATATTATATTGTAAAATAATAATATATATGTTAAATATGTTATATATTGTATACATTACCATATAAATTTATGCCCATACCATATTTAAGTCGGGTCCCGAACCCAACGAGTTAAAAAAAATATAAACTAAATGGATATCCATTTAGAAACAAATATCTGTTTTGAAACAGACCATATCCATTTCTTATGGCATAAAATCGAAAAAATAAAAATTTGAGTCATTTTTCACTCTACATTTTCCTTGTACACACATTTTAGCATTTAAGCGACTCAGATATCCATTTTTCATTAGATTTTTTTGCTCAAATCACCCAAAATTCACAAGTATTTATAGATTTTAATGTTTTATTTTTCAATTTTATATTAGTTTTTCATTATTTTTAAGAATTTTAGTCAAAAATATGTTTTCGAATAGGTTTTTTTGCATTAAAATGATTGTTAATTTTAAAAAAATTCATCAACAAACATGCTTAATAACGGATAATCCCAACCTTGGTCAAGATGAAAACCCTACAAATCCTCCTTTGCCACCGATTTTTTTGGACCAAAATGTGCCCACAATCCATGAATATATCCATATAAATTTAAATTGATTGAGAAACATATGTAAAATTTATGAGACACTCCCTAAGCTCTCAGTAATGAAAAACACTTTAGAAACAATCATTTCAAATTTTGAAACTCTAAAAAATAAGCATAATAGGTTTGCAGAGTGGGGAGAGTCCCAAAGGTAACATTATGCCAATGGTTTATCATATGATGAAGTGAAGGAACTTGATATTGAAAAAACCCAATTATCCCATCTATTCATCAATCCCAAAACAAGATAGTTGGTAGATGTGTGGAAGCCAAAATTTTCAAGTAAATGGTGCACATAGAGGTATATTAGATAACTTTTGGAAATGTCGGTGGATGGTTTTTGATAAACCACCCAACAACAATCTCGATGTCCTTTAGTATTTTCTATGAAAATTATATGCTGAGTTCGTCCTAGGAAGGCATACCAATTACTTTGATATACAAGATTTCTAGGGTCTAGGTAAAGGGATGCCACAGGATAGACCCATAGCTCATCGAGTCACCCCACTTCTTCTTCTTCGTCTATTGCTTCCTTGGCTCCAGTACCTTACCTCAAGATTGTTTTAGATGCAAGGGGTCAGATCATTTTTTCCATACATGCATTGAGTGATCATTTGATCATGTATATCTCACATGTTATGTAGTCGAATGATGGTACATCCCATCATGATGGTGATGCAACTGTTGCATTAGTTGTGATTGGTACACCCCCCTCTTTAACACATATTTGTACAACCTGTTACTACATCATGTGCCACAATATATGCTTGGGACCTCTTTGATAGTACAATGAGGCTCCAATAGACACATCTAACTATGAGGTCTATGATATGTCAGATGTAGGAGTTGAGAGAGCATGGAGTGGACCATTTCCAGGAGAGACATCGAGTGGAAGAGAGGATGTGGAAGCACTAGTAAGACTTAAAGTAATTTCATAGTGTTTTTTTATCTATATTCTTTCATATTTTATAAGAGATATTAGTACTAATATATGTTTGTGTGCCATAATCTTTAGCAGTTGCTAACAGAAGACCAAATTTCACAAGTGCAGGAGGCTATGCAATTGGCCATTTCATTTGGCCTAGAGACCTAGTATACAGTATCATTTAAATTGTTATTTAGATGTTAATGTTTGAAATCTATTATTTTTAAAAATACATGTACATAGATTGATAGTATAATGCAATATTGTCTTTTTATGTAGTAACCTAGTACTTTTACAACCATGTTGATTGATCCTGGCCCATTGGAAGAAGCTACATAATAGGTATATGTTTTTTATATTCTCGACATTATGATTATATGTGCATGTGCATTTAAATTGTTACATTCTTGTCATTTTTATATAGGAAACTATCTTAGCTGCTTCATCCATCATGAACCCATCTAGTGTATAAGCATCACAACTCGTATGCGGGTATGTGCAGCATCATCATGGAAAAAATAGGCCCCTAAGTGGCAATAAAATTTAGAAAATCAAAGTTAGGCAACTTGATGTAAAAATTTGAATAAGTTATCTATATTATTTCAAAAATATGTAACAATAGAGTCTGTAGGAAATTGAATGCAGTTTCTAAACTACTAGGTTTAATTTATTTATTTTTAAATCTATTTGGTGAAAAATTTAAATTTCAATGCAGTAGTACTTAAATTTTAGGGAAAAAATAAAAAGTAGGTGTATGTCTGACCACCCTAACCACAATAAAATGATAATATTTTTTTGTAAGATTTCAGATATAAGTAGGGGACTCATGTCCCGATGTGATGCATATTTTTTTGTAATTTTTTTCCAAGTAAATAATTAATTATGATTTTTTTATTACAACTTTTAAAATATATAAAAACTCATATGTCTAACCACCTTAACTTGGTCAAAACTTCATGAAATTCTTTTTTTTTTTTAGTCCTATAGTATGTCAAGCATAGAATGTGATGCATGTTTTAGATTCAAAAAATGTGATACCGTTTGAAAGCTATAGATTTTTTTCAATCAACCTATCAATCAAGACTTTAGTCGTAATTCAAATAAAAAATGAATAATAATTATATATTAAATTCAAAGTAAAACATAATTTATATTGGTGGAAATCTGAGAATCTCCTTTGAAAACCCTTTTCGTTTCATCAATTTTGGGTTAAAAAAAATTCATCAGCCACATGAGCCATCAAACACTCAGATATCACCACTTTTTGGCCCATCATGATCCTGCACATACCCATGTGTTTATTTAATATTACAAATATTTACATTTAGATAGGAGTAGATATATGTTTAGTAAATATAATTATTTGTCAACAATTATATGTTGATTCATATCATTTTTATTTTACCTTCTATAGTCCTCTACCCAATTCAACAATGTGACGAATGTGGGACCATTTCATTATATGAGGACTCCTAATCATCGTGAGGGACAATCATATGCAGAACATCTTACAAAAAAGAGAGCAAGACTTGAGGTAAACAAGAATTGTATTTTTGATATAATATAGTTCAATATAGTGATTTTTATGTTAAATTGATCATTTCTAAATTATATTATATAAGTTTCTATTTACTAATCTATCTTGTCAACCATTCGCATAATTAATCGAATTTTTGGTTTGAATTATTATTGTGCAAGAAACTTCAAAGCCAAGTTAATTTCTTCGAAGAGGCTTGATTTTGATGATCCAACACAGGATTAGGATTTGATAGAGATTGATAAATTTAGGGTTTGATAGATCTTGAGATGGAATATATGCCACACTTTGTAAAACTTATTTTGAGGAGGCATATATGCCAAATTTTTATATTTACAAACATAATTATTCTAAATTTTGATGTATAAGAATTGATATTTGATCTAAATTTGTTCCTCATGTGCATGTCTTTCTACTTTCAATCTTTAAAATGGAATGTATAATCATTTTAGAATGGTTTAAAGTTATAATCAATAACATGTTATAGATTAACAAAATTGTATTTTAATAGAACTTATGAAGTACAATTGGTAATACATCTATGCTAGAGCTCATTCATAGTAAGGTTCGCATACATTACATTCCATGAGACTACATTTCTTTGAGGAGATTTTTCAAACAATTCACTACCTTTTCTATTGTACCACATTTTTCATACATGTCTAAAATCATTTTATCAAATAGTTTACTACCTTTTTGCTATGGCTAAAATCCTAAAATAGGTTTGTTTGAACAAGCTAGTAGACATTAACAACATAATAAGAATGAATTGAGCTAAGACTATCAATTTGTCTGTAGGTAGAGTTTCATAGGGGTGCCAACAAAGAGGAAGAGCATTAGAGTTTTCAAATATTTGATTGCCTCCATATGTTTCATTTTGAACACTCAATTTGAGAATACACATGATTTTAAGCTCTCTTGAATGAATTTACATTTGACTTTATTTTGTTTTTTGAACTATCGTAATGAAGTGGGGCTGATTTTTTTCAAAAGAAGCTAAAATTAATGAAAAATGGTATGAGAAGCACTATATAATATTTGTTGAGAAGAAATCTTTGAAAAAATGCCTCAAATAATTATGGTCTCATAGACAAGGCAATAAAGATTAAAAAAGTATCTTATGATAGTCTCATAGCATTGATTCTTTCAATTGATTAAAAAATTCAAACAAATCTCATACAAATTAACGAAATATATCTCATTGCAGTGTTCATTCAAAATTAATATAATCATCTTGATAAAAATAAATGTCACTCAGTGGTGCTAAAAACTCTATACAAACCATATGAGTGATACAACCATCAAACAAAACCATTACAACTCAATTCAACATACATGTCATTAAAACCTTCAAGATTAATAACATGTCACTACATCTTTCATGTAAAAGCTATAAAATAATTATGAATAAGAATCACTATCTTCCAACCATGATACATAAACAGGAGAATTATATACACCATAGATTTTTTATGCAACCTTGAAACAGAGTCCTTACAACTCAACATGATACATGTTCATTAGATTGTTCATGTGAAATCTATAAAATAATCATGATCAATGAATAAGACATCACTCAACCATGATGCATGAGAAAACACTATATATGCGCACCATATGAGTGTGATACAACCATTAAACAAACCAAATACAACTCCATGAAATGCATGTTATTTGACCTTTGACATGAAATTTTTATTATCGTAATGCACATCAATGAATTTTGCTAACCATAATGCATGAATAAGTAAACTAGGCATACCATATGGGCTTGATGCACACTATTCATAATGCACACTTCATACAAAATAAATAACACTCATATGATATTGTCATATATGCAAATCAACCTTGACCCACACCAAAAAATTTATATGAGTTTGATACTATCTTGAAATAAGAATATATAAGTGTAATACAAATGTAATGCAACCTTTGAACAAAACCCACCATACAAAAAAATGATATATATCATCAATTCCTGAATGCAAATGTCATACAATCATGTAGAAGAATCAATGTCACTCAACCATAATGCATGAACAAAATACTTTCAAAAAACTTCCATACATAATAATTTGTAACCATCAACTCAAATCCATACAAGTTAGTGGCATATATGTTATTAGAACTTTCACTCAAAAAGTCATAATCAACATGCATGAATAAACACACTAAGCACACCATAATGAATAGTAGTTATGATGTATGCTTAACATATAATCCAAAATCGGTAGGATTTTTTCATATATGCCATTCAACCTAACACAATTGTCGTACTCCATTTGAACAATTAAAGACAAGAGTCAATGTCATTCAATTATGATGCATAAAAAAATGCATTAGACATGGCATAAAATTTTGATGTATGATAGAAATATAGTCTACACCATTTAACCCTAATCATCCATTAGCATACCCTTATCATCTTATCATTTTCATCATCATTTCTTTCATCATTGACCATCCTTATCTTCATATCTAATATATATCCTATAATATATATAATGTATTGAATGAAGCATACCAAATTGAATGAGATAGATAATGTATTGAATGAAGAGATTCTTCCTGATTTCAAGAAGTTTCAAGGAAGGTTCCTATGCGGTATGTGGAACGGGAAAATGGAAATAGAGAAGTAGAAAAAATCAAGAGGTTTAGTATTCGGTAAGAATTTGTGTAGGAAAAATAGATGATAAGGAAGAAGAAATATCAAATGTAAGTGGAAAAAAAGAGAATCGATGCGGTGGACACATGAAAGTATTGAAGATATTGAAAACTCTATCAAACAAAAGGGATGTTGTTGTCCTAAGCATTGATGACAAAGAAACCAATCTAAAACTCAAAGTAAAAGATATGAAAAAGAAGTTAGAAGATCATGAAAAGGAATAACAGGGGGTGTTAATAGGTAATAGTCGTAGAGATGAGGAAAAATGTGTGGATGGTCAAGTTGTAGTGCAAGACCAATCCCTATGTGACTAATAATGTTTCAATATTCCTTGGTATGTGCTTCACTTCGGGCTAAATAAAATAGGTACATGGTACAATTTCATAAATGTGTTGGTGTTGGTCATTGGAATGGAGTCATATAGAATAATTCTTTTCATTGAACTTACATAGAAAATATGGTTATTTTTTAAAGGAAACTTTTCAGAACCCTCTTATATGTTGATTATCTAGGAAATTATCAATGCTTGTACCTTATAGCATGTTATAATGTCGACGATGCAAATTAATGCTTGAAGTAATACTAGACAATATGGATTACTTAAACTTAAGAAGGTGATTGATGCAAGCTATTAAATTATTAGTATATAATATGAAATTATGATTATCTTACTAAGATTATGATGTTGGGTGATTCTTTTATAAATGAGTTATTTTCAAGAAACAAGATATAATGAAATTAGTTGAGTAAAATCTGGTTACTAATGTGGTATTATTTTTTAGCTACACAAACCTACTAATGAGTCAAATGGTTGATGAAATCTAGGTTTCAGAGGTCCCAAGGATTTCATAACAATGGGAGAAGGTTTTCATCAAGCATGTGAGGAATCAATTCAAGGTAACGATATCAGAATAAATGATCAACTTCAAGTAAGTATAAGAGGTAAGTATATGAGCTAAATGTGGATTATTGTATAGAAAATTTATGGCCAATGGGGAGAAGGGAGAGACACCAAAACCTTGTTAAAGCACTTCATTTGTTGAAGTGTTGTTTTGTTGATGTTAATATGATAGTTTTCACTATAAATTGTCTTTTAGTATTTGGGTTATTGATAATTTTGTTATTTGATATTTTCTTGGGGAAAAATATGTTATTGAATAGCTTCATGGGAAAAAGTGTGCTTGATGTCAATGTGATAGTTATATTGTAAGTTGTCCTCTCAGCTATTGTTAATTTTGTGATTTGATATTTTATGTTTGTTCAAAAAATCATATTTTTCAGTGAGTAAAAAAAGTGTTTCTAAGTGTTAAATTTTATTTATAATTGTGTTTTTGAAAGTCCTAAGTGTGTATCTAAGGGTTAGGCATCTTTTTGAGCCCATAAATTACATAAAATGTGAGTTTTGAACCTTTTTAAATTCACTTTTTTGTTAGTGACGAAAATGGGAGTATGAAAATCCATGTGAACACCATGCCTCTTAAATGAAAAAGAGGACATGGTGGTTGGGGGTTGGTGGGAGAAGAAATGGAAGAAAGTGTTGCCAAATATTGTTTTTTTTTTCATGGTGTTTTTTTGGGAGATATTTGGGGAAAAGAAAAGAAAGAGAGGAGAGGAGTTGGAAGGAAGAAAGGTGTGAGAGAAGGAAGAAAATGGAGGAAAATAGCAGATGGAATAAGCAAAAAGAGCTAAGTTTTTTTTACCCTACTATGCCATGGATGATTTGTTGTGTCTTCTTTTTATGTAAAAAAAATTGGGTGTGATTTATTTACTTTATTGAACTTCATGCTTTGCTAGAAATGACTATAAATAATGGAGGTTCATTTGTGAAATGAGTGTTTTAAACCCTTGGAGGGCTGAGGGTGATTTAACGTTTAATGGGTATTTGTCATTTTGATGGTATGGGGATTTTGTGGGTATTTGTCATTTTGATGGTATGGGGTTTTATGCAACTTGTGATGAGTTTGTATCTTTATGTTTGAGGTTGGATTATTTCACTTTAATTATGGGTTTGGTGATCTCTCATTGCTCGAGGGTTGGCTAGAGCCTAGAAATGTCTTGATGATGCCAAGAAGGTTGGGTGGTGAGCTTGTACCCCTCCATTGGCTTGATATTATCCATTTTTTTGAAATGAGTGATAGGTATAGAAGCTTGGATGAGTTGCAACTGGTTTAATTTTTTTTTTATGAGGCTTCAAGTTGATTTTGGAATAGTAATTTAATATGTTTACGAAAGTTGAGCAAGCTGTAATTTTCTCATATTAATGAGCAATGAATAGATAGGAAGGATGTAAGATTAGTAGTTGCTGGAAAATGAGAGAAAAATTATTAACTTGAGTAACTAATTTCATGGCATGTGTGTTTGTAAGGAAATTTTTTTTTCTTGAATCTGTTGTAGTTGTTTCATTCTTTTTCTATGATAACAAAATTTACAAAATACACTTTCTATTTTATCCTAAATAAAACATATTTTTGACTATATTTACTGCTCCAAAATAAAACCATAGAGAACTTGAAAACCACACTACATCAACAACATGATTAAATCTGGTCTCACTTTTGATATTCACATAAATGAGAAGGGTTGAAATGTCCATGTATCAATATTATACCTTCCTCATATTTCAAGATTTTTTTAAAAATAAAATGTGTCTCTTATATATATACAATATATATATATAAAATTATTCACTCTAAATTACAAGTTATAAAATTATATTATAAAAAAATTAAATAATCAGCATTTCAGATAAAAGCAATGTATTTTATGCATTAAATAATAAATAAAAATTATATTATTCATTTAAAATATATTGTACATAAAAAAAATTAAAACAAAAAAATAATAAACAATTGGAAAATTTAAAACAAAAATTAATAATAAATATTTGGGGGGGAGAGGCTACGACTCTCCCCAAACCCTAGTCATGATGGTTGTAAATGGGGAGGATGCATCCTCCCCTCCTTAGAGTGGCGCGGGCCCTGTGGGGTGCCACAACCTCTGCCAAGGGGTGCAACAATCCACAAGCCGCCTCCCCTATTTTATTTATTTCCTTATTTTCAATATTTTATTCAAAAAAATAAAGATTTATAATCTAAAATAAATTTGTATTTTATTTGTTGTTTAAAACACATGTCAAAAAATACATAGGTAAATATGTGAGTAGGCCATATATATTTTTGTTGAAACAGCATAAATGGGTGTCCATATATACTTTTTTTTTGGAAGATTGCAAAAGCTTCATACCTGCAACACAAATAAACATCTCAAATGGAAGAAATCAGAAAACTCATATACATGAAAGAAAGGATGGAGAAGTGAAAGAAATGAGAAATCAAGGAATAATCAAATGCAACCTGTAGTAAGAAACCCTATTGAGGCTATCCTCTCATCATATCCTCCCTTCAAAACCTGCATGCAAAATGAAGTGAAAATGAAAAGAAGAGGGGTTAACAAATCATCTTTATGATTCAGGGCAACATGAAGTTGCGCTAAGATCCAAGGGATCAAATTAAAACAATCTAATGGTCAATATTTGGTGCACATCTATTAACAACTAATTTATCATTATATTAATTAAACTCACTTAAACTTCTAATTTTACTTTGGTGGGAACAATGTAAATAGGGACCCTTATTTAAATGATAACTAAAAGTCATTTTTAGAAGACTTTCAAAAAAGTAAGCTTTATTCTATTTTGCAATTTCAAATTTTGGAAAAAAACACATCAAGTCAAATTAATTTTCCTTATGCTAATTTAATTTAATTGGTGGAATTTAAGTAAATCGTTATTTTAAATAAAATCCAGCAATGTCATGGGTTAGAGTATTTTACAAATATTTTTTAAACATTGTTCAAACAACAATATTATTATTAAGGTTTAAGCATTGATGGGATTGAATAATAATAATTTTATCCACATATATATTTGGAGTGATAATTAATAATATTTTTATTGTTAGATGGTGGTTTTAATGGCACCAGAAGTTAGATGCTAACTCCTTTGACGACTCCAAATCCATGGCTAGGAAAAACACCAAATGGGAGCCTCCGGACAGAGGTTGGTTTAAACTTAATTTTGATGGGGCTGCAAAGGGCAACCCGGGCAAAGCTAGTATTGGAGGTTTGATCAAAGGCCCAAGGGGGAACTTGTTGCTGGTTTTGTGGGTGGTATTGGCTTCCAATCTTCCATGGTCATGGAGGCACGTGCACTACTAAAGGGCCTACAAATTGTTGTTTCTCTGGGGATAGAGAACCTCCACATTGAAGGAGACTCTAAGTCCATTATCGACGTTGTGAACTTAGGCAGACTAATTGGATGGAGTACGAAGGATATTCTACTAAATATAAGGCTCTTTTTATCCAAGCTAAGGTTAAAAAAGGTGACACACATTTTTAGGGAGGGTAACCAAGTGGCGGATGCCTTGGCTAACTATGGTACCTTTTGGAGTCACTCTAAATGTTGAAGAAATTTGGGTAATTTACCACCGAGGATTCAAGACCTTATCTTGAAGGAACAAAACACTCATTTAATATGATGACTTCAAATCTTCATTTTTTGGGAGTCGTTTGGGGGGTCCACATGGTTGTTCTTTGGGCTTGGTGGATGGGTACTAATACTGAGGTGGCCTACAAGTGGCAAAATTCAAATTTTAGGGATAGTCACGTGGAAAATGGAGGCGGTTCTACTAAGGAATTTGACATGTACTCTGCAATTATGAAACTGACGGGTCGTGTATTGCAATATCTCCTCATTGGGATTGTGTTAATGTATCATGTTATCCTTAAGCTCATGGATTTGAATTTCAATGTGACAGTTCATTATGAGGGAAAGTTCCCTTTTAGCTCTTTCATTCTCACTAATTTAACTTCACTTTCTAAACCTGCTTACCATGACATTACTAAATTTGGCCAAACGGCCATTCGGCCTAGTTTTTTGTCCAAAGGCAACATGACCAATGAACCCTGCTCACCCATCATATCTTTCTTAGCTAGCCGCAATCACCTTAAGATCCACATTAATGACATTGCTAATTTTATGATAGGCGATTTTTATTTTCACGCGTGTGATCTACATACTGCTGTGATTAACCAACAATGCCTTATTTTCCTAAATATCTATCATGCGAAGAAAGCTTATTACTTAGCTAGTTTTTCTAAAATTTTACTTTTGCAAGTTCTCTGGTTTCCTATGTAGGTTAATATCATGGGTGGTGATCGTGTTCGGACCAAGCTTGATAATTTCAGAGAATTCTACAAAAATCCATTGGTTTGACATATTTGTGTCGAGGGTGGCCTAGCTCCCCTCATGGAGAATATCGCGGGCCATGACCCTAACCTATCTAGTAAATTTGCAAAGTCCTGGAAGGATCGAAGGGTGATGTTGGGTGGTATATCCTTTGAATTCAATGAAGAGGTGATTGTGCAAGCCACTGGGATGCAGTGTACCGGGAAAAAATACCTGAAGCATACTCAGACTCAACAAAATGACAATATGAAATATTTTTTCATGGAGAGTGAGGAGTCGGTTTGCAACTAGTCAGGCTTCGAATGGGAGGCTCTTCTGCAGCCTTGGGACCAGGTGTGTTTGGCCCTCATGAAGCATGTTACGCTTGAAGGTAGATTTAAAACCTACTTTATCTACCACTTCCCTCTGTTGAATCATCTTAGGCACAAAATTTTTCTTTGTTTTTTGTTTTTTCTACTGATGGACTTGGAAAATTCGGTTAAAAAATGTCAAGAAACAACTAGCCTTAATCCAAATTTCATTCCTCCTTTGCCTCTCCATCAAGTTCTTATCATGAGGCTTTATCATTTTCATTTGGCTTTATGTCCTCCTAGGTTCATTTCTACTATCCATGTGGAGGAGGTGGAACCCCTTGTTGTTGCTAATATCTCCCCTACTAAATCTAAAAGCCCTTCTCAAAAACCCAATTTGGGTACTGCCAAAAACCCCAAACCCAAAAATGTTGCTAAAACACTTAAAAGGTGGTGTAGGTAATGTGCAGACGATCATCGGGGCCAGCAAATGTGAGCTCAAGGCCACTCCGACTAAGTCTGCTTACAGAGCCACTCTAAAGAAAAAGGGAAAAGATGACAAAAAAGGCTTATTGGAGCCAATGGCGAAAGAGGGTAGAGGGAAAATTTTTGTGGGGAAGGACTCCAAAGGTGATATGGTTGTGGAGGTACAATTATGACAGGTGGGGAGACCACTATTCGAAGGTCTGAGAGATTGGCAAAATAATTTTAAAAAAAGGGAAGATTGTTGTGGACTCAAAGGAGGAGTAGACGGATAGTAAGGAGTATAAGGAGGAGGAAATGACCGAGGAGGAAGAGGAGAAAAATTTGGAGGGGCCCCATACTATCCATGATAGCAATAATGTGCTTAAAGAGAACTTGGCCTCTCAGTCTTCACACCCGTTGGAAGCTAAGCTTCATGAGGACCCAAAGATTGTTGATGAGGGTGAGGAGCTTCGTGCACTAAAAGAGAAGATGGACAAGCTAAACAAAAGATTCAAAGGCCTGACCCGCTTCACTTTGAAGCTAGTTTATTTCGTCACCAACACTTTGTCTGTGGTGATCAAAGATGAGTTGGAGGGCAATAATGCTCAAGAGAATCAAGAGTGGATCAGGGATGATGTCATGGACCTCCTATCTAAAAACTGGGACAATGCCAGTTAGTTGTTGCCTAGGTCTTTTTTTTGTTTTTATGTTGTCAATCCATGTTCGAAGTGTTGTTTATATATTGTTTATGTTCCTTTTAGGCTATGTTTTTTGGTATATCCTACACTTAATATTTTTTGGCCCTTGAGGCTTGTTGTGTAAGGGTACAACACCCTATAAATGCTACTTACTTTATCAAAAATAATGTTGTTATCAATTATTTTAATTTATTTTCTCTTTATTCCCTTATTTATAATCATTCGGATAAGGATTGATTAGTGAGTAATCGAATGGGTAGATAATATATATCCTTAATAATAACCTATGAAACTAATAAATAAATAAAAATGTTACTAATTAAAGAATAAGCATTAAATAGGTAGCAACAATATTAATAATGTTTAAGTTGGGATTTGATTATTACTATTAGATTAGCATTGGAATGAGGGAAACATCATGGTTAATGTATAATGCAATTTTAAATATTAATACTTCTTTATTATGTTTAAATAATAATATTGGTTAATAATAGATTTTTTTTTAATATAAATTTCTCTTAGTGTTAAAATTATTGTGCAATAATGTCTATATGAAATTTGAGTATGCATCATAGACATAATGAATGGTCATCATGACCAATGGAAATGAATTTGTAGCCACCAATCAAATGTGCATGTATGGGATAATTGTTCATGTAAATATTAATTTACAAGTTGGGTTATTACTATTAAAAAACAAATCTATGCATAAAGATATGGAACTCTTTACTTAAGTCAAATTTGTATATTTGAAAAAGAATAAAAGGTTGAGTGAGGCCTATCACCTCAATGACCTATTCCATAGAGGGCTAAAAGGGAAATACGATTAATAATTAAACTAAACAACAATTAAACTACCTGCTCATGTATTTAGCTAATTGAATGAAAAGGTAAACATGATTTTTTCAAGGTAATCAAGGATACCCTAATCCCTAGGATAAGATAGGGAATAAGGAGGTTAAATATGCCATGTTGTGTAGTCGGGTATTAGTAGTGACCACTTAAGGAGATTCACGAATGGGTACTAGCCATAATATTATAATCAATATTGTAATAGATTAAATGCTCGTAAAATGTCAAATATTAGTGGCAAGCCTACTAGCATTCATCCATCGTATGTGAATAATGATACCCATGTGTGTATCAAGAATAGAGTATGGGTTATTGTTACCCCATAAACAATTTGAGAAATTGTTAAATTAATTGATATAGTTTAAAAAGAAAACTATGGGTTTTTTACACGTGTCATTCAAAAGAAAATGATAAGTCATGTTATTATTTTGAGTGAAAAATTATGGGCATGACATTTGGTATCAGAGCCCAAGTTGCAACACTAGGTGCTCTAGAAGTAAGATGGGTCTTTGCTAATATGTATGTGGTCATCAAGTGAATTTCATTGCAACGATTAAGTCTCAAACTATCTCCAACCTAACAAATTTTAAGGGGATATCTTGTGTGAAAACATTGGAATCTAATTGCAATTAACCATCTTTATTAAAATTTATAAAGATGTGTGAACCAAACTTAAATCATTCTAGGTATTTAATGAGAAGTAACTAGAAAATAAAAACTTAAATTGGTGAAGGTGAAACCCTCAAGAATATTATGGTTATACAAAGTGATGTGAATATTAGAAAGTATGTTAGTCCATTTAATAAGTGTTATTGAATCTATCAATGTTGATGCCCCTCTCTTAAACTTTAAAAAGGTAGATATTGTTGTTAAATATGGTTATTAGGAATTTTCATGGGTTAGTGAAATAATATGATACACTTTAATATCTATGATTAAATGAACCTAAATTCTTCCACCAAAATGACATTAATGATGTTGATAGAGAAGTTGGATTATTTGAATTGATATGGATAGTATACTCTTGAATAATCAAATAAATTACGGTATAGTTCAAATTTAGAAAGGAAATTATTTCGTTCAAGCTTATAAAATGTAAGGGAATGTTTAGAGACTAGTTATGTAATAACCCTCCATTTTGCTTCTGGTTCAAGTTGCTTTATGCTATGTTTGGTTGCAGTTACTTTGATACTGGATACATTTTGTTATGATGTTTTGATCGCTACTATTGAGCGACAACTATTATTGTGGGATGTGGTTATATGATTATTGTTTCACTTGCATTATGGATTAATGATGTTATAGAGTTAACATGAGATGTTATTATGAGATTACTGGATTATGATGGAAGTGTCAGTTTCGATGAGTGTATTGGTGAAGAGGACGGTTTCACATCACTCGCTTGTGAGCACCCTGCGAATCCGTGATTTTTTCTTCACGGTGTGTATTATATGTTGGATATATTGTATGATGTCATTTATTTAGTTGCAAGATTGCAGGTACATAACACCGACTCCATCTGGTTTCACAGGTTTGAGCATATTGATCCAACGGTTAAGTTGAACGGGAGATAGTAGCTAGGTAACATGTGTCAAGTTTACACCCTAGCCTTAGTGTGTCATCAGTCGTGTGTGTCGAGTCATTGTCTGTCTTGTTTTAATGTTATTTAATTATGAAGGATTATTGATTTGGAAATAGATATTTAGAATAATTGCATTTAAATCATGTTGATGGTTATTTAATTTAAATAATGCAATGTGGATAAAATTTTATATTTAAATTAATTAATTATATTTAATTAATTTAATTAATTAAATTTAATCCATGGGGGTTGAATTTAGTTATTAAATAATTAAATTAATTAATTAAACGTGATGTAAGAGAATGAAAAGAAATAAAAGAATTAAAATAAATTTTGGAATTTAATTTCAACGTGTGGGAATTAAATTAGAAATTGTAATTAAATGTTTATTTGGAAAATTGGTTGCAACTTTGAAAATTAATTTATTATTTGAAATTGCATTTTAAATTGAAAGTGGGTTTTCGAAAAGTGAAATTGAAATTGAAATTGAAATATCTAATTTGCATGT